>OX276338.1:27846033-28383533 GCA_946251815.1 Dasysyrphus albostriatus
CGAAAATAATTCATCCCTCTACAAAGAATCAGAAGAAAGTTCTGTTCTAACATTGGAATGTTCAAGTTTAAAGACTTCATCATCATCAAAACTTGATAATTCTCCACATAATCAAAGAACTGAAAATTGGACTCCACTGACACCGCCACAAAGCACAATTCAATAGTAAAAAAAAAATTGCACAAAAACTAAAAGATAATAATTTAAAATAAAATTACATACAAATAATTAATTTTTAAATTATATTTTAAAATTGGTCACTTTGTATATATTAATTACGAGTAATTTCAAGAAATCAAAATTTTAAGATTATTATTATTTAAATATTATGTAGATCTATTTTATTTAAATTTACTTTACATAAATCTTTCTTTAATAAATGAAGCTATCGAAAAAGCCACACATTTTTTTTTTGAGATTATTAATTTGGATATGTTCAAAAAATTTGTCAACACGACCCTGTCATCTATCATTATGAAATCAAATGCTGGACTCAGTAAATCTCATTGAAATGAAAATTAAACTTTTCAAGTTTGCAACCCAAAAAATTTAACATTTTTGTTTGTTTTCATTTTTACAAAGTTAATTGGTTCTTAAGCCTAATTTATGCATCAAGGCGAAGTGAATTCCAAGTCACATGAAAACATAAATAGATCTCGCGGGGAAATATTTTCATAACAATAAGTTTCGTCGTTTGTTGGTTTTAGATGAGGGTATCGATTCATGCTTCTCCTAAAAGCAAATTGTTTTAACTGTCGTGAAAATAATAATTGAATTTAACTTTTTCTTATATTTCATGACTCGAAGAATATATTTTGGTTAATGTTAAAGACAAAAATAAGAAATTTTGTGACAGAGTAAAATTTTTGTATAAAACGATACGATATACGATAAGGTCCAAATGCTGAGTTGCTCTATTGATCTTTTCGGTATTTTGAAACCGATATTTCGCATATCCTTTGGTTTAAAGCTTAATGACCATATTTAGAAATAATGTACTCTCAACAACCTTCTCAACGATGTTTGACACATTTATGGTGAATTTTGGATCTTGCCTAGACGTTTTCTCCTCTTCAAAAACATCTACACAAACAAAAACCAATGCCGAGATTTTGGAAGACTTTTTGTATCTTGTGTAGGGTCCGATTCCCCGTTGGTACCTTTTTCAATATTTCATTATTTAATTTTTGTATCAGGACTTATTTGTTTGTCCAATTCTTAAAATACTGAATAAATCAATCATAAACTTTGAACTTGACATAATTTAAGATCTTATTACCTTTCATGGCTGATTTGTTACACAGATGTTTTTGTTTATAAAGGGTGTTTGTTTAGACGTGTGGTTTTCAATCTGGCAATTCTTTTACGGAGTTGGTCTTTTTGACAGTTGTCACTTGATTTATGCTCAGTTTGGCTTGCCATTTTATAATGAATAGACTCACTGCTAAAAAATGTTTGCAAATCGTGCAAATTTATTATCAAAATAATGGTTCACGTGATGCACCGCGAAACAATCAATGTATTGAAGGAAACTTTTGGTGAGGTGCCGAGTATTCTCTTCCAAGGCATGAATCGTCTCGGGCTTTTCTGATTAGACAAGCGACTGCACATAACACCACGACACGAGATAATGCACTCATCAAAAATTCCTTCATTAAATTGATTGTTTCGCACGCGTTGCGCGAACCGCACCATTATTCTTGTAATAAATTTGCACGATTTGCAAACGTTGTTCAGGAGTCAGTCTTTTCATAATAAAATGGCTAACCAATCTGAGCATAAATCAAGTGACAGCTGTCAAAAAGACCAACTCCGAAAAAAGTATTGCCAGATTGAAAATCCACACGCCTAAAAAAACACCCTTTACGTGAAAGAATTTTTAAAGTTTGACTTGGGTCTTTGGAGTTAAAGCACTTGACTACATTTTGATTAAAAACGGCAACACATTTCAGGTCAGAAGGGTGTTTGAGTTTTCCATCAATTTAATTCATAAAAACACAAAAACAAAAACACATATTTGCCATTCCGCAAAAGTTATTTTAAAGTTTTCGACAGATAATGTCTGCACGATCAGTCAAATTTACTTACACGTATTTTGTGCGTGAATAGAATGTGTACAAGGAAAATTATTCACACTTGTGGAGTTGGTTCCCAGGAGAAGCGGTAAAGCAAAATGGAGCCGTTTTTTCTTAAATTGGAAAATTTTGTATAAGGTGCCAGTTATAGCTATGATTGAAACTCATCATTGAAAATTTTAATGATGGAAAAAATTTGTGTAAAGTACCTAAACCATGATGGATTTAGATGTCAGTACTGTCATTTTACTCCGATACCACCGCATTCACACAAATTCGCTTAAGCCATAATATGCTAAATTCGCTTTGTTCGAGTAAAATTACCTTATACCAAAATCATTGCCTGCGAGACCTATTTAACTGGAATTTTTATTTTTGTTAAAATCTCATGATGGTGAGTGCGGTGGACTGTCATGCCAAAGGTCTGGGTTCGATTCCCAGCCGCTAAAAACAGAAATGTTTTTTCCGAGGTACTGCCTCTTGCGAGGAACTGATAAATCCTTGTCATGAATAAGTGCTTCTCATCTAACCGTTCGGACTGGGCACAAAATTGTAGGTCCCCTCCATTCCTGCCAACAATGCGCACACAAGAATGGTTGAAAGTTGTAAGTCACTAGGCCCTGGTTCTACACGAGCTTACAGAGGGGTAGTGTGTAGTGAAAGTACTCTCAAATGGAGTACAAGGGTTCGTTTTTATTTGAGAGTACTATCACTGCAAGACTCTCGAGAGAGTGACTCTCTGTCTGTCTGTCTCAACTTGCGAGCTTTACTCTCCATAGTTGCTTAAGAGTTGCTCGCAGTCTTTTTACTCTCAAATGGATAGGCACCTTAAAACAAAAAGTTAAGAAATTATTAAATAAATGCAAGTATGTTACTGTCCGTATGAATAGATAGTATACAAAAAGATACTTAGGAGCAAGATCGAATTTTTTCAAACACATAAATCTCTAAAGGAGTCATTTTGACTGAAATAGTAACAGAGTTTCGAAAGGCAAAGTCTCGAAATGATAAAGTTTTGAAAAGATAAAGTTTCGGAAGACAAAGTTTCGAAAAACAAAGTTTCGAAAGAAGAAAGTTTTGAAATGTCAAAGTTTCGCAAGAGAAATTTTCGAAAAAAAAGTTCGGAAATCCTCGGAACTTAGTTGTTCCTTGACCGATTTTAATGAATTGAATGCAGAACTAAAAATAAAAAAAATATTTTCATAACAGGGTGTTCTAAAAATAGGTCAAAATATTGAGACTTCGTTGCTCCTTAAGCGATTTCGACTAAATTGACACAGGTAATAGGTGATAAGGAATTAAAAATGAAAAAAATATTTCCAATAGGGTGTTCCAAAAAAAAATGTTAACTTCGTTGTTCCTTGGCTGATTTTAATAAAATTGATACAGGTGATAGCTGAAACGGAATTATTAAAGAAAAAATATTTTCAAAAATATGTCAGCATATTGAAACATCGTTGTTCCTTAAGCGATTTAGACTAAATTTACACAGGTAATTGCTGATAGAGAATTTATTTCTTTTATGATTCTGTTTCAGCTTTCACCTGTGTCGATTTCATTAAAATCACTCAAGGAACAACGAAGTTGACATTTTTTTTAACACCCTTTGGGAAATATTTCTTTCATTTTTGATTCTGTATCAGGTATGTGTCAAATTCATTGAAATCGGTCAAGGAACAACGCAGTTCCGAGGGTTTTGGAACTTTTTTTTCGAAACCTTGTCCTTCGAAACTTTCCCTTGTGAAACTTTGACATTTCGAAACTTTCTCCTCTTAAAACTTTGTTTTTCGTAACTTTGTCTTGCGAAATTTTATCTTTTTGAAACTTTATCATTTCGAAACTTTGGTTTTTCGAAAGTTTATCTTTCGAAGCTTTGCCTTTCGAAACTCTGGCGGATTCCCATTTTGACTAATCTTTTAGAAAAATCATTACTAGCACAAGAAAAAACAATGGTTTTGTAGGATTTAAATTTTATTCAAAACAAACTTTCTGTAATTTTTTATAAAGATGCCAATTTCGCAGATGTACTTTTTAAACGTTGATATTTTTTTTCATAATTCATATAAAAACAATTATTAAATTATAATAATTAATTCAAATCAAACAAATTAATTGAAACGAAAAAATTGAAAATAAAAAATATAAAAAAAACATTTTATTTACTGGCTGATATGATAATTAATTTGATAATATAAGTATTTTGTTTGAAAACTTGACACCAAGATAAGTTATTTAAAAAGTAATAATTTTTATGATAAACATCTAGATTTTTTGAATTCATAAATTCCATAAATGTAGGTTTTTCTTATCTTTTCAATTTGTCAATTGTTTTATGGATTAAAGGTAAAAATACAAATAGGTAGGTAATTCACATAAATACAAAACCGAAATACATATTTTATATATTTATATAATTTGCATTTTTTGTATACAATAATATTGATTAAATAAATAAAAGTTGACGTTGAGTATTATTCCTATATTATTTATGTAATGACTTTTCAATATTATCTAAAATAGCTAATTCAAAAACTTAATAAGTTATAAGTTACAAATGCAACGTTTATACTCGATATGTGTAAACTAATATTGTTTGTATAATAATAATTCCACACTGGATATAATATATTTTCATTTATTATTTTTTAATTTATAAATACATTTTTTTTTTAATTAATTTTACTTTAGTTTTATTTATTTATATTATGGAAGACATTTTTCAACTTTAGTAAATTTCATATTTTTTCTATTCATAAATCTATAATTTTTAATGTAAAATATTATAATTTTAATTTATTTGTTTATTTATTTATATTTAAACATATTTTGTTATAAAGAATAAGTGTATAATATATAATAATATGTATGTAATTCAATATGTAGTTTCTGCAACAGTCAATGGTTGCTGATGAGTCAAAATTTGCTTCAGATACTTCTTGGAGAGCGCATATAATGCAATTTGAGCCTAGGAATATGTTGAACGATAACAGGCGATAGAAGCATAGAACCATTATTTTTGGCAACGAAAAACGCATCATTTAGCAGAAGCAGGTACCTTTTGCTTTTTCTTTTGCTCAATCTTTTTCAGCAATTTTTTGTGTTAAAATATTAATTTGTAACTAAATAATCGAATATGTTAAAAATAAAAGCTTCGTAGTTTTTTGGAACGTTTTTTTTAGGTGTGTTTTAAAATGTTACCTTAACTAATTCCAATAGTTTTTATCAGAATTTTATAGAATGAACTTAATTTCATCAACAAAAAGAAATGTGTGCATAGTTAACAAGTTAGTAAATAATAGTTTGTTTATAATTAAGAAAAACAATAATGCTTATTTAAGAAATAACGCTGATTTGATTTGAAGTGCTGTCGATTTGAAAATTGTGACGTTTAATATTTGTGTGTGGAGCTTAATAAATAAAATAAAATTATTTCCTATCAGGACAGTGTTTTTTTAAGTCCTGCAACATCTTTAATTGTGCTCTTACTCCATTGTTCCATATTGCACTTTCTTTATTTTGAAATATCTGAAATTTGATTTCAAGAATATATACACTTTTTTTTATAAATTAATATTAGAAGCAAATTTACTTACCTCCATCCACCGTAGGCAGCAATTGTTAATAATACTGAAATAGCAAGAGCAGTACCAACAGCCAGTGGCATTGTTTCATCGCGATAAGAACCAGTGGCACTGCAATGAAACGATGGACCCCACTTGCCACTATCTTTGAACATAAAACTCTGCATCCGGAGTTCTCGCAAATATAATCTGGCTATGTGCCCGGATTTGTCGCCCGATTCAAGTGGTGCATACATAACTATGGTTTGTTCCTTATCACATACATAAGATTTGCCAACTGGAGTTGGGAAGAACATTGGAGTTCTGGCTGGTGAATTAAGTCTGACGTCCAAATTTGGTCGATCGATATGTTCGAAGAGTGGATTTGAAGATGAGTATGATAGTTCGACATGATTAATATACCAACGTTCACCTCCTGATGTCTGAAAATTAAAAGCAATAAAATTACAATGGTAAAATCAAGCTTATCAGTAAGTGCTGTAATAAATTCTGGTGACTAATACAAGATTTTTTCCGGAATTAAAAGTCCTTGCTTTGTGTTCTACAAATTTTATTTTGATTCGTCTTTTCTCTACCGCCTAATCGAGGATTATGTTACGTCACTTGCACAATTCACCTAGAAGAATCAGTGACAAATATAAAAAAAAAGTAAACAAATTGTATTTTTGGGAAGTAAATGTACTTAAAACAACCCTGGAGTATTGATTGGTGTTTCCTTTAAGTACTAAGGGTAGAAAAAGAATTATATTTGTCCAAAATAAACTTATTTGCTTTTATCTTAATCTGTTATTTTATCTTACATGTTTCAAATTACTCAAATTTAACTAAAGATACATACAAATGCAGGAGTACAAGTACATACCACATAATATCTACATATAAATGAGTAATCATGGTTTATCGTTCACGTGCCGCTTTTTTAAAAAAAAATAATTTAAATACAAAAAAAACGAGGTCCAAGGTCGTAAATAAATTTACTCATTCAGAGCTTTACTGTCAAACGATAATTCATTGCTCTTTTTTTTCAAATAAAATATAAATATTTCAGAGCATTTTAGTTGCTAAAAATGAGTTCCTTAAATATAATAGAAAAATACATTGACAGATACATGGTGTTTATGTTATACCATTTCTATTATTTGACTAATTTCGACTGTCATCATAATTCATGCTATTAATTTATTTCACTTTAAAAGCTTAAATAAATAATGTGCTCCAAGTATTCTTCTAAAATTTGATACAGCTCATATGAAAGTAAATATATGTAAGAACTTATTTAAACTTTTTGACAATACAAACGCTTATTAGAACAAAAATACAAATGAAGGGCCATTTTCCATAATGTTGCCATAATACTTTTTTGTTGAAAATAAATCTAATTTCTAATATATTTGGGATAATACTCAAGATTTTGATCAAGGTTGATATAACAATGACAGGGAAGAGAAAAAAGTGGGATCGATTTTCTTTGAATTTGGTAAAACTAACATTTTAATTGAATAAGGAGCCAATTTCAGAAGTTCCTCTTGCTTAGAGTAATTTTGAAATTTTGAAAAATATTTATTTTGATATCCCGTGAAAATTTGATTTAGAGGGAGTCGATTGTATTTTCAATCAAATTTCTACCTTCATATTACATTTTTTATTTATTTTGTGATATGCAGTAGAATCTCAGTATATATGGTCGCGGCCACGAAAAACGAACCCAAGCCAAAAAAAAATTAGCTTTATATGTGCCGATATTTTCCTATTATTTAGAAAGGGGACTTCCAAAAGTAACGGGTAACATGAATCTTAAACAATTAAAAGCTTTTATAGTTTAAATTTCAGTCACACTTTAAATTGTTTATTGTGCTGATCGGAAATTGTACTTTTCCTAACAAAGATCATTATTCTTATTTCTTATTTCTGTTTAATTGCTATGGTTTTAATTTGATTCGATAGAATATGACTATAGCTTTAGCTAAACACGTCAGTTTTTCAACAAAAAATAATCAATTTACTACATGTTTGATATAACAAACACACTTCAATTTTTGTGTAACGTTGGGAGACAAAATGTGTAAAAAGTTTTTACGCTTAATAAAACGTACTATTAAATTTTGTTTGAGTATTTTTCATCTTTATGTTTAAAAAAATTTTTGAATTTACTGAGCCTCTTAGCTGCAACTTTAAACAAAGTTGTGTAACGTTATAAAACTTTTCTCTATTAAAATCTATTTTATCTCAGAAACTACTGGGCAAGGCTCAAAAGTACAAAAAATACTCCGCCAATCTCAAAACCACTCCGAAATAGGGAGAAAAAATAGGCAGTTAGCCAAACTCACTATTAAAACCTTAAAAAGAAGTACCCTGAAAACGATTTGATCGATGAAGAAACTTGCAAATGTGTAAAACTGCGGCATACATTCAAAAAAAGCTCAAAATGAAACCAATACTTCTTGAGTCCATTAAAATGTTACATTTTGTTGGGTTAGCGTGCCTTTGTAAGAGGGCGGATTTTATTTGTTAGATATAAAATTTTCTATTCTTGGTTCTACGACTATCATCTTTTTCCAAGATGGCGACTGTGGAATAATGGTTGCAACCTTGGATTTGTCTTTAAACTGACCCACCACTTGATATCTAAAAAGTAAAATTGCGTCCTCTGACAAATGCAACCCTAAGGCTAGTCGCGCACATGCAACTGCTACCGCAACAAAACAGTTTAGTCACAAGTTGACTACTGAGCGCGCACATGAGCAACTCCACAAGCAATCGCAACGAACCTAACCAACACACCTACAATGTTCATTCAGTTTTTCTAACTCATACATTCAAAGAAAAATAATATCGCCTTCGTCCTATTCTTTTGCTCAGCAAATTAAAGAAAAGATACATTTGTTTTCTTTCGCACAGAGAACAAAATTCAACGATGTGGTTAAATATCTGCAACTATTTGGTTGAATGTCCGCAGTTACATATTATTCCATATGACACAAACTGAAAAACTGATTTCGGGCAATCGTCCAGTTTGTGCCAAAACACAAACTGAAAAGTTGCTCGAATCGACGACGGAATAGTTTCTGCATGTGCGCGGAGTCTCATATGAGTCCATAGGACTCAATTTTGTAACCAAACAGTTTCGAAACTGAAAATTGCATGTGCGTGACTAGCCTAAATGTAACTTTTCAATGGACTATCTCACACGGTGCTTGAATGACATAATAATGCAAGAAAAGCTTTGGAAAGACTTCTACGTTCGCTGACAAGAAAAAGTTCAGTCTTGATAAAAAGAGGAATCAAAAAGAGAGTATATAAGCTCGCGAAGCGACCACCCAAGGTATTGTTGTGTAGAAAATTGTTTAAAAGGCTTCGAAATTCGAACAAATCATTCCAAACTTTAACCAATGCTACTGACAAATTCTAAGTTTTACTGATTAATTCCAGAACTTCAATATTTGGTGGTCTTACAGTGAGTTACGAGTATACACGATATTTCTTTTTTTCCACCATCAAATCAATTATATTTCCCCATTATTCATACAGCAATTAGCACGATAACGCTACTAGACTTTTTTTATAACGTTATCAGACACCAATTTTATCCCTCAAACAAAAAAATGAAATACCATAGATTCGCAAAGTTTTAACAATATGTAAAACAACGTTTAAATCGACTTCCGAAAACATGTAATGTCATTTGGAAACTTTTAATTTGAAAACTATAAAAGGTATCAAACAAATGTTTGGTACAAAACATGAGAGCGCTTTGATACGCAAATAAAACATGTTTACTTTTTCGAGTTAAGGCTCTCCCAAACCAACGCGAATTCGCGGCGACGGCGAATTTTTGTTGTTGTTTAGCGTTGTGTATTTGTCATATTTTATACTATTGTGAATGGTTCGCTGCAAATGCGGAGCGATTTGCGTTGGTTTGGGAGAGGCTTTATTCATGCCTATTATAGAATTCGCAATATCCTACTCCCCGCGAATTGATTGATTGATTTGCGCTGGATTCCCTTTTGCGTTCTTTTTAATTAGTGAATTCGTCGAATGAACTATGTAACCCATTCCTGAACCTCCCTACCATTATCCGAACTATAGTATCGCTTCTGTCACTTATTGACATTTCCAAAATCTCAGAGGGTGTTCAGACAGGCCTCACGTCCAAAAAAGTCGCCTCACGTGAAGCCTGTGTATTGTTAACAAAATTATTTCTTTAAAATGAATGTCAAACACTTTACTTTTGCATTAAGAATTTTAAGTTTTAGCTTACAGTTTATGTTATTCATGATGATTTTCTGGGGAATAATGAAAAACAATAGCATATTCGCAACACAATTGGTGCGGATGTAAAATGGGAAAGTTTGTATGGAGAGCGAATGGTTTGCGGTTTCACTAATATCAAATTAGTTGAACAAAATGTTGGTGGTGCAGGCAATGTAACCGACATTCGTTCAATTTTCTATCGCGAATTTACTAATAGCTAAAATCTCGAAAGTGAGTTGAATGGTGGCTAAAGCTCATTCCCCAAATTCACTAATAGATTGTTTAAATATTCGTAGAAATTTAACGTTATAAGACCGTGGCCGTGACCATATGTGCAAACATAAACTAGACCCTTTCACTCTTTTCGAATTATTTAAATAACTCCTTTTATATAACTTTGACTCCACTAAAGTCTCTCAATGAGCAAGAATATTTTTAAAATTATTGTTCAAAATCTATTTCACTCCTAAATCTTAAGTAAGGCTAAGTTTTATTGCTAGCCTACATGTTATATTTTTTAAAATCAACAGATTTTAAATCCATTGATGAATATTTGTAGTCAATTATTTTTTGGGCCTTGGTGATCAGCTAGTTAGACGCAATTAATTAAAAAGAACTAATTTATATTTTACCCAACGTTTTGCTTGGTTGTTTTACAGCTTCTTCAGGGGTTGATATTTATTTACATAGCTTATTTTTAAAAAAGAGCAAAATTACATTTTACCCACCGTTTTTCTGAATTTTTGCTCTTTTTATAAAAGCCAAATAAATATCAACCCCTAAAGATGTTGGAAAACAACCAAGTGAAACGTTGGATAAAATGAAAATATAAAAATATATTAGCTTATATGTAGTTTTTTTTTTAAATAAAAACAAGTTGTCGAACATTTTTGGAAAAAGTGGTTTTTCTCGAATATCCTTGATTGGCTTCAAGGTAATTTTATTTTATGCACTAATTTATTAATAAAAATTGAAAAAGTTTTTAAAAATATTGAATCAATAGTTCTTTTAAAGCGAACAAAACTGTAAGTAATTTTACCAATAATTGTTAAAATTTTCTTTTTTGCCTCAAATTTCTTGACAACAGACAATGTATTAATTCCCGGTTAAATTAATCCGAATATATTAGATAAAATTTGATATTTGATAGGGTTTGTAAAAAATTCAGCGAATAGTTTTTTTTAATGAAAAAAACTACAACCAACTTTACCAATAATTATTGAAAACTGTTTTTCGGTTAATTTAATTCTTCACATTAGTTTATAATTGATATTTGATAAGATTAGTAAGAAAATTCAACAAAAAGTTTTTTTTAAGCGAAAAGAATACAAAAACTATACCAAATATTGTTGAAATTATTTTTTCGTATCAAATTTCTTGAGAACAAACAAGTCCTAACCCAAAGCCAGGTTAGTTTAATCTTACACACTTGTTTTTAGTTAGTAATTAATTGGATTTGCAAAAAAATTCGAGATATAGTTTTTTTTTTTTAAACAAAAACAACAAGAAACTGAAGCAAAATCGTTGAAATTTTTTTGTCTCCCGTTGATTTTCAAACATTGATTTTTTAAAGTGAAAAAACTATAAGAAATTTTACCAAAAATTGTTAAACAAATTTTTTCTTCTCAAATATCTTGAGAACAACAAATGATATTGGCCCTGCGTTAGTTTTATTCTTCTCACTAATCTTTACTTGATTGCATATGGAATACCTAATAACTTTATCGAAGATCTTTATATGTTGAAGGTTGGGTCCATTGTATTTTTTTTAGCTGGAACTATTAATTATTGATTGAAAAATTCCAAGTGCTCACTAGCACGTGTTAAGCGAATTCAATGAAATTTTACACATAATTTTTGTAATATTACTTTGATTACTTCAAGGGGTGGATTTCAAAGAATTTCAAAGCTTAAAAAAGATGTAAATGAGTAGTTGAAATTTGGAAGAAAGAAGTGAAATTTTGTCTTCTCAGTTACCCTGCTTTAGTCAGTTAGAAACGAAATTAAAATCTTTAAAAAATTATCAATATCAATTTTTGTCATTTTTCGGTAACGGAGAAGACATGAAATGTTCAGTAAATTCGAAGCGTATAATCTTTTTCTGCTATCCTATCTAGAAAATATGTAGTCCTGAAATTAAGTAGTATAATGAAAGCATACTTTTAAGAATCTCACTGCACATCGCGAATCGCGATTTGCAAGGGAGCGGATCGAAATTCTGGTTTCAAAATTCTGCATTTATAAATTCATTTTTTTCAAAAAAATTCAGTTTTTTTCAGTTCTACCTGTCAAAATTCTGCTTTTCAAAATTCTGTTTTTCAAAATTCTGTCATACACATATGACGTTTTAAAAAATAAAATTCTGTCTATTCTGCCTTTTCTCAAATAACTTGTATATTATTAACGAAAATAAACAAAAAAAGTACAATTTTTCGTAAACCAACTGTCTTATTTTTCGTTTGCACTATGTTCAATCATAATCTTAACATTGACTTATATTTTTCAAAATAAAACAAATAACCAACCATGCACAACTTATCTTTTGATTTATTTTTATATTTTTACAGGTTTTTGCGACTGTAACTTTAAGTGCATAAATGGTGCAACCCACATTTTTACAAAATGTTTAACCAAATCGAAATTTACACTAAACTACAATCTGATTTTTCAGCAAATTTTTTTGCGATTTCAAATTGGTGGACCAGGATTTCCTTAAGATTTCTCTGAAATCTGGAGTTTTCATTGAGATTTCAAAGAAATTCATGAAATCTTGTTCCATCAGTTAAAAATATTAAAAAATGAATTAAGTTTTGGTATTAGATATTAAGAATTTACAACGGTATCTTGACTTGATTTTGACGAATTAATGTAAGTAAACACAGGAGAATAAACAAAAGAGAAGCTACACCACTTTTTCACCAAATACAATAAATTTTTCCTATAACAAAGTTGATTTACGAAATTCGGCCAGTAATAAAAATATGGTTTGGAATATGTTAAAAAGCACGTGCCTTTAACATATTCCAAAAGTTCTTTATACTATTGCCAACATTTTGAAAGCAGAATATAGCAAAAAGAATTTTGACCCTGCCAGAATTTCGACCCCAACCCGATTGTCACATTGACATTCAACAAGGTATCATGTAAATTTCACTGATGAATATGGTTTTCAGTACAGAATCATTTGTACAGGAGATTTGAAAAAAACATTGAGCTTATAATTTTTTGCGTCTAACATTGCTTTTGTCAATAAAACACAAATATTTTGTTTAGCATTTTTTTTTTACAGCTTTTGAGACTTAACTGAATTCATTCAATTATAAATTCACCAACTTAAATTTCCTATCCACCTTTATTATTTGTAAAACCCCCAAGAGTTCAACCCAAAACTAGCTTATATTGCGTAGAAGGTCAATTTCACCAATTCTGTAATGTAGGTATGCTCTTTTCAATAAACCACTGTATAAATGTATTTCCCCTGTCATATGTAACTATATTTTATTTATGTATTTAAAAATAGATTTTTCAAGTTAAAATCTATTTTGAATCATTTCAAAGTGTAAAAGTACTCTCATTCTATACATATATCCATATTTGACTGTATATCTACAATGATAAATAGGTCATCTGTCACAAATGGCGCAACACAGGAATTATTAAGAGAAAAAAAAAATAGATCTGCCCTATTTGGGTCGATACATTTTAATTAAAAGGTCATACACCAACGTCATTTTCCCCAAATTATATGGAATCATACCTTTTTGAAAATTATGCTCAAAGTAAATCCCTTAAAGGTCATCGTGAACAATTCCGAGTTAGATTCAACACATTCGCCTGAAAGGACCGGGTTATCGGGCAAATAAAGGTCTGCTTCCACATCCTCGTTTAACTTATTTCGATATTTAATGCTTATAAGGCCGTCTGTGCTGATTAGGATACAAGTAACTCCATTGGTTGCATTCAATCTGTACAATGAAGTTGTTGAAGCACTCGATGCCTGAGAAAAAAAAGAGTATTTATTTTTATTAAAAGGAAAATTTCTTTTATTATTATTTTTTAAACTAACTGCAGGAGACTTTGTTGTGTATTTAGTGACCCTGGGAGTTTTAGTTGTAAAAGCACTTAATTGCAATCCATCACATAAACTGAGAATATATACTGCAATTTTTTTTTTGTAATGAAGAAAAAAATTTCAATTTTATTTGGGTAGGTATTCATCGATTATTTTCAACAAAAAAAAAACCTACATAATACGATAGATCCTAGTGAAAGTAATCTCCATCCTGATAAATTTAACATCTTCAACTTAACGAGAATAGATATATGATTTAAATAATTTGTATTACTTCACTAATTTTTCTTTGAGTTTTATTTTTTAATCGGAAAATTCAGCACGGATGGCGATAACGATTTGCCCGAGAAAATTTAAGAGAAGAATATAATGACATCGACCTATACAAGTGTAGCGCAAAGAATGTTACATTAAATATTCAACGATGATGTGAAGAATTTTCTTAAATTTAACGAAAATAATTTAACACCTGCGACTGAAAAATTGTGAGATTTCGTAATTCACGTGGCTCACAATTGCAAGTCTTGGGATAGTAATGAAATAAAAACATAAAAATTTATATGAAATGATGATGTGTGTGGGTGTGATTATTGTGAGAGATGCTAAAATAATTTGCGCATGTCCTTACGAAAGTCAATGCCAAGGAATCGATGGGAATGGCTACATTATTGTGAATTGAGTTCTGGAAATTTTTAAAATTTATAACACTTGAATATTTGGAAAAATACTATTGTGAATGATTTATTTTAAATTATTAAGTTGAAGGTTTTTGAAATCATCATTTCATTTAAATTTCCTATTCGTGAACATAATTTTGTGGATTTCTTATTTTCAAAGTAGGTAATATACAGTCCGTAACATTTGGATAGCCTCACTTATATTTATTATTAAAATTAACCGTTTTTGGTACTTTTTTTATGTAAACATACGGAATTGTGTATTGAATCACAAGATAAGATAGCCTTACCGAGATAAGGTTCAATTTTAACTGATTTCTACAAGCTTGTGGAGTTTTCTAAGCTAATTTTTGCTTGCCACTAAAATTAACGTTTTTTTTGTAACATTAGAATAGCCTCACTGTGTTTATTGCCATTAAAATACTAACTTATCAATTTATTTTTGAAAGAAAACACTTTTTATTTATTTTTGCAGTTGGACAAATTATATTAGTGCTATTTATTGCTTTTATTATTTGTAAGTTACCTCAAAAAATGCGAGTCTTTAAAGAATTTTAAACAGATTTCAATAGCTTCGATGAAATGATGCTATCAGGACACTTTGATGCCTACATTTGGCTCTTATTTACTCGAGTACTGCTTCCCATCTTCTAAGCTTTATGTTTAAGTCGACCCATTACATTTTTAATGATCCTTAAATTCAAAGAGTAGGGTAGAAATAAGAGAAAGGAGAGTTACTGTCCCGTTTTGATTTCCAAAAAAGTTGAAAATTACTCCTGCTGTATGAATCGGACCATTATTCTGCTGAAAAATTAATCGGCAGGTGTCCGAAAATACCCTTAAACTGTCGCAAGGATGTTTTTTAAAATGGTATTATAGAATCTCATTGTCATTTTACAGTTTTAGAAAACTAAACTGCTTATGCTATAAGGAGAGAATGACCCGAATACCATTACTTGTCTCTCTTAGCTTTGATGGGAATATAAAATCAACTTTTTCTTTCTTAACTAGTGACAATAGCATTTTGACTTTCTTCTGCTTCCAATAGTTAAACTTTTTTTCCCATGGAAAAATTTTGTTTGCAAAATTCCTGAGTAGGATGCTGGTATAAGTATTTCATGCAATGTTATATGATGTTAATTAAGAAGAGGTAGAATAAGCATACCAGTAACTGGAAGGTTTTTCGATTAGTTTCGTTAAGTTTAGGCTCTCAAGATGATCAACACTTTTAATAACCCTGCTTATAGCCATTTAGCTCACTTTTAACACAGTTTTTCATCATGCCTTGTTCAGATAGTCAGTATAGTTGGTCGTTTGCCTTGAGATTTTTCGCTTGCCTGGTATAATAGAATAGCGGACGTGGAACCATTCCATATGACAATACATATTTCAATTGATTAATAACCAATTTTGGGTTTCCAATACATTTTTCGAGCTTGAAAGCGATGTGACAGTAATTTATCGTTCAAGAACTCAATGTTTCCGAATTTTGGTGTAGTTAGCGATTTTTTCCTGCTTTTTTCAAAAAATAAAATTTAAAAACTACCAATAATCATGTTCTTACCACTCTACAATATATTCTCATTAATAAAACAAGCTATTCTAATGTTACAAAAAACACGTAAATTTAAGTGAAAGTAAGCCAAATAAGCTTAAAAATCTCCACCAGCTTTAAGAAATAAAATAAAACTTAACTTAATCTTAGGAAGACTATCTCATCTTTTGACTCAATATTCAATTCCATATATTTCCGTTCAAGAATATGCCAAAAGCAATTGACTTTTATAAAAAATATAAGTGAGGCTATGCAAATGTTGCGGACTGTATTTTTACTTGCGATGCATGTATGCATGTACAAAAGGCAAATTTGGATTCGTACAAAAAAAAATTGAGATAACAATCAAACATGACATAATGATGATAGGGAACAACAAAAAAGTGGGTGGCACAATTTTGTCTGTCTGTCTGTTCGTCTACAGCATAAACGGCCCGATCGATTTTCTTCAAATTTGGTACATAGTGGTTTTTGGAGACTATGCCCACACGTTTTTTCATTTTTTTAGAACCAAAAATAACGGTACCTGCCGTACAATTTTGTTTAGCAATTGTACAAAATCGTATTTTGCTCAAAAATGGGTCGACAACTTTTCTAAGAAAAATTCAATAGAGTACGAGTACTTTAAGTAAAGGCTTCGTTTGAGTTTAGAACCATTTTTCAAAAAATGCTTATTAATGGCAGCTCCAAAAGAACCATTTTTTTAAATTTTCGTTTATCTTCAAAACGGTATGACTGATGTCAATAATTTTTTTGAACAGAAGCTTCTAAAATGTATAAATATTTTTGTGTACTTTAATTTAAAAAAAAAATATTTTTTGAATCTTTAAAAAATGTTGCCAATTGTTTTTTTTTGAAAATCAAATATTGCGAAAACTATATGATCGATTTTTTTTGAAACTCAATACTTAAGAGTGTTTTTATTACTTTCGAGTATATTCTTAGAAAAAAATTGTACATATGTTACCTTCCATACAAATTGAAAAAAAAAACCGGAAAGGAAACTATTTTTTTTTCAAAAACGACTCCTATGATTTTGATTAAACTTTTTCCATATACTAAAATTAATACGATCTATGAGTACTACAAAAAATTATACAATTTTGCACTCAGCAACTATTAATAGTACCTGTCATAGAACGTGTTTTTTTATTTTGAATTTTCTCATTATCAGTTATACGGATATAGATGCATTTTTTATATACAAATTTCAGACAAGATTATATAATATTGCATATCAAATTTTTCAAAAATTTAATTTTTGAATTCATTCAAAATGTATTTTTGAAAATTCGATGTTTCAAAAACGGGTCGAGACATTTTTTTTTCAAATTTTAGTTTTGAATGCACATAAGTAAATACTTAAGATTTGCGTACCAAAAATTTTCCATAAAAATGTTTTAAGAATTTGGTATAAGCAATTATTTTTTTAAGAAAACCGCTCAAACAATTTAAAATGTTTTTTTGTCCATATAATCATATTCAATAAAAAATTAAGATGGCGTTTTTTTTTCATCTCAAACTCTCAAATATCCTTGCATATAATTTTCTTAAGCCCCCAGCGCAGCGCCTTGAACCTAAGAGCAAGTACGTGTGACCCAGTCGTGCATTTTATTTTTTAAGAATAAGGCCATCGAAAAGGCTATAGGCATTTGATCGACTTTTAGAAAATATGGGAATAAATATTAAGAAAAGTATTTCACATAATTTGAAATTTTGCATTATTTGAAAACTAAGATACAAACCGGGAAAATTTAAAACAAAACCAAAATCCATCGATTTGGAGCAGGCGTTCGAACTACAAAAACTCATTTTTTAAACGAAACGCATAATGCAGTGGAAGTTTTATATATGAGATAGACCTTTTCGTGGAGCAAAAGTTTGTTTTTTATTTTTTTTATATCTTAAAGATGGCTTTTCTCCAAAAATTTAGTTTCTTAACAAATAAATTGCCTATGAAAAAAGTTGTTTGCAGTGAAATCATGTTTTATTTATGATTGCAATTTCAAAATTTGTATATTCTTATTCTTTTTCACAAAACAACTGCTCTAGCCGGGAAAAAAATATTTTTACTTTTGTAATTTTGCAAAAAGTGGCAAATGTAGTTAAGGCTTTAGCCAAGAAAGAAGAACATTTATTCTTGATTTTGAGATAAAAATGTCAAAAGTTTAAGAATGTAAACTGTTGTCTGAAGAACGAGTTGTTCAAAAAGATCAACAATTTAATGCCGTTGTCACTTGGTTTTGTGTTCTGTTTCATTTATATGGCTAATGGAAAAACTAGAGTAGTAAGAGTGAAAAAGGAGTAGAAAAGGAGTACTCCAAACATCCAATTGAAAACGACATAAATCGTAATGTGAAATACGAAACTAATTAAAATAACAGAAATTAAAAAGATTAAAATAGAAACCCCTTGCTTATTATGCTTATGTTTTTATTATGCCTTTCTCCATTTTCAAATTCTGAAAGTATGGACTTTATAAGATTGAAAGTATGAAAATATTCATATATTCACGCACAGTAACAAATTCAACCGGAAACTAACAAATCGATTGTTCACTACAGTGAAAGAAGTGCACTCAACACTCGGTAGTAAAAAGATGAAGGACTCGACAGACATTTTCATTTTAGTTAGAAGACAATAATTATGCACCATATCGTATGTGTAAAATTCAACTATGAGTCGAAAGATATCATTTCAAAAATGCTTTCCTACATTCGAAAAAAAAAATTGGCCTTCACAGAAGAAAACATTGCAACATGCATCATTCAAAGCTAAATTCTAACATTACTTTCTGGAATCCTGCTAACCAAAGTCGAAAATGATTCAAAAACCTTTCATTGAGAAGGTGACTGAAATATCCTTAATTCAAGAAGATCGCAGCTGCATGTGTATGTTTATGTACGATTTTGTTGTTGATTAAAAACAAACAAAATCGCTTCGACTACGCAATATGACATGCAACTCACAATCAACTCATTTGGATCGCGACTTTAAGATCTTGTGAAATTAATCCGTGCTCAAAAAGAATCATCAAAATAAAGTTTTCAGTTTGAAAAAAAAACTCAATACATTTTTTTTACTAGAAAATATTTGGGGGGCCTGCGAACATTTCGAGTTCCTCTTAGGGGTCTGCAAGACAATCTGATTTGGGAACCACTGAGCTAGAGCCTAAATGGTTATACAGTATTTTTCTTCAAAATTGGTACATAATATTTTTATGTGATTTCCTTGAGGAGGAATTTAAATTTTTTGTGATGGATTATCGAGATAAATTATCTGCCATAAAAGAATTTCATAATTAGCCGATAAGAAAGACCCCCTTCCAGTATGGGATAAGAGGGCTTTTAATTCAATACAAAAACATTTTGATTATTGCATACGTTCATGATTTTATAGGATTTGCTAATAGTTTTATCAGTTTCGACCGTGGGTCTAACCAGTTTTATCAATGATTTTTCTGGATTCATCTTTGATCCTACCAGTTTTTGCAGTAATTTTAACGGTTTCGGTTATGATTTGGATTTGGTCGTTATTTTACTGAATGTTTAAGTTAATTTACGACATTCATGTCCGATTTTAGCAATTTCGATAGTCATGACGGCTGGTAATTCATCTGTTTCGATTGTGATTTTATAAGATTCACCCGTCATTATACCAGTAAGACTGTGATTTTATCGAATTCATCGAAGATTTATCTGCGCTGCATTACTTCATGACTTGAATACCATAAACTTCTTCTGGCGACGAGGTTCAATAATAAGGAAAAATATCCAGAGGAAAGCCTATTTTCTAACCTTAAGAAGCCAGCACTCTTTTGTAAAGTTAAATGTTACTAACACAAATAACAAAAGACGAGTTTTTATGATCGAAATCAAGTCATTTATTAATTTGAAAAATTAATTAAAATTAATAAACGACTAAATTGACCACTGTGATGAAGAAGACCTGAATTAACATAATTTTTTCTTGATCCGAGATGGCAAAACAGAATATAATCTCTCGCCAAAACACTGGTCAGGTAAAATCTACGGACAAAAATAGAGCTAAAGCTTTTACAAACAAATTCCTTGCAATAAGGATTATTATTATTTTTGATTATATCAAAAATTTACTATAATTCAACACGCAGAAAAATAGTCTTAAATTGACATTACGTAAATGCACTGATATGCATAAGAGGGTTTTTCCCAAAATGATATTTATATATATATTATTTAATTATTTAAAAAAATCTCCAACTTAAGATCTTCGAAAAAGTTTTCAGCTGTTCAATATGCAATCAAGTGAAGACAGAGATTAGTGAATAGAATAAAGATATGTAGGAAGAAAACCTTTTTTTAACAATTTTGGTGGGGCTATAGTAAATGACTGCTAATGAAATTTTTTGAAAGTCCTTTAGGAGTTTTATTAATCCAAAGTCGATATCTTCATTCTTTCTTGAGATATGTTGAACGAAAAAAGTAAAAGAACGTATAAACGAACGCACAAACACAGACATCTCTATAAAAATGATGAATTCCAATTCTAGGGAGCTCGAAACGTAAAGATACGTCAAAATTTTCAATTCGTCAAATCGGAACAACTACAATAACTTCCAATGGAAAGTTAGAAATATTTAAGAAGGAGTGGTCTATTTCCCCCCTTTTAGGCTGGGAAGGGCATACTTAAAAAAAAATTACTTAAAAAAAATGCCTCTCTTCCTTAGTAAATTTTGTAATTTGGGAGGATGAAATCATGGCCTCCGATAGAAAAAAAGCCATTAATCTATAATAAAAAATCAGCAGCAGTACATTTATTAATAAACTCTACTCACTAAAACAGCTTGTCCGTTTGATAACTTTTCCTATTAATAAAGATATTATATGTTTCCGGGTTTTATAACTTTACCGTTATCATCAAATTATGGTGATTTTTGAAAGAACAGTCCATTCATTCAAGATTTTTTTTGTTACAATTAGTTTGGAGTACTCAAACTACTCATAGTTGTTGTTAAACTCACTTTTTATTATAAAAGGTGCTCTTTATGTCTTTCGATATAAAATAACAACTCCCAAAAAAGTATGATTAATTGGAATTAAATTTATTTATTTTATTCACTAAAATCTACATAATGTGATCAGAATCAGAATTAAATAATTGCACTAACCAATAACCATTTTAAAGCTTAAATAATTTGCTTAACTAAAAATTAATTTAAAAATTTGATTCGAAAATTTTGTATTTGTTTTAAGTTTTTTTTTTATGTAATATAGTGTAAGTAGATATATCACTTTAAAGTAATTACCCACTATGACCCTCATAAACAATATCCACATAATTCATAAGTATCAATCTATTATATGGCTTGGACTTTATATTTGATCTATATATTTTTGTATTTAGGTAGTATTTACAACCATTTTAATTGATTGATTTTATTATTTAAACAAAAAGAAAAAAATACTCTAGATAAAGAAAAATTTATTCTTGTGTTTTATGAAATTTATTTAAGTTATTTTTTTTTGTTAATTTAAAGCATAATTATTAGTCCAAATGCTTGTACATATCTTCCAATTGGGGTTTGAAATAACTTTTCAGTTGCGGCCTTTTTGATTTGTAGGTTGGTGTAAGTAATCCGTTTTGAACAGAAAATGGATCTGGATGTAGATAGATGTCTTTCACCTGAAAATTACAAATCGATATAATTTTAAATTACCTATAATAGTAGTTGTTATGTATAAAGTTAATAAGAAGAAAATATAATCATGTATTTAAGAAAAATGTTTATATGTGAATATAAATTTCCAAATTAGTTTGAACAGAAGAAGTATCGTAATATAATCGACTTATCGATTTTTATTTTTATTAATTTTAATTATGTACGAGTATTATATTAATATTATTAAAATTATCATAATTTTTCCTTTAATTAGTAAATGCAAAAGCAAAGCCTCTGTTTTTTGTGAGGCTGCACTTCTTGAAAGTTTTTTGAAACAAAATGTGACTGAAGTGAATTTCAGCCATCTTGAAAAATTCTGCATGTTATTAAAAAGTGAAGGGCTTCCCTGAAGGAAAAGGAACGCATTTTTTTTTTTTACAAAATATTCATATTTCATTTGAATTGAATTTTTATTTCGTTTTGCCTAAGCTATTCATGTCAGAAGAAAAGTGGGTGTATCTGTTTGCAGACACTTTATGCAAATTTTGTTGAAAGCCTTACTGGCCCTAAGGAAAATATCAGTTTAGTGAAGTTAAAATTGGGGTGACGTATGAGGCGTAACACAACACTTCTGGTTGAGATCTTAAAAGCTCTTACAATAATTTATTAAGAATTTAAAATTCATACAAACCTGTTCAAATGATTTAAGTCCACCTTGCTTTCCCCATGAAATCATATCATTCATGATAAGGTTCTTTACATCTGGATTATTGCATAAAACTGACAAGGTGCCTTTGACTGAATTTTCTAGTGCCCATGATTTAAGAACATCAACGTCGGGAACCACTACTGCAACTATACAGCTCTGTAAAATAGAAATAATTTAAAATAAATTAGTGAAATTAAAATTTATAAATTATTAATATAATGTAAATATAAAAATATTATAAAAATCAATGATCATAAGCGGTGCCATAAAATAACGCCGAGCGAAATAACACCGAATTCGGAATTCATATTACGTATAATGAGTATGATGAAGAAGAAATATCTGTGTTTAGTTTTCCTCTATATTAAGTACCAAAGGTAGGCTGAGTTTTAATCATGAATGGAAAGCCATGAAGCAAAGATCTTTCTAGGCTTACCAAGTTTTCAGTGATCTCATTGTGACAGCTCGGATCTCCAGCATGTTTCTTTGCAAAATTCGTATAAAATTGGAGAATACTCAACACTGTTTTTTTTTTTTTTTAATCATTCTAGTTAATCAGGAATTGATTTTTTTAAGGTTGCTCGTTTTTTGTTGAAAACCGTAGTAGTTTTGTTGAATTTTCAAAAATTGTCTCCAAGATAAGCTGATTTTGCAATGCATTGCTCATTGCTCATCCCACAAACTGCCATCGTGTTATATTTTTGATCCAGTTGAAAAACTTTCACCTCATCATGAATTTCAAATAAACCTAATGGCTACAGCTTTTCCTCAAGAAAGCCATTTAAGTTTAAATTAGAAATGGTTCGTTTTGAAATTTCAAGTTTGTGCGCACTTTCTTAGCCAATCCAGGCTGAAGAGTACGCCTTTTCACGAAATTTACAATCTCTAAATCCAAATCGAGAACCTTTATCAAATCTGTTATATTTCAACAGTTGCATTACTATTGCAATGACTGGCTGTTATAAAGGGTTTTTCAAAAGGGACGCTACAAAAGTAGAGTGACAAGGACAGCAAACAACGACATATTTTTGCCGCTCTTTTGACATTTCTCTTCAGTAAGGTTTGCCATTTCATGATGGAAAGACAAACGAGCCAACAACGAGTCGAAATTATTTAAATTTACTACCGAAATTCGGAGTCAGTGGCATCAACGTTAAGAGCGCTACGTCCAATTTATGCTCGCCATAACCGTAATAGCAGGTCAACAATTCAGCGTCTAGTGGAAAAATTTGAATCTCCAGACACAGTACAAAATGTTCCCGTGCCAGTGAGACAAAGAAGTGCCCGTAGTGTCGAGAATATTGCTGCCGCTGAGGCTTCAGTTGCAGAAAGCCCAAATGTGCCTCTCACACGTCGTTTTCAAGCATTGGGCATCTCTGTGACGTCGTTGTGACGAATTTTGCGAAATGATCTTGTACTACATCCTTTCAAGATTAAATTGACGCAAGAACTGAAGCCGCTTGACCACCAGAAGTGTCTTCTGAATTGGGCTGAGCAAAAACTTGAAAATGATTCGGATTTTCATCGAAAAATCATCTTCAGCGATAAGGCTCATTTCTGGCTGAATGGCTTCGTCAATAAACAAAATATGTGGTATTGATCAGACAGCAATCCACACGTACTCCATGAGTCATCATTGCATTCCGAAAAAAATACGGTTTGGTGTGGTTTATGGGCCGGCGGCGTCATTGGGCCGTACTTCTTCCGTGATGATCAAGACCGGCACGTTACTGTGAATGGGGATCGCTACCGTTCAATGATAACCGAATATTTTTGTCCCCAATTGGATGATATCGACTTGGAGGAAATGTGGTTTGAACAGGACGGCGCGGCGCCCCAAGCCACACAGCGAATGTCACAATCAATTTATTATAAACCAAGTTTGGAGAACGTGTTATCTCACAAATGGTCCAGTAGCTTGGCCGCCTTGGTCGTGCGATTTGACGCCGTTAGACTATTTCCTGTGGGGCTACGTCAAGTCTATGGTCTATGCCAACAAGCCAGCGACGATTGATGAACTTCGTACGAATATCGAACGTGAAATTGCAGCAGTATCGGCCGATTAATGCTTGAAAACCGTTGAAAATTGGGTAAAGCGTCTGGACTTCTGCAAGCGTGTCCGTGGTGGCCATGCAAAAGAAATCGAGTTCCATACATAATGGCATCGAACGTACTCTCACAGGAATAAAGAATTTCATTTATATCCAAAACCGTTTTTGTTTTATTTAAAAAAAAACTTTAGCGCTCTTATTGAAAAACCCGATATAAAATGTACGATGTACCATCAAATATCTTTCTGATTTATGGTCAATTATTTTTTAGGCGTCTCTCCCCCGTTTTTTTGTTGGATTTAAGAATAATTGCTTGCATTTAAAAAATGTCTTCACCTATTTTTTGGAATCTATCAAAGATCGAACTCGTAGTTCAAACCAAGATTGCAGATACCCAGCATGGGGTTGAAAGCCAAAAACTCGAGTCTAAGCCTCCTATACACATAGATACTAGACAGTTTAGTTAAACTTACCTTTAAGCTTTCGCCATAAACAAATACTTGATTGACGTATTGACTTGTTGTGTAAATGTTTTCGATTTTCTCAGGCACAATATATTCCCCTTGACTTAGTTTGAATATATGTTTTCTTCTGTCAATTATCTTCAAAGTACCATTTGGTAACCATTTACCCACATCACCAGTATGATGCCATCCTTCAGAATCGATTGCTTCACTTGTTTTTTGAGGATCTTTAAAGTATCTAAAAGATTACAAAATACAAAAATAATTTTTAAAATTTCTTTGTTATTAATATATAGTTGAGAGTCACCCGTGAAATACATTTGAACCTCGAACACATACTTCGCCTGTATTCTGGGTAGCGAAATACTCCATTTCTGGAACGTCTACAAGCTTTGTTGAGATAAAAATGAAAATACAAAAAAAAAAAATTAAAATGTTTTAAATTATTGTTATTGTTATTTATAACAAAATAAGAAAGTATTTTACTTTAACAGCATTACACGAAACTGGTGGTCCAACATGATCTGGCACAAAGTCTCCCTGAACAGTAAGGGTTATTGCTCCAGTGCATTCAGTTTGGCCATAGCCTTCTACAACGAGGCATCCTAAGGCACAACGTATAAACGTCAGTACATTTCCAGCAAGAGGTGCTGAACCGACAACCATTAATCGAAGATTTCCTCCGAAAGCTTGCAAAAAAAAAAACATAAAATTAATTAGATTTGGTTTAATAGAAAACAAACAATTTACCTTGGTGAACTTTTTTAAAAACTACCTTATCCCAAAATCCATTTCTCCTCATTATACCTCTGCGAATTTCGGCTTCTTTGGAATTCAAAGCCATTCGGAAAAGTATTCTCTTAATTGACGAGTTTGTTATGTCCACTTGAATTTTATCATAAACCCTATTTAAGAGCCTTGGAACAGCAGGCATAACTGTTGGCTTTAAAGCTTTAAGATCATTTGTTAATTCTTTAATATCGCCCGAGTAAAATCCTACAGCTCCTCCAACATAATATATTCCATTTTCACAGCACCTTTCAAACATGTGAGCAAGTGGTAAGAATGAAATCATTATGTCCCCAGCTCGTATTTTGTGATCACCTTAAACAGAAGAAATTCGAAGAGCTTAAAATTTTGCTAAACATATCGAACCAAAAGAATTTGGATTCATATTCTTGTAAATTAAAGTAAAAAATATAATCAATATTTAAATATATGAAAAACTTGCAAATTTTTGTAACTTCAAAAGTTCAAGTACTTACCAAGTTGTAGTATTACTGAACACACTCCAGCCACAACATTTCCATGTGTCAACACAACTCCCTTCGGATTACCTGTTGTTCCCGAAGTATAACATATTGTGCAAAGATCTTCTGGTGTTGGTGGAACTTCCAAATGAGCACCTTTTGCTCCTAATTTCTCAACTTCATCGAATGTAAATATCTGAACACCACGACTCCGAGCTCTTTCCATAGTCTTTTGTTTAACTCCCTTGATTGATACTAATATCTTCATAGCTCGCGGAGCTTTTTCTAATAACATATTTGCCTTGCCATCATCTTCTACAACTATAATTTGCATTTCTGTTTGACGGATAATAAAAGCACATGCATCTGGTCCAAGGGTATCATATAAAGGAACTACCACCAGCGAGTACGAATAACATCCCTGCTCGAAAAGTATCCATTCGGGACGATTCAATGAGTAAATACCAATTAGTTGTTTTGGTTTAATGCCTAATGAGATCATCCCGGAACCGAAGTTTTTGGCTCGCAATAGAGCTTCATCATAATTCATCCACTGAAATTTAAAGTCAAATCATTATTTTTTTTTTCTTCTGAATAGCAATAAAAATTTTTGATTATACCTGGTATGGTGATGAAAGTGTTTCCCGCCATCCCAGACATGGCCCATTATTTGATGCGTATGCTCCTTCGCGAAAAGTCTGATAAAGAGTTCGAACATTCTCCGTAATATAACTTACGAATTTGCCGTTTTTTGATTCTTTATAGAATTTTGAAACATGAATTTGATCGGGACCCTGTAATAAAGTTTGAATACAAAGAATGTGTTAAATATTTGTAAACAGTCTATTTTTGTATATGATAGGATGGCAGGCAACAATACAAAATGGTAGTATAAGTGATATTTGCGTGAAGATATTTATATGACATTATGATTGTTCTAAAAGTCATAGACCTAGTCCTTAAACTCACTCTTGAGCTCCAATAATTTAATTATTTTAATTATGTTAGTCAGTATTTTTATTTTTTATTTCTTTTAAGCAGATTTTTGTCATTTAAAATAATCAACAGGATAAGTTTTGGGAACGAAAAAATTAATTAATAAAATATTAAGGTTTGCTTGCAAAGTAAAAAAACCCGCGTTGGCTTTTTGTATAGACGCTTTTAAGGACATCTAGAATAGGGGGGTGCAAAATTAAAGTTTATCAAAATGAAACATTTATTTTGGTACAATCCATTCAAAATAAAAATAATTTTGGGGTACCTACTTTCAAGCTCTAAATCTTATAAGACTTAAATTAAAAAATGGCAACTACTTTTAAGTTTTGTCTTTTTTAATTACAAGATGGGCGAGTAATAGCGTATTCTTTTGGCCATCCAGAAGAAACATCCTGAACTCTCAGCTCCAGAATACGAAACTAGTGAGTTGCAACACTTTTATTTAACTCTGAAGATTGGATTTGCTTTTATTTGTGAATTTGCGTGTTGCAAGGAACCTCCCATTTTTTTTTTATTTCTCAAAACAAAGAAAGATTTTTGCATTGGGTTTTTGAAAGTTGAATAGGAATTAGTAAAGGCATTGAATATCAAATACAAAAATTGCACTTAATAACGCAAAATTTTGAAAAATATCAACTTGAAAAAAAGTTCTAACTGTACTTACAAACACTAATACTGCAATGAGTGAGCAGAAGGGATTTTGCCTGCTCATATTCCTAAATGAACCAATGCACGATTTGCTCGTTATTTTTTTTTTTATGACAACTGTTTTTTTTCTCTGTCCTTTTTCTTTAGCAAAATGCTACAAAATTTAATTTTACTTCATTTTGATAAATATTTAGGACTGAATTTAAATATTAAAAAAAGAGTGACAATTTCAAATAAATCGACAAGGATTTTTTCTTTTGACAAAATCAATTTAATTTTCAGTAGGTGTGTTTAATGAATCTGTTCCGAACAGAAAATTACAAAAAAGAACATAAAAGTACAGTATTGTGTGTTCCATGAGTAAAAACCATGCCCCAAACTGGTCTACATTCTGTCACTTTGTGTTCCATGAAGTATTTTAGAACAGTTTAGCACAATTTCCTGCACCTACTTTTGAGGTGGAGCAAGTGAGTGAGAAATATCAAAATACCAGCTGATTTGTTTGTTTGGGATAATAATAAGCTACAATTTATCGCAGAAGTACTTTTATTATATTTTTGGACTTAACTTTAAGAAAAAGACATTATAGAATATAAAAGGTGTGAATTTATAATAAATTTGAATTAAAAATTAATGCAGATAAATAAGAACTGAAACATTTTCAAATTAGAAATTGCACAGCTGATAGGCAACGGTCAATTCACAAAGCTGCACTTCTGTGTTCCTTCTTGTTCTGACAGTTTTTACACGCTTGTGCTGTTCTGCTCTGTTCTGATCTAGGTTTTCTTCATTAAACACAGCTATTATGTTTTTGATGTTTTATGTTATTCTCAAACTATAAATTTGTCCACCGGTTTATTTATCCGTGACTTTCATGATGAAACAAAAAAAAAAGAACAACAGCCACTTTTATCGGCTGGATATCGTTATGTGTGGGATATCTCTCCGAAACTTTAGCCGGAACATTTGAAACTGGTTCTTAGTAAAACAAATTACATAATTAATAGGAATGTTCAGTAAAATGAAATCTCAGAGGTCCGAGCCCTCAGCTAATTTCGCTCCGTTAAAAAGTGGGGAAGCAGGTCTAATATTCTTGTTCCTCCATAATTTGACAGCAGAACTGAGACATTTTGCTCGGGAACGAGACTGAGATTGTTGAGGGCTCTGAGATCTTATTTTTCGGAACACGTCTAATCCCCCAACGAGCTCAGAATTGTGATTTGTTTAAAAGGCTTCTCAACATCAAAGTGAGTCTCTTGTGTTGGCATTAGTTTGTATCGGAAAAAAAGAAGTTGGAAGAATATAAAAAATTTTTGTAAACGGAATTCCGGAATTAACAAATGTCAA
The DNA here is from genome assembly GCA_946251815.1 of Dasysyrphus albostriatus. Taxonomy (NCBI): domain Eukaryota; kingdom Metazoa; phylum Arthropoda; class Insecta; order Diptera; family Syrphidae; genus Dasysyrphus; species Dasysyrphus albostriatus. Next base: position 27,875,351 of record OX276338.1, read on the forward strand.
AATTTTCCAACTTCGTTATTCATTAAGTGCTTTGAATGAAATTCATACAGGTGCGACGGAATTAAAAAAGGAACAAATATTTTCAAAACAGGGTGCTTCAAAAATATGTTAAAATTTTGTAACTTCGTTGTTTTTTTAGCATTTTCAAGGAAGTTGACACAGGTGAGGGCTGATACAAAATTAAAAAAGAAACAAACATTTTCAACAGGGTGTTTCAAAAAATTGTTTACATTTTGTAACTTCAATGTTCCTTGAGCGATTTAAATGAAATTGACACAGGTGAGAGCTGACAAAAAATTAGTAAAAAAAAGTTCAACATGTTGTTTCTAAAAAATGTCAAAAACTTGCAACTTCGCTGTTCCTTGAGCGATTTCAATTGACACACAAAATTGATACGAAAAAAAATATTTTTGGTCAAGAAACAACGAGGTTGTTAAATGTTGACATTTTTTTTTTAAACTCTTTTTTTCTATTTTTTCTTTTCTAAATTTATGTTAGCTATCACCATTGAAAAGCGCTGGAGAAACAGCGAATTTGCAAGCCTTTGAAATATTTTTTTAAATACCGCACCTTTCTTTCTAATTTTGTATCACCGCTCACATGTGTCAATTTCATTGAAATCACTTAAGGAACAGGGGAATTTCAAAATGTTGCATTTTTTGATAAACCTTGTTTGAAATATTTTTTCCTTTTTAATTTTGTGTCACAGTTTATCGTTCTCCAACCTTGCTCAAAAATAGCGAAAAACTGTAATTATTTACTTTTCTAACGGGAATATCTTAAAAACCCGAGCTGATTACGAAAAAATTAATGGAAAAACGCATAGAAATATTCTTCACTTGTGAAAAACAGTTAGCCAGTTTATATATTTCTTGAGCACTCAGTATTTTTCCTGCATTTTTTTTTTACAGAGGAGAAGAGTAAAATATAAACAATATTCTTTACAAAACTCTTTTCTTTTCTTATCTAATTTACTGCGATAAAAAATAATTGAGTAACCAAATCCAAAACATTTCAGTCTCAGTTTTAAAAAGTGAGTTATTTTTTTGAGGAATCCTGTTTATATTTCTGAGTCCTCTGTGCCCTCTGAGATCTCAGAAACATAAACTGACTAAGTGTAAATATAATAATGCATTGTTGCGTTGTAAAAAAGTGATTTGTAATCACTTCCATCATACACTCATAAATGCGTCAAACGCGCACCACTTTTTGTGTAATTGCTTCGGAAACAAAAAAAGCAGTGATGCACAAATATTTAACAGTTATAAATTTAAATACTCTGGTCACAAATTCATATGCATGTTGAAATAATTGATATTTAGAATTATGATATAAGAAAATTTAAATTGTGCTGAATGACCAGCCCAACGAAAAACCAGGGGGGTCATTCCGTAATTTTTAAAATGATAATCGTCAGAACGATAATCGTTACCGTGATCCTCAATGATTTGCTTCACGTAACTCAACCAGGGCTGGCCAAATTAACTACATTACATTTTCTACATCATTAACTACACGTCGAATGTACTACAATTTATTACGTCGACTACATAAGTAGCTTAAACGAAAAAACAATTGAATTTATACAGGGAAAAATCTTTAAGAAACCCAAGATGGTGGAAGTTTCATCTTAATAAAGTTTATTTTAAAAACTGTTTAAACATTGCTTTTGGTTATTTTGCTTATTAAAACTAATAACCGATAATTTGACTTCAAAATTAAATTTTCAAAGTGACAGGTGACAACTGAAAACCTCACTGACAGATCATTTGACGTTTCAAACTACGTCGACTACAATTTGTTTCATTTACTACATTAACTACATTTAACTATACATAAAATACGTAGCAGACGTAACAAATGTAGTTATTTCTAGAAAGTGACAGTTTGGCCAACCCTGAACTCAACCACTATCGTCTCGTCTATCTTTTTTTTAGAATGTAATTTGAGAGCATTTTGCGTATTCTCAAACTTTCAAAATTTCTTATTGGCTGTCATAAATGACAATATGCTTTGTTTTTGTGTCTTTGGTGAAACTTAAAAAGAGACGAAAGACTTGAGTCAAATAACAGTGGCTACTCAGCCATTCAATTACAGTCGCCTACAAACTTTCAATCGTGAAAAAAGTACAAAGTGAGCTTGAAAATCAATGACAACGATACCTATTTAACTATCGTCTCGACGCTATCGTTTTGACGATAGCCGTTTTGACGTTATCGTCTTACGTGAAGCAAATATTTTAATTTCAAAACGATATGGCCCAAACGATAGTCATTTTCAGTTTTACGGCATGCAAGACTATCGTAAAAAAAAAGAGAAAACATTTAAGATTGGTATGTGGTTCTTGTAACTCTTAATCAAAATCATAATCAAATCAAATACATCTACCACCAAATTAGGTATATACATTAAAATAACTTAAATAGCACGGAGCTCATAATGTAAAAATAATTTATCACTACAAATACAATTGTAAACAAAAATGTTCATATTAACACATGTAATTTTTTATCTTTCATTGTTGAAAACAAATGTCAACACTTCTAAAAAAGGTAGAACAAATATTTTACAACTACAGCATTTGTTTTAAAAAATAGAATGTGAGTTTGGCAAATGTTGACGAACTTTAACATTTTATGAACTCGACCTCGCGTTATATATTCATTAAAACATTTTATTTAAGAAAACATTTAAAATAAAAAGTTAATTATAAAATATTTCAACGTACTGTATATATACATAGGTATGTACATATATTCTATTTACTAATATACACATCATCATTTAAATGTCAATAATTTAAATTCCAAACAACAACAAAAATATGTAATCAAATGCAACCCAAATTTCCGATTCAAATACTATATATATTATATTTTGTCAGAAAATTATATTTTTGGCACTCTAAATTTTAAAATATGTATTTTGTTTGATAAAATTTCATTGTTGTTCTATTTTCCAAAAATGTTTGTTTGTATAAATTGCAGTGATATGGCATTTAAGTGATGATTGAAAAAGAGAGTGCTGTGTTTACTAAAAACATTGACTGAAATTTTCGACACACATCTATTTACATGGCACTTTCATCACACAAGATAGATACTTATTGAAAGGCAAGTAATTTTCAAATGCAGACATTTTTTTAAATATTTGCAAATTTTAAACTGTTTATATCTTAAACGAGATGAAGTCTGACGAGGTCAGTCAAGTGCTAAATTTCTGAGAAAAAAAAAATAAAAAATATCTAAATCCATAAATAAAACTAATTCACGCCAAGACATCACTGGCCATACTGTCTATAGAGACACAATTTTGATTCGAAAAAAAAAAAAAACAGATTCTCTACAAACTCTGCAAGCATTTTCGTGAAAAATTCAAAATGTGTTCTCAACACAAAGACGCGACATATACTGTATATTGTATTAAGAAAACCACGCACAAAAAAGTACTCTCTATTAATATACTGATCAAATTTTTAACAGATACACTCAATTGAATTTGGTCCAGTTTTGCGTGTGCTTTGAAAAGTTTTACGTAATAAAATTTATTTACACGACTATTTAATGCAATTTCAATATTCAATAAAATATTTTTTCTACTTTATAAGACAAAAAAACTCACTTTGAAAAACTAAGTGGTTTTATTTTTGTTTCAAATTTCATTATTCAGAAATGTTCAATTAAAATTGCTTGGTTTGCTTTTTTTAAAATAGCTTTGGTCTTAAAAAGTTGCTGTTTGATGTTTTATTTGAAATTTCCCACCCATAAAAATCAATGTCTCTAAAGTTTAAACGTTTTTGTTTGGTTTTTTTGTATAAATATAAATGTCAATGTCAATGCTATATAAAAATACCATTCTATGTTGTCATTAGTTTTATTTATTTATTTTTATCCAGGAAAACCAAAAAAAAAAAGGCGTGGCGTAGACAAAGGAAATGAAAAATTAATATTGAATAAATAAGCAATAGTTTGAAAAGATTTAAGAAGATTTTTAGTTCTCATTGTTATCTTGTTTTACTTGTAAAAAAGTAATTATTGAATTTACACTTTTAAAAACAAATTAATTTTAGAATCTATTTTCTTATTGAAGAAGAGGTAGGTATTTACAAAAACTGCATACATAAATGTTATATTTCCGGTATGTTCATTTCAGCTGAAAACCTCAAAATTGAGTTAAATGCAATAGTTGAATTACCAATTTCGAATAAGTCACATACCTAATTTTTTCACAAATACGTTTCTTCATATTAATGTTATATTTGTTATTAATATAACTTCGTGCACCTATTATGCTTAAGAAAAGTACATCTTTAGTATCTATTTCTTCTGTTATTAGCTATGTATCATACTAGTATTTATATAACTCAAAAGTAGATTTTATAAATTTTGAACTAGGATTTTTAAAATAACAACATAGTCTCGTCCCCGCCTGAATTGAAATTCGACATCTCTTAGAAGCTAGCTATAAAATATTTGAAAATTGAAATAAAAACAATTTTTTCTTAATTTAATATTTCCAAATGTAGATACATCATGGTCGGCAGTACAAATGGAACCACAGTCTTTAATTCTGTGATTTGCAAGATCCCCGTGATTATGGCTTTCCAACCATTAAAACATTATCCAAGTCGGTCGAATATTTTATGAGTAAATAGTACCACAAAATGTATTTACCTAGTCAAGTCATAAATACTGATACAAGTCTAAACGCATCCATTTATAATAAACTATTTGTTGAACATTCTTTATGTTTACCGTTATCTAACCTATACAGTTATGCTTCATTGCCACGTAGAAGTTTTTTTGTTTCCAGTCATTAATAATCATGGAGTGGGGTGACATCGAAAATCGTTTTGTTGTAATTGGGCTTTTCAAGTGTAATATGGAAAAAGGTGATATCTTTCGAATCTTGCAGCCGCTGGGAATCACGCGTTGTTTTGTCTATCGTACGGTAAAAGTATTCGAGGATACTGGTGGAGTAAGTGACCGCAAAAGATCAGGCCGTCCACGCACTGGGAGGACTCCGCGAGCCATCAAAGCCGTGCAGGATCGAACCAGAAGAAAACCATTAAGGAAACAGAAAATCTTGTCGCGAGAAATGAGTATATCTCAGAAATCCATGTCTCGCATCATTAAAGAAGACCTGGGACCAGAAACGTAAACAAAAATCAAAAGCTCTGCGATCGACAACTGGCCGGGGCGTCTCAGGTCGTGCAGTAAGGCAAATGGCGGCCATTTTGAGTAATGTCTTCTATGAAATGTAGCTAATGAAATCCCTAATAAATAATACCAAAAAGTTTTTAAATATACCCGCTCATTATAAATTGGCATTAAGTTTTCGTTGTATCAGTATTTATGACTAGACTATGTATACATGTATCGATTTGTTTTATTTCTAAATATTTTAAATTTTCAAAAAAACGTGCGTTGCATTGCCGTGTAAACCAGGCCTTAATGTGTAATCATACCGTATTATGATCAAATACCTATTTAATAAGATTTGATTAATTTGCTGGAGTCTGGACTGGAGAGGTGTGGACGGCTGAAAACTTGGACGTGAAATGACACCTGACCCAACCCAAACAATATTAAGTGTATTCCAGAACGAGTTTCAAACAGTTTTAAACCGCCAAATTTAGTAATTTTTTGTGCGAAGTCGTTCCACAAGTGAAAGTTTGTACTTTTTCGAAGAGAGCGCTCATGAGAGAGGAAAAAATTTCCCCTACTTGCCAGATTTGGTCCGAGAAATTTTTGGTGGCTGTTTTGTATTGGATGTCAAATACCTAGTGTTCGTATGTCAGATTTTAAAAAAATATCAGTTTGAATTCAAATAACAAAACAGAATACAAATAGCTAGGGCTACCCAAGTAGTAGGTAGATGTATTAATTTTTTGTATCTTTTTATAAATCAAAGGATTTTCTTAAAATGCATGTGTCACTAAGCAAATCTTTTTCGTAGAAGAACATTTTGATGTGAAAATCTGTGTACTTTTTGTTTATTTAACTACCATAAACAAAAAGTACACACATTTTCATGACAAAATTTTTCTTTTTTAAAAAAATTTAAGTTTCATGATTAAATATGTTATTAAAGAATATTTTTTTGCTTGAGTTTAATTATTTTTATACGTATACGTTTCTTTTTTCTAACCATTCAATTTCTTGTACAGTGATTTTCTTAAAATATTTATTGACTTATGATTGTCCTATGGCAGCTCTAGTCAAATATTTCAAATTTGTGCTCAAACCATTCCCGACATTTTGACAGGTTTTCTTCTCTCTGAGAGGATTTCATTCCCACATGTCACAATTAGACATTTAGTCCGGAATAGTGCAAAGAATTTAAGGAACACACCTATTGTAACCTGAAAATATGTATATGTATATCGTCAGCTTTAGTGCCTTTCACATGAGCCACGATCTGCGAACTGAGAATTGCGAATGGTTGCGAATTTTGACATTTATTTTACATGAGTGGTGCATGAGAGACGCGAGTTATCATCATAGATAAACTAATAAAGATGGCAATCCTCAGCTGTCAGTTTGATTTGCCTACAAGCTGAAGCGAACAGCTGTAATGATTATATTTGCAAAGTATTAGTGAAAAGCAGTACAAGCCGCACACATAGAATCAACTAGTCACTCACCACTAGTGACAGCCGCACACATAGAAGCAACTAGTCACTGACCACAGTCTGTATAGGAATGGTGAATTAATTTGTCGGTTATTTTTGAAAATCGTGGACATGTTCAAAAAGTATTAAAACCTGAAGAACGAAATTTAAAGTGCTTACTTAACCTTATATATCATCCAAATTAAAATTATGAGGAAGATTTGGAGCAACTTTAAATAAAAAAAGGTGTAGGTTACTGATTTAATACCCGTGACAAATAAGTGGTACGGATATTATAGTGTGTCATGTTCATGTTATAAACTACGAGAGCAAAATGGTAAAAGCATGGTTTCAAAACTTGAGTTTTTCTTGTTTACACGAGCATTGATTTTTTCGGGAAAGTGCTTCTCACTGGGAAACTTATGAAAATGATGCAGGAAGCTTGAATTTTGATTTAAGAAAAAATTTGTGTATTCTTTTTCACAAAACAACTGCTCTAGCAGGAATTTTTTTTTACTTTTGTAATATTGCTAAAATAAAAAAATAAAAATAAAATTTGGTTAAGGAAAAAATTTGTATATTCTTTTTCATAAAACAACTGCTCAAAGGGGAAATATTTTTACTTTGGTAATTTTGCAAAAATGTGCCACTGTAATGTCTGTTCACGTACTCCCAAAAATACAAATTTCCACGAATTTAGCCCAAAGCTCTGTTAAAGCTCATATAAAATAAATAAAATTCGTAGTTATGGGAAGTACATGAACAGACTTGTAGTTAAGGCTTAATACGCAATCTAATACCACGTTCCCACGAAACCGATCTAGAGTTTTTAATGAGATTTCATCGAAATATTCATGAAATCTTGTTCCATATACTTGAAATATCAATAGTTTATAACTACAAGCTCGAATTTCATTTTGGTGGGAACATATATTGACAAATTGTTTTTGTCTTTATTTTCATTGGTTTTTGGTGTTAACACGGGATTATTTCTGCTATTACACGATAACTTTTGAGTCATTCCTTTTTTTGAAACTAAATTAGCGCAAACTGTGAGATTAGATATTTGTCTCGTTCGTTTTTATTTAAATTCACCGAAATCGCACATTTCGAAATTTCAAAACTGTATGGGGAAATGTGACGATTCGGGCCGAAATGTCCGGTTCCACTCCTAAACCAAAGCGAATGCGGGGCGACGACGATTTTTTGTTGTTTTTTTAGCATTGTGTATGTGTCATATTTTGAACTATTGTGAATGATTCAAATTGTCATTGGTTTGGGAGAGCCTTTAAAGGTTGTGTGCTTGCCATATTTTGTATCTTTACGAATGATTCGCTCTTTTCTTTTTTTTAATTCATGCTTTATGAGTGCAATTGAATTAAAAGCTCCTTCAAACCAACACCAAATCATAGCAAATTATTCGCAATGATACAAAATATAACAGATAAACAATGCTATGCAAAAATAAAAAACTTTCGTCAACTCTCTTCCATTTTGGAAATTAAAATTTATTTCATATTCGATTAATATACCTACTACCTATTCTTGTGCACCATTGAAGTAATAATTGAAAAGCCTACTACGCAAAAATGTAGCTACGAGTAGGACATGTGAAAATAAATTTAAATTTTCGTCACTTTGTTTTAAGCCTCACACAAACCAACGCGAATGTGGAGCGATTCGCAGCGAATCATTCACAATAGTACAAAATATGACAGTTACATAACGCCAAACAACAACAAAAATTCGTCGTCGCTCCGCATTCGCGTTGGTTTGGGAGAGCCTTTACGCTGCTACACACTAGTTTACGCCAAATACGTACCAATGTGAACCGGGCCCCACTTTGGTTTCTATTTGTTGAACACGCTCCGTGGTCAGAATTATTCACCTCGGTCTGTCAATTAGATGTCAAAACAAAACCAAATACGGGGTGTCCCCTATTTCATGCAGGATAATTTATGAAATATATTTTTAGAAAAACAAATTGTTTAAGAAGGGCCGATTATTTCTCCCCATTTTAAATAAGAAATAAAAAAAAAAAAAAAATTAATCAAAATTAAATTAATTTTTTTTTAATGAATGAAAATAACTTAAAAATACGACAACAGCTACGAGATCATGCTTTAATTTCTTAAAATCCATTCTCAAATCAATTTTTCAAATTCAGTTGTTTCGTAATGAATTTTTAATAAATAATTTTCAAACTTTAAAGTAAAAAAAAAGTTAATGTTTTTGTTGAAACTATTTAATTTTTTTACATTATGAATTATAATTTCAGTAAAAAGTATTCAATACTCCTATATTCAACACTCAAACCAAATGCTTAGATGTCATGAAGTTTAAAAAAATCAAAAATAGCTATTGTTGTTTTATTACATTCGATAGAGATGCGCATCTGGATTACCTTTTAACACGTGCAACAAAAACGATTTTGAAAATTCCTGTTATCTTTTTTGTACTTAAAGTTAATCCAGTTCAATACCCGAATCCCGACAGAAGATACTAAAACCCACCTAATATCTACTTTAATACTTCTAAAGTGGAAATTGAGAGTTTAGTGGAATTTAAACAACAAATTGAAGTTCCGGGTGTCAAATTGCAGAAAAACTATTTTTTTATTTCGTATTTTCTTAACTAGTTTTTTCCTTAGAATATATCCAACAATAATTTTAAAATTATTCTGGATGAAGAAAGGGCCACCCTGTATTATATGCAAGATGCATTGAAGATGAACGGAAATCTGAGTGATTGAAAACAATTTATAGATTAATTTTTTTGTATTTTATTATAATTGTGGATGAATATTAACTATTAATTAGAATTGCTTGTATACATTAAACAATTTAACAACGATATTTTTGTTTTTAGCCGAAGAATTTTCAAAACTATTTTCCAATTTTCAAAAGAAAAAAAACTGAGCTGTCAAAACAAATAAATCTCACCGCGTTACATTGTTGTTGCAATTCACATCTATTCATCGTCACGAAGTGAAATTACAAATACAACAATGTAAACAAATGGGTTTTGGAGGGTGAAACGTACGAAAGATTGGCTTCTTGGTAATTGATATTCTCTGGTTATCATACAAAATTAACCAGTAAAATGGGTGCTACCAAAAATTTGAGGTTAAATTCATGCGGTTTTGTGGAGTGCGTCCTGAAGTTGTGGATTGCAAATAAGTGTTTGAAAATATCTCGTTGGTCGCAAGGGAAATATAAAAATGATTAATTTAACAATTTAAACAAATTTTAGGACATATTTTCTTTAAAAACAGCAGATAGGATTGTTTATTCAGTTCGTTGAAAAACTAGAATTAGTTGATATTTGAGTTTGGAGTTTGTGGCTCATGAGAAATGCAAAGCCTCGTAAGTTTGTTTTGAAAAATTGCTAAGAAGTCACAAAAAACCAATTTAAAAGGTAATAAAATGAAATTCTTCAGTGATTTTTTTTTATCTGAAATACATACAAATTTGATTTCAAGACTTACGAGGTTTTGACAGGAAGCCGACGATATGTAACTGACTGAACTGGTTAAATGGAACCATTTAATCAACTGTTCCAAGTTCAATATTAAATTAATCAAATTGATTTCAGGTGCAAATCAACACCATCCAAAAGGGAATAACGATTACGAATAAATTACAATCAAGGAAATCAGAAGAAATATAAATTTGTTATTTAAAATTTACAAAATGGCGTCAAATATCGAACTTCAAGAAGCTAGACCATGGAAAATGGAAAACAATTCCAATCCAGAATAGTGGAGACTAGAACACACTGGAAACCATCCAATGTTTATAAAAAGGCAGCTGCAATGATGAGAACTTTCAATTCGTTTAAGAGTTACAAAAATTTAAAAATTAAAATTTAAAATCTAACTTACATTAAAAAAAATAAAACGTCTCGTAAGCTATAGAAAGTAAATAATTGATTTTCTTTTCTTTTGTCCTTTATCAAATCTTTGCATTAGGTCACTTTTGTTACAATAACTATAAAATAGAGCCTATTGGAAGCATAGCTTCTGAAATGCAAATAAATAAATTGTGTTTTGAATTACTTAAAATAAAATCCTTAATTACAAAAGCAATTAATTAATTTTTTCTTATTTTCGATTCAAAACCACTTAGAAAAATAGGAAACTCCAAATGATATGTTTTGGCCGTAGAAGTAAGAAACCATAATTTCAGTATTGAATTATTACTGAATTTGAGAGCTGGTGACTATCTTCCTTTACTTAACTCAGAGCACGTTTTTGAGAAAAATAAGGATAACATGGTGTGTGAAAAAAATGTGAATTTAATTGGCTTTAAATGAAAATGGAAAAGAATTTCATTAAAGTGATAAATCTATTCACTTTTTCACTGAGAAAAATTTCTTTTTTTTTTCTAAAAGAAGTGTTTCTTCCTTCATTAGAAAATATACAAGGATACTTTTTTGTTTTGTTTTCATGAGTTATAGTTGTACTCGTTCACACCCATAATATTGACTTGTATGTTTCTCATAGTTTTGCTTCTCATTTCTCAACTGGAACAGAGGTCTCATGCAATATTTTACCTCACATAAAAATTAGATATCCCATTTGCAAATCACCAGTTTTCTAATGTTACACCCGTAACGGAAGAAAATTTAAAGATATAGGCCAATATCGAAAAGGTCACATCTCTGAAAATTTAAAATTTTTTATTAATCGATCAAAATGAATCGATTAAAAAGACATTCAAAACTTCAAATAAACGTGTTTTAAGTTTTAAATCTCTACATCAACGGAAAGTTAATATAAAATCTGTTTCGAAATTTTTGGCAAACAAATAAACAAACAGAACGACAAGAAAGCGATCCAATAAAAACGTGTTAACATACATTTTTGCGGCTTATATTAATCACCTCTTAGACATTTAAATAAATTTATGTTCCATAATAATAAAAATGTTTTGATTACACTCATATTAATGTACATAATTAAATTTTATTGAAATTGAAATAAATATTCTTAAAAATAACAAATTACGCTCACTGGGGAGTATGCGTGTTTTTTTGTTTGTTCAATACCAATATATCGTAATAATGTTTTAAACAAGTGTTTATCTAAATAATTGTTCAGATATTTATAATCATTTCAATTTTGAATAATGTAATCGTTTTCTTTATATTATTATTATTTTAGAATTTTGTGTTGATTATAAGTGAGGGGTATAGTTGAAAATCTCTCTTATTCTAATTTTTTTTAATGAGTTTAGTATGAGAAAGTTTTCTTTAGAAGGTTCTTCGTCAACTTAATTAGCTAAAACATAAATTATAAAATTATGAAAGTGGTTTTTTTTCAAAATTACGCTATTTTCTCTTCTCTTCTATTCCCATACAAATCAAATTCCACCCCGAAACTGTTCTATTTCATTGCAAAACAAAGAAGTCGCTTTTTCAAAATTCCAATCTAAATACTTGTTCTATGCACACTTTTTCCCTTCAACCACGGGCATTGGAATAAATCGATGTAAACATTTTATGTAAAATTTTACACCTGTTTTACACGTTTTAAGGTGGGCAGATTATTGGGTCAACTCCTCAAAGGCTATTATTGATATGAATTACAATCCCACGCAAATGGCTTGACTTTTTATGTTGTTGGCTCTCAGTCTAAAAGTACCTATGTATGTACATGTACATATATCGTAAGTAAAACCACAATTCACATTACTGAGGTTACTTTTAAATGTGTAATTCCTTAAAATTTCAAGAGAACCAAAATGTGTTCCACTCAAGTAAAAATTGTAAAAAAGATATGTCCTAAAACATCTGACAGTAAAGTTTATATAAAAATACTTTTGAATCATTTTGTTCCCACAATACATTTTTCCAGTTAAAAATTTCAAGACTATAATTAGAATTTTTAAAAATTTATAAAATATATAATTTTTTTTAATTTGTCTATTAAAATTTAATGAATAAACATAAACAGGCACTAAAAACCTAATGAAATTTGTATGTTTATGCTATAAAACATAAAAAAACAGATTATGTTCAATCCAAAAACTGATGATGACAAAAACTCACACGATGATATTGCCACTCATGTAGAAAAAGATGCCATCAGAAGCCCAAATAAAAAAAATAAACTATTAATAATTTGAACAATGTTCTTTTTTTAAAACAATGTTTTTCAATTAGAATTTAAGGTGCCATGAAATAAGGCCAAACAAATTAACTAATAAAATTGAAACTAGGTCAACTGCTTAATTTTGAAATCATATATAGACAGAGGTACATAATTCCCGAAAAAAAAGCCTGAAATTTTTTCTCAGCATTCAAATAAAGAATGACCAACAGCTTTGTTGACACTTTCTTTTTATTAATTTTTAGGAAAAAAGACTCATGGGTCTTATTTCCATGGGACTTATTGCACTGCACCAGAATTTCAAAAACTACACACTCAAATCACAATTTTATTATTCACTAAACCGTTGTTTATTGAGCTTTGCTAATGGCACCTTTATATGTGTATTTCCTCTCTCATGAAAAAAAAAAAAAATGAAAAAAACGCATTCCATTTCCAAGCGATTGCCTACCCTGGAATTATCGTCTAAGCTTAAGTAGTCATATCGGAGCTAGATAAGAATATAGAATAATATTAGTGAAATTTAATTCAATACAAGCTGCAGCAGTAGTATCGATATTATTGTGTTAAAAAGAAGTTGTAATAATAAATTAGCTTAGCCAATATAAACTGTTGGTTTAACTTTTGAAATTTAAAAACAAAAAAAAGTCATAAAAATCACTTGTGACTTATGTAATTACCTTAAGAACATCACTTTGACTGTTCATTTCAATGGGGGGCCGAATAACAGTAACTTGTCCACAGCACGCCATTTTGCTACGTTTTTATTAACAGAGTTGACACTTTCATACACTTTTGACTTAGGTATCTTATATCTACACTGGTACTGTCACAATTGATAAACAATAAAGAAGATGTTTTAGCTCTTGTTTTTAACGATTTTGATTTGATTTATTGGTTTTTTTTTTTTATTTTTTTAAATATCTTTGCTGTATTTGATTGCTATAAACCATTTTTATTTATTCCACACGCTTTAAGAAAAGAAACATTAATAATCAATTTCAATTGGCAGAAAAAAGCAATAAATGTCGGAAAACGAAATAAACAAATTGATTTTATTTGCACTATATCTGTTGTAGATTGAGTCGATAGGTGTACTAAATAATTCACCCCAAAGTGGTGTGTAAAGATTAGCAAAAAAAAAAGAGGAAAAATAAACAAAATTAGACAGATAGAACATTCGAAAATGCTTATAGACTCGCAAGTGAATGAACTCATGTGTCTGAAACAATAAACTAATTGTAAATAAATTGTAAAGTGCAATAACACTAAATAAAACCATCAATACACTTTACATTGTCACTTTAAGAACCTAGATCTAAATATAAATACTTCGAAAATACGCACGGAAAGACAAACAATTTCTTTAAATATTCTCTTCTCTCTAATTTAAAACAAGTAGATATAGTCAACAAATATTTGCTAATATTTTATCAGAATAATTTGCCATTTTTTTTTTTTTGATTTTTTTGTAATGAAAAATATACTCAAAAAATTTATCATAATACAAAATTTAGATTCAAACACGCATATAGCAACAGAAATATTTGAAAAAAATCGTTTTAGAAAGGTATTTAAAATATATGTAGTATTTGCACATAAATATATACAACACTTTTTTTTTAAGCGATCAATTAAGAATATAAAATATACTCGTATCCTCGAATACAATATTTTTTTCATTCACATTTTGCAAAAAAAAAATAAATAAAAATACATTAAAATTTCGCAACCACTTTTGATATTTCGACTAAAAGTTCCATCCGTATATGTAACGATTTTACGTAATAAATTTTTTGAAACAATTCCTAAGAATGAAAATCCCAATTATTCGCTTCGACAAAAAACAAAATCATTTATGTATTCAATTAAATTTCAAAAAAAAAATTAAAAATATGTATGAATTTAATTTTACGTTAACATGAGACACCACCATATGAGTTAAAAGGTAGACAAATTTCGCGCCGGTTGAGTTCGTACTGACAGAAATTTCGAATTTTTAGATTGTGCTCCGAATCATAAGACCGACACCATCATCTGACCAAATTCTCACGCGAGAGGAGGAGGACTATTTTCGGATTCCTAGATACGCCATCGATGAGCTTTATGGGGGATCTTCCTTGAATTCTCATTAATTGTCTCTCTCGTACAAAGTAAAAAAAAATTAAAAGAATTAATGTTCAACGATTTCGTGCACACGGATTTTAATTGAATGTGAAACTTTATTAATTCAACTGTCAATAGCTAAGGTATAGATCTTTAATGGTAATTTTTGTTTGTTGATTTTTGTTTTACCCGCTGAGAGAACTATGCAATATTTAATGTCTTATGGGGTTTTTGAAATATTGACTTGTTGAAAAGTGGTGCAGAGGTTATAGCTTTACAGGGTGGTTTAAGATAAATCTTAAATCCCCATAAGCTTTATGATGGAGGAAGAGAATATAAATTGAAATTTATGAGAGGCCTTGTAAGAATTATGTGTATAAGCCACACGTTTTTGAAAACACATGTTTTTATTTACTAGTAAATTAAGAACAGGAAAAATATTTAAATATATTTTTTGTATTTATTTATTTTTATTCATTTACTCATTCATTCATCTATTGATTCTGTTTTTTTTTTTTTTAAGAAACTACGTAAGGTTCTTAAAGAATTTAGAAATTAAAACTTTTTTAAGTTATTCATTAAAATTACGTACTTTCACTTTATTGATTCTAGTTTATTGATGGATAAGCGATGAAATCATGATTACAACAAAAAATGAAAAAAACATTGTAAATTTATTCAATGATTAATTACCATGTCTAGACAAAGATACATTTTTTTAAAATATTTTTTTGATAGATAAAAAAAAAACATCAAGGGATAAGCACTGAATAGAACATAATTTTTTCTATAGATTCAAGGATTATTAAAGCACTTATTGAATTAGAGAAAGCTAATGAATTGAGAAGGTTTTTGAACTCTTTTGATGCAGAAATTAAGGACACCAAGCAATTGCGCTGTACTCAAGGATAGAATATGTCACTTAACAAAAGCAACTTTAAAGCAAAAAAGAAAGAACAAGTAGAAGAGACAGAAGGTCTTAAATGATGTAATGATGTTATGAAATATACCATATTTTTGGGGCCAGTTTAATTTATCATATTATTGACCAATTTCTCAAAGAATAGAATTATTCAAAATTCAAATATTTCGAGTGATATCTTTGGTTTATTATTTTTCTTATTACATTGGGATCATACACCAAATCTAAGGAACAAAAATCGCACAAACAGACTGGCGTCGGTAGGAGGAATGATACAATTTTTTTTTGGACGTATATGATAAGTTTGATTTAAATCTCGAAAAAAGTCTTTTTACATGAAAACAATACTTCCCATAGAGAGCAAATAAACAGTTTTGGTAAATCAAAGTCCCAAATCCACTTGTTTTGCTTTTTGGTTCCAAAAATATAAGTTTTGGCTAAAGCTTTTAGGCCAAAACATTTGAATAAGCAAACAAAAACTAAAAATATTAAACTAAGGCTGTAATTTTCTAGCTAAAACTGTTTAGCGTAGTCTTTTTTTAATTAACATAAAACAAAGCTTTAGCTAGAACTATCTAGCTATAGCTACTGGTTAAAGCTATGACTAGCAAGCTTTGACCCCTTTTTTTTCACAAGGCCCAATCTCCATAATGTCCATATGTCATTTTCAAAAGAGTTTTCAAAGAGTGAAGCAAATGAAAATTTTTAATGCAATTAGGTCGATTAATCCAATGTGATTGGTCTGCACAAAATACATCCTAAATTCTTAAAAATGATTCTTCCGTTTCTTTCACCTTTTATATTCTATATTTTCTTCAATACCATTCAATACCACTTCCTGCTACCCTGAACTATGAAAAGCCCCCAAAGTTATCCCAGTTCCTAAGAAATCAAACTCAAAACAGAAAGATTACCATCCTATATCCATTTTGCCTTTCATCTGTAAGGCCTTTAAAAAGATAATGAGCCACCAGATTTCTTATTTTTAAAGCACTTATCTACTACTACTTTTACCCCTCTCAATCTGGTTTTAGACCCCAACACAGCTGTACCTCTGCGATTTTAAAAATTGTCGATGACATCCGAAAAGAAATAGATAAAAATGTCGTAACGACGATGTTTTTATTCGACTATTATAAGGCCTTTGACTACTGCTACATGCACGGCTCTGAAAAAAGTTAAAATACAGTTTCCCTGGGCTATTGGTCCCATTCAGGAATTCCTAACTAGAAGAACTCAAGCAGTTCTTGTTAGTAATGAACTCTTCGATTTTTATCAACGCATCCAGGCATTCCACAAGGATCAATATTGGTTCCACTTCTCTTTACCCTATTCAACAACGATCTACCATCAATACTCAAATACTGTAATATCCTCATGTAAACGGACGGTGTCCAAATTTATTTGATTGCAATAGTTGAGGATGTAACCGCAAGAATTAACGAAAATCTGATGCGTGTTGTGCAATGGTGGTCTCATCAAAATCTTCAAATTAGCTAAAATAACTTCTTTGAGAGTTATTTAGTTAAAAAAGGACGCCATCTTAATACCGAATTGAATATAATTGTGTATGAAAACAAAATATTTAAAATGGGTTTTCTTAAAAAATATTTTTTCATATATATCAAATTCTTAAAACATTTTCAAAGAATTTTCATAAGTATTTATTTATTTATTATATAAAAATAAACTTTCAAAAATAATTGTCAACCCGTTTTTGAGATTAAACTTTTTTTAAATTCAAAAACTTTTTTTTTTAAGTAAAAAATAGAAATTATTAGTAAGAGCACATTTCTCCTTTTTCTCTTAAATATATAAACTAATAAAAAAAAAAAAACATACCGTTATCTTCATAGGGGTTTTAGTAATATTTCTTTAAAAAGTCATCATCACATAAAAGGGACTATAGTTAATTATAGGATAGTCTTATTGATGTGTTTTTGGTCTCACTAGATTCAGTGTTGAAATTTACTTTTAAATCATGTCACGTTAATTGTGCTTAAACAAATATTATAGTTAAAATAAACTACCACTTTCCTCCCCTTTATCCAGCTCTTTTAAAGAGTCTATGCCTACAAAAAGCCAATGCGGGATTTTGAGGGACTTTGGATTTGCTAAAGACGGTGCAATTCCGCTCCGATACCAATTTTTATAATTTTATAAATACATTTATTGAACCTCAGAACCTATTTTTCTCTAACTTATGAAGTCCTTCTTACGTGAGTTCATGGCATTTTTAATACAAGCACACATATAAGTAATCCCCAAGGTTGTAAGAGTTTGCAATCTTTATGAATACAGTCTTTAAAGTCTTCAACAATTTCTCATTGAACTTGATAAAACAATTAAATTTTTTTCATTCTTCTTTTAGGAATGCCATTTCAAAAAATGGAGGAGCCATTTTCTTTCCTTACAAGATTGTAATTTTTTTTTCCAAGACTTTGTCACCATCAACTGATTGCAATCTTTTGGGAGTTCATGTATTCTTAAAATTTTCAATGATGAGTTTCAATGATAGCTAGCGCCTTAAAATAGATAGCAAAGAGCCAACATAACATAACTTCTTTCAGCCATCGCAAGAAGGATCGTAGACGCAGTTGTATTTTGGGAATTGAAAACATGTTTACATGTTCATGTTTGTTTTTATAAGCCTTAAAATACTTCACGCAAAATGACTAAGGTAAATTAGAGACAGAAAATAAAATATGTATGCTTTTAAAGGAATATATACTTAATAGTAAATAAATCTACACTTACCTCTAGAATGGGTGATTGGTTATGTAGAGGCACTAACGGTTTTTCTGGAGTAGGACGAGAAGCAAAATAATATACAGATGCTGCTGCAATTCCTGTCAATGTTAATGCTCCTGCAGTCCCTCCAAAATAATTCAAATATCCATCGATTTCGTCAACTGAAGTGGTTAGAAAAGTTTAAAATAGAATTTCAAATTTTATTATTAAAAACAAATGATTTTACTACTATATATGAGATGATAAAATTTAATACATTCATATTTTTGCAATGCACTAAATTCTGATTACATATAGTTAGAATCTTATTTACAATTTATTCTTTCATTTTATAATTTTAAATTTGCTTGGAAATTTGTATTTTTTTAAATATTGATATATTTGTTCTAGTTTCATAGCAAAAATTGCTGAAATAAAGAAACATTCAGTTTTTAATTTCTCCAAATCAATGAAGATATAAACACCCAAGCATTATTTACTCTCCACTCAATCAAAAATAGACGTGCATAAACACAAATAAAAATACTACAATTGTTATATAAATAAAAAAAAAAACAATACTAGTACTTGTTGCACATAATCATTTGTTTTGTTGCTCATATGATGATTAAATGAAAAAAGCATAACTTTATTTTTTTATAGAATAGCTTATAAATCACACATCCACATTAAAACTTAATAGTAAAATGCAGGTTATAAGAAGCATTCATAAAACAATTTTAATTTTATATTTTATCTTATGCTGGTTTTCAGAAGGGTATATTGAAGTGACTACCATCAATTATATCTTATTTTATTGAATTTTTATTAAAAACAAAAATTAATTCACAGCACACTTATTTTTATATCAAAACTTTTTTTTTATAAAAAAATAAAAAATAAACAAATTAAAAACTTATAAGTTTTACAGCCACTTAATTTTACAGCCACTTACAAAAATATGTCATATTGCTCATGATTAAATGATTCCAATAGGCCCAAAATGTCTTTTCTGGCGTCATATTATTATGTATTATACTGTTTTAATTATATTGCATATAAGTAGTGTTGCTAAATTAATATTATTAAGTGCTTTTGAGTTAACTGTATGATAAAGAATTTATGTATCTATTGCTTCCTGAGATTTTGTGGATTTCAATTTATTTACTCGTATTTAAATTTTCAATTCATCAATTTGTTTTTATCGTATTCCTTTTCTTATTGCGATTATTATAAGGTTGAAGATAGGTTGAAGTTCAGTGATCTGTAAGAGAGTAAATAGTGTTTTTGTATTATTATTATCAAATAATGAGAATAAATATTTAGAAAAATTGTTTTTATAAATAAAGCTGACTGGTAAGTCTGATAAGAAAAAAACTCAGATGGATCAGAACCAATTGACGATTAAAATGCCTTAGAAGTTCATCGATTTAATGACATTTTAAATATTGGTGTAAAATTGTTTGATCTTGTTTTTACTAAAAAGATTGTAGGAAAGAAGAAAAGAATACAAATTAATCAAGACTGTTGGCTTTAACTGCCCACAAAATCATTTCTTTTTTATTACTTTTTGTGTGTACAAAATATGTAAACAGGTTCAAAATGACGCCACGACAACCCATTTTGAGTGTGGTACTCGTACTTTAAAACTCACTTCTCATTATGGTCCGTTTACTAGATTCATGGCCAAATAATCTCAGAATTAACTTTTTTTAACCACTTATCGTCCAACACTTGATGCCATAAAGCAGGACTGATAGTATAATGGTTTTGTAGAGCATTTACTTAGTTTGATCATGAATTAGTTGGCTAACACTGTGAAAAAGAATTTTAACCAACTATGCGTGTGAATCTGAAGATACTCGTAGCTAGCTAGATCAGGTTGGCTGGAAGAAGAAGTAGGCTTTAGTGTAGCTTCGTTCGTCAGATTAGTTTAGGAAAAGCAATACAATGTAAGTATTGATTCCAACCTACTGAACCTCAAAGATGGTGACGAAAAGATGGGATCTTATTAAATGGCAACAAATAACCTTTCACTCTACCGATTGAATTACTTGAAAAAAAAAAATAGAAACAAACTTTTTTTTTGGAAATTTTCAAAGTTGAAAATTAGTCTCTTACATTTTTTGTTCCTTGAAAGTATATTAATAGTGCTAATTTTCTGTTCATTAGAACGCCAGATTCTTTATAACGAAACCTGCTTCCGGAATTTTTTGTGGGTAAAAGCTTTCAAATATTGGACTAAAAGTGCTATTCAACCAATATTTTCCCCTTCAGGAGAAAATTGTAAGCCCACATACATATTACACATGCATACACAAGAAAATAGTTGAGGTCCATCAAGATAGCACCGCCACAATGGAAATTTAAAAATGAAATGATGCAACTGTTAGGTGCTATACGATACCAATTAAATGCTGCAATCTTAGATGAGCACTTAATTCCTTCCCCACTCAAACTTATGGTGGTAATAACTTGACGTCAAGATAACACCGCCACAAAAAAGATCCAATAATCTTATGATGTTCTACTTAGGTGCTGATTAAGTGCTGACGTCTTGACCTGCATTGAAATGCATTCCAAAAACCTTACTCGTCTAAAAATGACTGTGAGAATGTGAAAATTAAATCTAAAATTAAAGTTCTCTCCAAATACTAAAACAGGAGCATCTCAAATTTTTACTCCCACTCCTTTTGTCCTAAAGAGGCTTCTGAAACCTTGTATCAAGATAGCGCCACCACAAAATAAATTCAAAAATCTAATGATGTATAAATTATGTCCTACTTAGGTTTTAATTAGGTGTTGCAAAATCAATGCAGGTTCCAAAAGGCTCCATAAGCATATTTGGGACAGAAGCACCATTTTGAAAATTTGGAGAGACTTTTAACTTGAGACTAGTTTTTCCACAGTGTAATAATCTTAAGATGATTTAGGCTTTTGGAATACACTTTTGGATTTGGGAATAACTTCTGTTTCAATGCTTTTTTGAGGTGGTGCTGTTTTGATGTTAAGCTAGCTCCACCACAAATTTGGGGAGGAAGGAAATTAAGTATTCAGCTAAGATAATTAGCACCTACTAGTACATAACTATTACATGAAAATTTTTTTGAATTTTCTTTGTGGTGGTGATATTTTGACAGACCTAAATCCTTGAGAGTGAAAGACAAGCCCTGATTCTAAACGAGCTGTTGCGCTAACAATTTGTTTCAATTCATTAATAAATCGTCTGTTTGAAAGCATTAGCGGTAGTATTTTGTATTTAAAAAAAAAACAAGAGTTAAGTTTTTGTATTTTGTCCACTCTAAAAAATATTTGTCTTACTTCTGTACGAAATATATACTTTATTTCAGCCTAAAGTTTAAATTATTTTCTGAAAATATTACTGAGCAACTATAAAATCTTGCTTTTAACAATCTCGCACCGAAATCTCACAAATTTCCACCAAAATCTCGCAAATCAAAATATCACAACTCTATCACAACCACATATCACCCTGGGTTTCGGACGGAAAAATAAAAATCCAGCAAATGGAAAATAAAAACTCGAAAATGAAAACTTTTTTCAACTTTTATTCTTAAAAAATATTTTTAACAATTAAAAAGTGCACTGCATTTGTGTGAGCTTTACTTAATTTTATACAAACATAACATAAAGTAGGTTTGTTCTTAGAAAAACGATTTATTTCTTATTTTTGGTTCCAATACTCAAACAAATTAATTTTTAAGCAAGCGAGTGCTTAGCAATGGCCTTGTAAATAAAAAAAAGTAAAAGCTTTTTTTTTCGAAGAAGCTAAAGCTAGCTTGTCATAACTTCTACTAGCCAAAGCTAGATAGTTCTAGCTTAAGCTTTGTTTTATGTGATTAAAAAAGAAAACGCTAAACAGCTTTAGCTAGAAAATTCTTGCTTAAGCTTAATATTTTTAGGTTTCGTTTGTTTATTCACATGTTTCTTCTTAATCTTAAGTGGTAAAATTTTTTTAGATCATTAATTTATTTTTGAGTTATTTTGATCCAAAAAAAATATACCATCTGAGTGAAATGAACAGAATTCCTCAGTAAAACTTCTCATGTTTCCTGTTAAATCCAGAGGAAAAAAAACCGTGGATTCAGCTTTATGAATTAAGCTCGGACTTTTTTAAAATAGCTGTGACTAGAACATATCTTTTATTTGTTGGCTTAAGCTAGTTGTTAATCACACAAGATTAAGCTTTTACTCTAAAATCCAAGTTTAAGCCTTAGCTTTTTTTTATTGACAAGACCCAATGCTTTGCAAGTATTCAATTTTTGATATGTGAACTGTGAAATCTTCTGTTAAAAATATTTTCCAAAACTTTATTTCTAGAAACAAAAATATTTTCTAGTTCAAGGCCAAATACGATTAATGTTATTCACACACGACATATTACAAAATGGTATACAATACGCGTGATTTAAAGTGCATTTTAAAAACTGCTTTAAAAAAGTAGTAAACAACAAAAATTTGGTTTTTTAAAAGGAAAAGTGGGATTTTGCAATTGCGATATTTAGCTATGCCAGATTTTGAATGCGAGAGTTTAGTTTGCGAGATTTAATACCCATCTTCTCTGTAACGCAACCGAGCGCTTAAGTCGCAGAATCTTTTTTCTTTAAATTCATGGCTTAATGTTTTTATGTTATTTATTTCTGGAAAAGAAATTGATTTATTTAGTGTCATGGCGAGCAACCGTTGAAAAAAAGCAAATTTTTGTCGACTCTAAAGTTGGCCTTACAGGGAGTAAAAATTAGGAATTAACTTGCTTCAAGATCCATTTTTCTATTTTAAGTGGACAACAATTAATGAGTAATAAATAAGTTGATAAAAACCTTATTTATAAAATATAAATGATTTGTTTAATATTAAAATGGTTAAGATAAATTTTATGTATTAAATATAATTAAACAAAACCATTTCACAATTTAAAGCATTAACAAACCACTTCATGTCTAATTTATTGCTATAATAATAACAAAGCAAAGATCTTACAAAATTGTGTCTCATCAACACTAATTTGCTTAATATTTATAATATTTAAAAAATAGTTGGTAGTATTCAGTTTGCATTTCCTGGAATCATTCTTAAATGGGAGGTTTTCATGACCTTTCCTCTTCAAACTGATAGTTTTAAAAATAAACTAAATTGTGTAACATTAACATTAACCATAACACTGTGTAAACTGGGCGATAGCAAACAAAAGCAATGTAATTTTTTAAAATTGGTCAATAAACAACAACATTTCCTGGAACAGCAACTTTTCTTTAACCGCCATATTTTCTTTTAACAACAATATTTGAGCTATCAAGAACACTATTACAATTTTTTAGGTCATTGCACCAATCACAAATCAAATTTGACATCTACCTATGCGGTTAAAATAACAAAAGATATGAAATACAAAAAGAAACAAGTACGATCCGATCCGCGTCATATATTTATACAATTTAGGGACGACTTCAGATGAATAAGTTTTCTTAATTGATAGAGTAGGATAACTTTCAACGAACGTATTGGCACTTAAAATTCTATCAAAAACGTATGTACATACCTTAATGTATAGAAAAATTATTCGTCATAAAAATTATATATAAGGTGCCGTAAACTGTTAGTAGCTAACCAGCCTTGGCCTTGGATTCGCATGTAATCTCACAATAGTTACAAAGTTACAATGAGAAAAATATCCGCATTGAACATTATTTCGTCCATGTAACAAAACCACCCTTTCCCACTCCCAAGAAATTTTCATGTCCCAAAAAAAAAACTCGTTTTTTTTGAAAAACTTTCCCACGTTAAATATTTTCCTTTAATCAATTATTAAGTTTTTTTTGCACATTCCCCAAATCACTCAACCAATTTCATTGTTTTAATAATATTTATACTCTAATGACACGAAAACAGTATAAACATGTCAACAAAATAAAACAAAAAGTTCAATGTTACGACACTAATTTCGTGTACCTTCACCAATGTAAAATTCGTATAGTATTGATTTTTCCTTAAACACGAGTTCTTCGGATTTTTAAGTGCCGATTAAGCAGTCCACTTACAACTGGGTCATTCCCTGATTTATTTTTAATGTAATATAAAGCAAACTTATTGGTACATATATCGGAATATTTAAAACTTACATTTATTGTTTTCAAAGTAGGTATACGGATATAGGATTATTTTTTATTAATTCTGTAAGGTACGGATATTATTATTTATGAATGAAGAAGTTTTAAAAATTGACTGATGCACTTTTCTCGTTCGTTGCTAAACTAAATAACTTATTTTTTTTTCAGGCCTTATTAACTTTTCATTTTATAACTATTTATCGTTCATTAATCTATATAATTATTTTAATTGGCTAGAGTCAATATTTATAGACATACTCGTATAACACTATAGAAACAAACTAATAAGAAGTGACTTTTTTTTTAAACAAAATCAATAATTTTGTTATGGGTTACAACAAACAGCACCTAACCGGCTTCCGATTGAGCGCAGTGTGGTAGATTTTTGCTAAATGAAAGAACTTATAAGAATCTTCCTACCATGCACTGCACACACTTCAATGTCCAAACTTCACCCGAATTTCCAAAGATATCAAATTAAATCAAATAGAGGTGCTCCAAACGTGAGAAAAAGAGAGAAAGTTCTGAGTAAAAAAAAAAGCTTTTTTATTTAACGTGGTTTTGTAAGTTTGCCTATGTAGTAATCTGCATCATATTCAGCACTTTGTTTGAGGTAAGCTTAACTTGTTTTCGACATGCAGGTAAATCAAAATTAACTGCTGTCAACTCTTTCACCATCTGTGGACTTTGTTTTTTTTTTGTTTGTTTTTAAACTAGAGCACATGTACGGATATGTATGTATAGGTGGCAGTAGATATGTATATATAAACTAGGGTGGGTCTTATTTGCTTTTTTTTGCAGGTACTAAAAAGACTTAGAAAAAAACAGAGTTGGGAACTATTTAAAAAAAAATTCAATAACAGTAATTAATATTGAAAGGAAAAGTAATCGTCAAAAAATCTATTATGATTACTTTTTCCAGTAGTCATTTCACAAAATGTAATTAATTTATTGTTCTTGTCAATTACATTTTTCGTGATATTGCACAAATGGTTCCATTTTAGTTCAAAATCTCTGTACATGTGTTGTTTTAAAATAATTAGCATATATTTTATTTACTTTGAATTTACTGTCGTCTTTTAAATAATCTCTTTTTGAAAATAATTAAGCTAATAATACTAAAATGAACAAATTTCAAGCTGCATTTTTGTCTATTTTTTTATATTAAGCAATTAGAATTCTTTCTTTTATAAAAATTCTTTTAAAATAATAATAAATTATTTTAATAATGTTTGATTAATAAAAATATGTAATGAATGTCAATCCATGTAATCAATTACCTTAAATATAATTAACACAGTGTTTTCCTTCAATAAAAATCCATTACTATTTTCAATTACATATAATATAAAGTAATTTGTTTTCAATTACAATTACAAGTAATTGAAATGCATGTTTTTTCAATTGCAATTATGTGTAATTGTAATTGAATAAAGTTTAATTACTAATAATATGTAATTGAAATGAAAGTTGAAATAGATAGTTGAAATAAATTACAAAAAGTAATTATTTTTCAATGTTATATCATCAATTGAGAGTATTATGTTCGTGAATCGAAAAAATCGAGATTTTGATGCAAAACAGTTGAAATATCGAATAAAAATCGTTTTGCATCATTCAAAATATGTCAGCATTTAAATTAGAGAGGAAAGCATTGGAAATTTGAGCTTATATTGTTATGTCATAATAACTGTTAATTTTTTATTTTCAACAAGAAAGTTGAAATTGCTTTTTTGTATAACAAAATTAAAAATTTTTATTTTTGTTTTTATCATTTTTTCTTTTACTATTAGATTCTGGAATGCATTTATAAAAATTGTAGTCCCTTTTTTAAGTTCATTTAGGTACAAAGACTCTCAGCTAAGAGAAAATATGTTTCTAAATCGTATATGGATTTAAAAAAAAAATTATTACTTAAGAAAAAAATTGTTTTGTTATTTTTTATTCAGTTTAGGTAAGATTATGGGTTTTGAGCATATTTTGGTCAAAAGAACTGAAACACAAACTTGCTCTAAATACATTTAAAATAACCTATTTTTTTTTGCCGTATGTCAAATTCAAATACATATTTATCACAAACGAACTTGTAATTGTCAGCTGACGTAATGTTTCGTTGTTATTAATTCTTTGGCCAGATTTAAATGCATTTTAACCAATTATGTTGTCCCTTGACAAATTTAAAAACTAGTTCTTATAATTGTGGGGTTATTTTGAAAATGTATGATCTAATTTAATTTGAAAATATTTTAAAAGCTGAGTTAGCAAGGGCACAATAGATCATAAGGCCAATTTCATTCATTCATAAGTTAACGTGTGACTGTATAATTTACATACTAAAATGATTGCTGATTGATTAAGATAAAAATGAAATTCATATTTCGATAATCGGTTGAAAAAATAAACAAAAATTGCCTTTTTACTTTTATATTAATCTATCCAAGCCTACCATGATATAATTACATAACATTATTTTTGATACTTTTGTGTATCTAGTGAAACCTCAACTTTAGTAGTATTTCCTGATTTACAGTCTATTTTTTTGCAGCACGATTCTCAATTTTCAATTTTTTTTTTATTTTCAGTTCTTGTATTTGAAAAAAATTATTTTTTTGTATAAATTTTTTTGAACTCATCCTATAATATTTTTTTTAAATTAATTTAAAGGAGCTTTAAGGCAATGTTGCAACTGAAACATTACACTGACAGAAATCATGTCACTAAGAATTCAATTTCATTTTTTTACTCACGTTAATAAGTATATAAATGTATAATTGTGATTAAAAAAACAAGTTGTAATTTATAAAATTTTGATAGAAATATTGCTTCTTAAGCAACTTTTTTTATTTATTGCAGTTATTATAGGATTGAAAAGGGCTAAAGATATGATTGTAATTAAAAAATTAGAACATTTTTGTTTCTAGTAAAATTTCAACTAAATACAAATCACCCTAATGTACAGGTACAAAGTTTAGGTGTTCGTTCAGTTGAATTGTTTATATATGAACAGGAACATAAGTATTTAGTGTTACACATGTAATTTTCTGAAAATTACTAATAAATCAATACAACACAGACGCTTATTAGATTATATACATAGATCGTAAATGTAGGTATATTTCATTTCTCATAAAATTCTAATAAATAAAATGCACAACTGGGTCGCACGTACATGCTCTTATAAGAATTTATAAGAATTTTTATAAAATATGCAGGTAATTATAGAAAAAAATATATAAAAAAGCATTTAAATCGTTATTTTAATTATACTCGTATATCTGTGTAGTTTGGGAGAAATATGATAACTGCATTTTAAAATTTGCTTTTTTACGCCCACTTTAAATCGAGCTAGAGCCTAAACGGGCTTACCGATTTTCTTCAAATTTAAAACACTTATGAAAAAAGTATTTAAAAAGTTGTGTTCTAAATTTGTAGAAAATAGGTTCATCCGTTTAGGCTCTAGCTCGATTTAAAGTGGGCGTAAAGAAGCAAATTTTAAAATGCAGTTATCATGTTTCTACCAAACTCCACAGATATTTAACTAATAAATAGCTTAGAGTTATTAAACAAGTATATCACTTGCTACTTGAAAAAAATATGAATATATGTATGCAAGCAAAAAAAAAATACAATCATTGGAGCGGTTTTCTTGAAAACTAATTTTGTATTGAAATTTGAAATTTTAAATTTTGCTAACATTAAAAACAAAAAATTGTATGTATTCTTGTCTTGGATATTTATTAATATTTATTTATAAACCTAATTTTTAAAATATTATTTTTTTATTAAAATATTGAATTTTCAAAAACACATTTTTTTTAAATATAACATTTATTTTTTTCAAGATTTTGTTATACAATATTATTGAAACTTTAAAGGGAACTTTTGAATAAAAATTTTGATTGAAATCGGTTATGAGAAAATCAAAAAAACTGTTATGTTGAAGGTATCCTCAATAACAGATTTTGGTATTTTTTTTTTACCAAAAGCTCCTAATTTTAACGATAGAATCATTTTATGTAATATCGTAATATGTTGGTAAGTGAGTTTTACCTTTGAACCGACGACGCTCGGTATACATTTCTCAGTTGTAGAAGCGTGTCTTATAGCACAATGAAAATGTTTCTTCAAAGTTTCTTTGTGATTTGAAAAACTGTTATATGAGTGATTCTCGGCCAACTGGGATTTTTTTTTTATATTTCAAAAATTAAAACTTATTAGAAACAACTTTTGATTAGTGTTGTGGCTTTATTTAGTCAGGGTATCAAATCTGTAAAAGCATTTTGCTATAACTTTTAAAGAACAAAAAATATGGTGAAATGTACTAAAACTGGAATAGACGATATTGAATTGTTATTTTTTGACCTCTTGAAATTTCTACTTTTTCGTTTTTGTAGTCTATTCTTCTTTTATTTGTACTGGGTTATTACGTAGTTTTTATTGGGCGGAATAATTTGAATTTGGCCCGTGCGAGATAGTGCTACCGGTTATATAAGAAAATTGGTATGCAAGAAATAAATTCATTAAAGTTCACGATGCCACGGTGCTGACATTTAGACAGTTTATGTGACCTTACTTCGCTATGCTAATGGGAAAAATAATTTCCAGGAAAATTTCAACATATGCCGTTAAAAGAAATACAAAATTCTGGATATCAACCAAAAACATGCTATAACATGCTTAAAAAATGCAAATAAATTTGTGCCACACCTTCTTCAAATCCTTCGAATCAAAACATATCACTTTTAAAGTACAACAACGTTAAAAGAATAACACGAATGTTGTAAACTATGCATAAATAGTGTTTTTTTTATAAAACCACCATTCAAACGTCTTGAAACTAAAAATAAAGGCGGTTTACGGGGAAATCTTTTAAATTCAAAATTTAAGTAAATCCTGGGACAACATTCATTCATTATTGTTTTTTTTTAGCAATAAGTATTTTGACTTAATTTTTGCAAACAAATTTTAAGCAAATATTGCACTCAAATTTTTCTAAGAACAACATTTCTCTTCAATGAAGTTTTTTCATTAGAAAATAGTAAATTTAATTGGAAAAACAAGGAACGGACATGCTACGGTACTGACATTTTGACTACACTTTCCCAAGCCATATGGAATAAGCAGCAAATTTCGTCTTGATATCAAATGTAGATTGTAATAAATAGCAGAGTTAGGAAATAATGATTACTTTTTGTTATTAATTTCAACTTTCATTTCAATTACATGTAATTGGTAATTGAACTTTTTTCAATTACAATTACACATAAAAAAATATGAATTTCAATTACTTGTAATTGTAATTGAAAAAACTCACCTACAAATTACATGTAATTGAAAATAGTAAAGGATTTTCGCAAGTAATTGAAGAAAACTCAATTTTAATTACATTTAATGTAATTGATTACTTGGATTGTATTTCATTACATGTTTTTATTAATTCAACATAATATTAATAATAATAAAAGTAAAAAAGAGGCCTTTTTACTGCCAAACTAATACAATATATTCATTTTTAAGACTTTAAATGCAAAACAAAACAAACAAATTTATTAAAACATTATAATCTGAGGAGTTATATATAAAATGACTTCTTTTTTGAGTTGCCAGCTCTCATACTATGTGCAATTCCAAGAATAATGTAATTGGCAAAAAACAGTTAATTAATTACATTTTGTGTAATGATTACTGAAAAAAGTTTTCTTATAACACAACAATAAGAATTAGAGAAATGCCGAAGTTATAAACTATTTTTAGAGAGCCTTTTCAAGATTTTCCACACCATAAAATGTACGACTTCAATTTTGTTAGATTTTAAGTTGAATAATGTTTAAAAATCTAGAGAAAAATGGTTTTACCAAAATGACTAATTAATTAATATTATAAAATTATATATATATTATATATTATAGACTTTGAAGGTCATTTTATAAATTTAAATACAATTAATGTAAATATGTATAGTGGAAATCTTGTACAATTGTAAAAAAATTGCATACTTTAAGAATTTTTAAGATTTAAGGTTTTGAAGATCGAGGCAATATTTCTCGACTTATATCCTATTTAATGCATCTTCATCGACAATCTTATAATATTTCTTGCATTGCCTTAAAAATTATCAAAACATACAAAAAACAAAAATACATTTGCTTGTAAAATAAAAAAAAAAATGTGGTAGCTTATGAGCAACTCACGTCTATGTCTTATGTATGAAAATATTTTTTATAATTCAAAAATCGAATTTTGAAAAAAAAAAATGAATTGGCTGGAATTAGTCAAAAGATATGAAAAGTATATTTCGCCATTAAGAAAATCAATTTAACAGTTCTTAATTCAAAAGTTTTTTAAAAACGACATTAATAAACTCCCTGTCATATTCAAAGGAAATTAGAAAACCATTTTTTTTTTTAACTTTTTACATTTTGTTTAAAGTTCCCATGTAAGATTACAGTGCATAATTTTTTGTTCATGCAGCAAGCGGTTATTTTCTTGACAGTAAAGTTAGATCTTAATCGAAGAGATCCATGCAGAATTTTTCGATTTATTGATTTATTAATGAAGCTATATTGGTTTGCTTTGCCTTTCTATTAAAAATCATTTTTACTGAAAAAAACACTACTAGCACGTCTTCTATAGACTTTGATCCCAAAACAATGTAACATATTTGGTCTGTTCTTTTACTTTGAATTTCTGTGATTTTCTGTGCATTTCTGCGCATTTTAGTCCAAAGTTCTGTCAAAATTCATATAAAAATTTTATTTGACACAAATTTGGACTAAAAATCACATAAATTAAAAGTAAAGGAACACACAAATATTATTTTAGCGGAAGAAAAGCGTAATTTATCTACTTATTTTTGTTTTTAAAATTGTGAAATTTCAACTTTTGAATTTAGAATGCCGCAAATTAAATTGAAGGGGGACTTATTCACCCTTTGTGTTACGATTTTTGGGCCCTCTTACCGTATTTTCTAAGAGTGACAGGAACTGTCAACATTAGTATGTAGGTAATGCCAAATACAAATTATTTCAGAATTTTTCGTTTATTATTATGGCTAATGCATGCATTCATGTAGAGAAGTTGTCCAACTATCTATGCAGTGAATAGGTATTTGCCATGCATCAAATCCAATTACTTTAGCGTAAATCTAAACGTGAGACCTTTGGGAATAAATTCAATATAATAAATAGTGAAAAAAAAACATCAAAGGTGACTTTCCTGGGAACACAAGATCCTGAGCTAATAGATAGAGTAGGAGGTTTATTGTCAGCTTATAGTCCAAGCCGCTCAACTTCATATTCTTTTGATCACTGAAGGTTACTTTAAAAATTGTTAGAAAAAATAACAAATGCAACTGAATTGTGTCATAAGGAGTGTATAGTTACATAATGCTCTTTACTATCTGGATTTATTAATTTTAAGAATAATTTTTTTTAATGCAAAAATTACAAAAAGGGAGTTCACTGTTTTTCACTCTGAAGATGACTACACAGATGATAGTGTGATCTTAAAATGGCTGTCAACGCGGTATACAGTCTAATTTCAATTGCATTGTTTTATTTTAAGACAATACAATTTTTATTTTTTATTTTATTATTTCATTCACACTTACATACTTCTTGACACAGATTTTGAATTGCAATTCTTAAGATAAATTTTGCAATTCTGATTTTCTTGACTGCAGTTAAGTTACCAGTAGCTACCAACAGAAAACAACTTCTTACTTTGAAATCTGAATTAGTATTGTTTCATATAGCTAATGGACTTTAAGCTAAGAAAATGAAATTGTGGAAAAAACATTAACTTCTGATAAGCAAAATGTAGACATTGATCAACAAGAATAATATACAAATGTGCAGCTGAAAGAAAAAATATGATCAAGGTTAAACTTATTTGTCTGGAATACTGCGAATATTGACCCGGTTGTCGTTGTGGTGGCGGAGAGTGGCAACTTTGGATTACATTTCTGATAGGACAGAGGTGATCAGCTGATTCACGCGTTTTGTAAAAATGATGTGAGGTACATTGCTAGTGACTTGAATAGGTGTTTTTTCAAACGACTTCAGAAGTGACGGTGACGAGTTTAATATTATCGAAATCAGGTGTACTAAATAGGTGTAATAAATAAATTTTTAATGAAATTTTGAGATTAAAATTCCGTTCCAAATCCTTTCATTTCCTTAAATACACAAATAAATAGCTGAACAAGAGGTTTTGGGTGATGCCTCTAAAATTTTCTAAATGTCGCTTAATACACTTTTACGGGAATGTATCGATAATGATTATAAGAAGGTATAAGTTTGAAGACTTTCTTGATAATGTTTTAAAAATATTTGCTGAACTGAAGTCATCGTTCGAATTAGTTGAGTTGCTGGGATTATCGAATTTTTTGACTGATATTGTTGCTCTTCCTATAAAAAGCTTGGATGCGCATCTGGTAACTCATCTAATTAAGATTTGTTAGTGGTAAGATTAATTGTCAGGTCTTCTTTGTGTAGTCTTAAGCTCCTGCAGAATTGTTTTTCAATCCATTTTTTTTTAATGATTTCCGATTCAACTTTCATGGAGTTAAATACAAAGTTTTTTTTTGCAATTCAACAATTATTGTCTTATTGCTAAAAATTTCAGTTTTCCCTTAAATTTTTCAAAACACTAATAAACGCAATGACTTTAAGCATTTCTTACCTATTTTTCGCAAACAAAGTTTCTTTCTAAGAGTATAGTTGTTTGGTTGGTGTGCTCAATAGTACCATCATTATAGTTTTTTTGCCGATAAGATAAGAATTTAATGAATTTTAAATAATTTAATAAAACCAATTTAAAAATGGAAATAAAAGATGAAATAGAATCAGTTTAATATTTATATTTTTTTTTTTGTAAGGAAAGTTTGACAGCAATATTTATTAAAAAGCTTAACTAATAAATGCAGTTTAAAATCTGTTACGATTACATAATATTTATTGTTATTTTACGGTAAAAAATTTAATATTGAATAGATTGTTAAAATGTTAAACATAATTTCCTTAAAATTATTTTTAACATTAAAACACTTACAATATTAGGTGTTATTGAATTAATAAAATTGCAACAAATTTATTAAAAAAAAAAAAATTTAAACAGGGAGATAGGTACTAGATACTTAATTGAAAACGCTAACATCATATCCAAATCTATCACAAGCTTGAATTTCATAGGTATACATACATAAATTTAAATTAAGAAGAATATTCTTTCTTGATAACTTTTGCAATAGTGCTCAATTGCATGTTAGTAGTTCCTTCATAGATTGCTCCAATTTTAACATCACGATAGAACTTCTCTTGAGGGAAATCACGAGTAAATCCAACACCTCCCATCCAATCGATGCACTTGATGGTAGCTCTTTGTGCAACTTCGGATGCATAATATTTTGCCATTGCAGCTT
This sequence comes from Dasysyrphus albostriatus, assembly GCA_946251815.1. Classification (NCBI taxonomy): domain Eukaryota; kingdom Metazoa; phylum Arthropoda; class Insecta; order Diptera; family Syrphidae; genus Dasysyrphus; species Dasysyrphus albostriatus. The sequence continues at coordinate 27,909,383 of OX276338.1, forward strand.
CTTTTAAAAATGGACGACCCTGCTCTTGTAAACGAGCAGCATTATATGTCAAAAGACGGGCAGCTTCAATTTCAGTTGCAACTGTTGCAATTTGATGTTGCATTGACTGGAAATTGTAAATCTCTTGACCAAATTGCTTACGATCCATCAAGTAGGGAATGGTAGCATCGAAGCAGCCTTGAGCACAGCCAATCATTTGAGCACCAATACCAATGCGACCTTCATTCAAGAAACCAGCTGCATATTGATATCCCTTTCCAAATTCACCTAATAGGTTTTCTTCTGGTATACGAACGTTATCAAAATTGACCATGCATGTACCAGAAGCACGAATTCCCAATTTGTCTTCTTTCTTGGCTACGTTTAGACCAGGAGTATCACGGTCTACGATAAATGTTGTAATACCTTTGTAGCCCTGCCAAAAAAATTATATAAACATAATAATTTCTGTTAATTTCTTTTGTTTAGCTAAACGAACTTACATCTTCTGGCTTTGCGTTTGCGAAAACTAAGAAAACTCCAGCGACATCTGAATTGGAGATCCACATTTTTGTTCCATTGATAACATAATGATTTCCGTCTTTCTTAGCAGTAGTTTTTAGCGAAAAAGCATCAGATCCTGAAGATGGTTCAGTCAAGGCAAAGCTACCAGCCTTTAGAATTTGTTTGTTTTTTCATTAGCAACTTTAGTATAAAATGTCATTTAACTATGTGTAACTTACATATTCCTGAGCTAATTTAGGAAGATATTTTTCTTTCTGCTCCTTAGTACCTACTTTCATCATCAAAGAATTCACTAAAGTATTATGAATATCAACAAATGCAGCAACTGCAGGATCAACTTTGGAAAGTTCTTCTACTACTAGAATTGTCGTAAAGAAATTGCAACCACTTCCACCAAGTTCTGTATCGATTTCCATTCCCATTAATCCATTTTGAAAAACAGCTTCTATCACTGAAGGATCAAATTGATGTTCTTCGTCCATTTTCTTAACCAATGGAGCAATAGTCTCCTTGGCAAGTTTAGCAACTGCAAAGTATGGAGAAATCATGTTATTTAAAGATCAAAAAAGGAACAATAATTTAATGAAAAATTTTGTTTAAAGAAAAAAATCTATATTTTATAGTTAACCGCCAAATTTGTCAAAAACCTCTAACCTGAATGGTAAAACCAAGAAATTACAATTTGGGATATGAAAATTGAAAATTTGGGTGAATTTTTAATTAAGTAATCCAAATAACCTTGGAAAATTAGACTTTCAATTCGAAACAAAAATTGAATTTTAAAATTTATTTAAAAATTTTGGTAATTTTTTAAAAATAATATTGTGAGTTTGGCACCTACAAATCTATACAGAAAAGATTATAGCACTTTTTTTCATACGAGCATTAGGTTTTGAGAAAAACATGTACAAAAGGTCAAGTTATTGAATAAAAACAAAATAACTCTCTTTTGCAAATGGTGGTCTTCTCCTCAGCCCAGTCCCCGAAAAACTTTGTTTTTAAATAATTACGCAGTGTATAAGTCCTTAGGCTCTTTCAATGTTGCGTAAAACCTTCTTCATAAAACATTTTCCAATCCATTTAAGTTGCAATCAGGGTTGACCGAATTAACTACATTACATTTTCTACATTATTAACTACGCGTAGTTAATTGAATAAACTACACGTTGAATTTACTACAATTTATTACGTCTACTACATAAGTAGTTTAAACGAAAAAACAATAGAATTAATTCAGAATTTTTTTTTTTTTTAACATGAAAGTTTGGTAAAAAATCCAAGATGGTGTAAGTTTCATATTAATTAAGCTTTTTTTAAAAAACTGTTTAAACATTGCTTTCGTTTACTTTGCTTATTAAAATTAATAACCGATAATTTGTCTTAAAAATTCAATTTTCAAAGTGACAGGTGACAACTGACAACCTCACTGACAGATCATTTGACGTTTCAATCTACGTCTACTACAATTTTTTTCATTTACTTCATTAACAACATTTAACTACATAAATTACATAAAATACGTAGCAGACGTAACAAATGTAGTTATTTCAAAAAAGTGACAGTTCGGCCAACACTGGTTGCAATGCCCTTGTGTCAAATAAAGTGCCAGAGAGAAATCAATTACGTTTAATATTCAGCCTCAAAACGCATTTAGCTTAAATTGGCTCTATTTAACGTCACATAACTTTTATAAATAACATTTCTGCACTTCGAGGAATTGCATTGTAATTTAACGTTACGTCTAAAATGCGTTTATAAATATCTAAGGCTGAAAATTTTCTCTATACTGATTAAGGCAATTACAATAAATTTGTAGACTAAACTATGAAGTTTTAGCATGTTTTTCTCTTAATCCATTGATTATACGAAGACAAATAAGGAAATCATTAAATCATAAAACATGAGTTAAAATTAGTATGTTCACATATTTTTCAAAAAATCGATGCCTTTCGAGAAATTTCATTTGCCCCCATTACAAATCTGCCCAACCAAAATGTAGGGTAGTAACTTTTAAGAAAATACTTAAAACCTGAAAATAAAGCCTTTCACCAAAATTCAGCCTTGTCGAAATTGTTTCGAAGCGAAAGTCTAATTTTCCTGAACTATTTCCTGCTTAATGATTAGGAATTCTAATCTTGTTGGATATAGTTTACAGTGGATTTTTGTCAAATAATTCACGTAAGTTAAACTGAACTGAAGGACAAAGGCCCTCACTATGTCACTGATGAGTCCAAGAGAACAAGCCGGACGAAATTTGTAGGACTAAAGGCCATAAAAAGCTATTTTGAATCAACTATTTGGCACTGCGCCGTTGGTTTGTTTATTTTGGATCCAAAACTCTGATTTCAGTCTACAATTTACTTTTATTACAAATTAATATGGCAGCTAATAGTAGGGAACAGTTACAGTAACATAAAGTGAATATTCAATTAGGAGAACAAGTTTCAATAACAACAACAGACAAACACTATACACAACTAGAATAAATGATTAAATAACAATCACATTTAATTATTCTTGAGTGTCATATTGGCATGATGAAGAAGCTTGAAGTATGCAGGATAGGGAAAGGTGGTGCACTCTCGACGGTGTGGGGCACTTTTGACTTTGGTGATTATCGAAACATGGTTGGTTTTTAAATACAACTTTAAATGAGGCTATGTGTTGCACTACTCCCTCTTATTGAAAACGAAGTTTGACAGTTCTTCTTCAATAGTTGTGGTGGCCTGACCAGTTTGTAGATTTTAAAGTGATTTTGGGTGATAATTTATGTTATGCAAATGGAATTTATTGGCTGTCAAACTCAAGTGTAAATGTTAACTTTTAAGATTTCCTTAACTGTTTATAAAATTATGTTCATAAGTTTTGTAAAAACTGGTAAAATTATATTTATGATAAAATAATGTGCTAAAATCTTAAAGGTATTTTTGTTTTTTTTTTATTTAGAAGAAAAAAGGGGTTCGCACCAGTTCAAACAAAACAATGACCTTCATAAAAGGACAACCCTAATGTACAAACATTATGTAATAATAAAAAGGTGAATACAATTAAGAACAACAAATTTCCATGTTGTAAAAGTTAAAATTATATGATATATCTAATATAGTTTATTTCAGTTAAAGGTAGTAATTAAAAGGTAAATTTAAATTTTGACAATCAGTTATATCAATTATATGATGTATTTGAAAAAATTTCGGAAGCGTTTATTTCCTTACATACAAATAAAACTGCGTTATTTTTATTTTTATAAGAACATTACAGACATTTATTATTGTGATTTTCTTCCAGACCAGATCTTAGAAATTGAAAATTCAAAATAAAATTTCGGGCATCAGCTTGCTTTTAAATAAACTTCTATTAATAAATATATTCATCAAAAATTGTTTTCAAACTAAAAATTTTGAACAGCAAAATTGTCTTCAATAAGTTGAGTACGGAACAATTTTGAAAGTGTTTTAAAAAACTCAATTTGAAAATAAACCATAAGAATAGACTTCTGGTTTTCCAATAAAAAAAAGAAAACAATAATTTAAGAAACAATAGCAACACTTACAGTATGTGTTGCTATTGTTTTTTAAATTATTGTTTTCTTCTATTTATTGTAATTTTTTCATAAAATTGCTCCTCCTGTCCAAGTGGGGGGAAATATTACTCCCCTACCATGGGATATTTTTCTTGCCTACTTCCAACCTACATGTTCTGAACTTTTAGCAGATTTTTCGCGAAATTATTATTTGCAACAAATGAAATGTAATTTAATTAATTCCTACAGCGACTATAGGGGATGAAAATGAAAATTGGTAGAAATGTGGTTCTTCTTATTCTCATCTTGAGACTAAAAGCTATTAGTCTGAGGATGAGAATAAGTTTTCTCTTTTTTACTAATAAAAATTAGTTAGTTAGGTTAGAGAGTAAGAAGAATTTAATGTATATGAGATTTTTTGTTTCTAAAAAAATAAAAAAGAACATACAGTCTGTAACATTTGGATAGCCCCATTTATATTTTTTATTAAAATCAATAGTTTTTAGTACTTTTTTTTTAATAGAACATTAGAAAAGCCTCACTTGGCTTTTTACCTTTTTAAGCGAAAAATTACCAGTTTTATTAATCAAAATATATTAAAGAGTGTAAGACTATGAAGATTGGCAGTTTTTAAATTAATTTTTTTTTAATAAGCAAGAAAAAATCACTAACTGTGCCGAAATTCCAAAAAATTGAGTTCTAGAACGATAAATTACTGTCTCATCGCTTTCAAGCTCCGAACATTTTTTGGAAACCTAAAATTGGTTATTAATTGATTAAAAGATCTATTGTCATATGGGATGGTTGCACGTCCGCTATTCTATCATACCAGACAAGCGGAAAATCTCTAGTCAAACGACCAAATACACTGACTATCTGAACAAGGTATGATAGAAAACTGGGTTAATAGTGAGTTAAATGGCTATAAGCTGGTTTATTATAAGTGTTGAACACCTGAAGAGCCTAAACTAAACGAAACTTAACGAACAAACATTTTTACTTTTACTAGTGCGCTTTTTCTACATCATCTTATTTCACATCATACCCCCTTGCATGAAATACTGATAGCAGCATCCAACTCAGGCATTCTGCAACAAATATTTTTCAAGGAAACAAAAGTTTAACTGTTGGACGCAGAAGGAAGGTAAAAAAAGGTAAAAATTTACTGGGTTAGCTTAAATATAAAGCTTATGAAGATGGGAAGCAGTACTCGAGTAAATAAGAGCCAATTGTTGGCATTAAAGTGTCCTGGTATCATCATTTCCTTGGACCTATTGAAATCTGTGTAAAATTCTTTAAAGACTCGCATTTTTTGAGGTAATTGAAAATAATGGAAGCAATAAATGGCACTAACATAATTTGTTAAACTGCAAAAAATAAATAAAAAGTGTTCCCTTTAAGAAGTAAATCGATAAGTTAGTATTTAAATTGCAACAAAAAAAAACATTAGTTTTAGAGACAGCAAGCAAAATTAGCTTAAAAATCAGTTTAGACTTATCTTAATCTCAGGAAGGCAATCTCACCTTTTGGTTCAATACATATTATCGTATATTTACATTAAAAAGGTTCCAAAAACAGTTAGTTTTAATAATAAATATAAGTGGGGCTATCCAAATGATACGGACTGTATATCTACAACGACAAACCTAATATATACATGATGTAAATGTATGTACTTATCTACCAAAATCAAACTGGGCAGCAAATTTTGACTCAGTAATAATATATTTTTTTTTTTTGGGAAAAAGTTGTTTTAATACACTTCTAGCTTTATAAAAAGCTATAATATGATAATATATGTATTTCCTTTGTTTTTAATATTTTCTCTTTCTGATCTAAGATTATTTTTTGTAAAACTAAACCTCCCGACAAGCAAAAATTAGTTAAAATTGTTCATGCGATACTTTTTTACTGTTGCCCAGTGTAATCAGCTGACATTCTTGTTTTTGAGTTGTTACAAATCATTTTGTTTTACTCATTAAGAGGACAAGTTTCATATGTTTCGTTTAAATTTTCTATAATAAGTTGGAGTTCCATAATTATTTAATACAAAATCTCAAAAATTCTAAGCCGTCCCCAGACAAAAAGGCGTAAATGCCAAAATTCAAAAATGTATTTAGTATACCATAATTGCATTCGTCAAATAGTTTAATTTTGTTGTGTAAGGCTTCAAACTCATATTTCCAACTGTAATTGGCTTAAAATCATGAAATCAAATTTCTTTGCAGGTTTCAAGCAAGTTGCTTAAGTGCCTTTTTGCTTAAAAGTCGCAAATTAATTTTTCTAAGTCATCACCAAAATAACTAATAGCCAATGCTTAAAGTGACCAGATCCAAATAGACAAAATGTGGGACTAAGTATTGAAATTCACCAAAAAATAATATATACACAAAATATTTTTTGAAATGTGCTACAGTCTTATATTCATTAAAAAAAAAACATTATTTTTACGTAAAAAGAGTAACAAAAGCTTAATATCTATCTATATCTATTAAATAACAAAATTTTTCCAAAAAATCTCACAAAAAAGTGATCTGAATTTTTGCGACTATAATCGTGAACCAACGTGGAAAAAAATCCAAAAAATTATGCAAACATTGCAATTGGAGCTCAAGTTGAATATTGACGTATTTTTGCTGTTCCCGCAAAATCGCATTTGGTTGTTGAAGACGAAGATGAATGAAGGTATTTGAAAGATTGAAGCGGAGTTTCGAAAAAATTTGTATACTTCTGAATTTCCGTAGTAAAAACTAATTTGAAAAGCAAAATTAATTTATTTCAAAGTTTTAGATTTGATTATCGCAAAAATGTGAAATGCCAGAGCAATTCTGAGGCTGGATCCGAATAGTAAAAAAAAAAAAACAAAGAACATCAGAAAAGTATATTTTGGTTAGAGACAAAAATTTTAATTTTGTCAGTCAGTTAGTAAATTTTATATAAATTTTATATTAATCTGCACTTCAAAAATACCTCTTTAAAAATCACTTGATTTTAATCTGCTAGACTTGTATTTTGAGGCGGCACCCCCATAAAGTTTCAAAATATCGCAATAAAATATAATACAAAATTAAGCAATGGAGTTTAAAATTGTTACACGTTTTTAATCTATGATAATTTGCTTTGAAAAAATATCCAATCCATAGCTACATTTTGACAACATTTAATTATAAAATTTTGAATCTTGGGTGTGTGCACAGTGCACACCAAAACGGTAAGAAAGCGCACACACATATTTGCAGACTTCAGCTAAACGATCGAAAATTTTAATATCGATTTTGTGGGACAGTGTGGGACATCTTCTTATTTTGTGTGACGTTTGACAATTTTCGATGTGGGACAGTTCATGTAAATATGGGACTATCCCACGTAATGTAGGAAGAATGATTACTTTACCTATGCTCATTACATTATTACTTAGTAAGAAATCGTTCTTAAAATGTTTCAAAATGATTTAATTTATGGCGAAAAAAACTAAGTCATTAAAATGCATTTATATCAAATCTACTAAAATGGAGATACGCCCTTTTTCCTTATGATGGCAGTATAGGTAAGAGTAGTACATACTCGCACTCGCGACCTGATATTGCATTTGATTTTTAATATTTATGGTCTAGGTTTTTCCCACTGTATCTTATTTCTACCCAAGTTATCCTAGCTATTATTGGGTTCAACTTTTAAACAAAATTTGAACCACACTCATTAGAATATTTTTATTAGAAAAAAATCATAATCGAACTGATAAACTTTGATCTAGAAAACAATAATAATTACAATCATTTTAACTGACGTTAAACTAACAAAAAGTATTTATAGATAAACAAAATAGGTATATGCACAATTGCACATGTTTACCTCCCGTAAGTGTAAGCATGAGCATGTGTATGATAGTTAATCGGTTTCACTTCAATCATTTTCGTTTCAATAATAAATTAATATATAAGCACCTACTTGTTTACAATTGTTTTTATATTATTTTCACTGTAAGCGTACGCAAGGGGAGCAGGAAGGGGGTTAACTAACTTGGAGTTAATTAAGGGTTTAAGATCATATCACAAATATTTCTGGAGATAACTCAGGTTTTAACTCCGAGACAACGATGATCTCGTTTTGAAAAATTGACCCTTAAAGTCTCAAAATTGAAAAAAAAAACTAAATTTTTAATAATAAGTTTTAATTTTAACTCAAAGCTGTTGAAATTTGTCATTTTTAGCCAGTTTCTTTCTCTACAAAGTCAGTAGAGTATTACTAATCTATCTACTTACATTATAGAACTATTTTATTTTTATTCCTTAACTGATTGTTGGAGTGTCTCACAAATTTTTTGTTTAAGAAATAAAATAATAACAATCATAATAATTTTAACTACCTATAAATAATTTAAATCTTAGCTAAAATGTTTTGAATGAATCTGCCACCGCCCCCTTATCAAAATCCTGCATACGCCTTTGAGATTGCTAGAATGGGCAAAGTAAATCAAGCACACCCCCAATGGTGGAATAAAACAACAAAATAACAACAACGCAGATAACGTTAAAGTTATGACGTTTTACTTCTGCTATCAGCAAAACACACGCGAAAAAAATATATGTATGTTATCGTCAAGTGCCATACAATTTTAATAAAATTGCTTTCATCAGATTCGTGGGTTTTTTTTTTTTACTGAGACACAATGGGCATAACAATATGTATGACAATACTAATTGTGAAATAGGTTGTTATTAAATTATCTTCAATTTACCTTAAGGGATAGTTTATGGTTAAGTATTCTTAAATGCATCTGTGGAGTTGATATAATTAGATAAATTAAAAACAATATAACTTCTTGTTTTTCTCACAACCCATATTTTTTTTAGCTTGTTTGTTTTAAATATGTTCTACCTACCTACATGAATAAAATTTAATTTTTACCTGTTTCCTTCATCATTTTCTCGTCTTCAGTAAGGAAAGTCAAAGGAAGCATACCAACACCTTCGGAATAGGCCGCACATTGCTGACGTTGAAGAGCCTTAGCGATCTACACATAACAAGATCAAAAGTTCAAAGATCAAACATAAACTTATTATTATTATTTTTTTTAAATAACATACCGACCGCATTGGTATTTTTTTAAGAAAGCTCATCTTAAAGCTGTTATCAAAATTGAAAATTCGATTTAACTGAATAAAATATGATCGCGACGATGTTAACGTCTAGAAGATCGCAATACAAGTGAGAGTGACACGCTATAATAAAACATACCCAAACTTCACTTCTAATAAATTCCCTATCGTCAAACCGGATAGATTGCTTTTAGCATATCAATTCAGTTCTGGTTTTCTTATTTTTTTGTTTCTCTCTGAATTTTCTGAAGAGAATTAAAAGTGATCGATCGAAAAACAAACATCTTTCTGTTTACCTTTCTTTCTCTCTACTTGATAAAATTATTAAAAAACCAGAGCTGAGAGCACTTAAACATAATGGCTTCGTAAAGTATAAGGGACTTTACCTGTTATTATTATTTAAACAAAACTTGTTGGAGTCTTAAGAGTATTTTTGTCAACATAATTATCTACTGAAAATATGTTCTGTGCAAAATGGAACAACAATTTAAACAATTATAGATAAACAAAGGTTTCATAACACTCAGATGTTTATGGAATTTTTCTACCTTGTATGGTAGATTCAAACATTGGCTTGACAAACTATCGGGTTTTTCAATAAGAGCGCTACAAAATTTTTGTCTGTGAATGAACGTTCGATGCCATTATGTATGAAACTCGATTTCTTTTGCATGGCCACCACGGGCACGATTGCAGAAGTCCAGACGCTGAACCTAATTTTCGACGGTTTTCAAGCATAAATCGGCCGATACTGCTGCAATTTCACGTTCGATATTCGTACGAAGTTCATCAATCGTCGCTGATGGATTGTTGGCATAGACCATAGGCTTGACGTAGCCCGACAGGAAATAGTCTAACGGCGTCAAATCGCACGACCGAGGCGGCCAAGTGACTGGACCATTTCGTGAGATAACACGTTCTCCAAACTTGGTTTCCAATAAATTGATTGTGACATTCGCTGTGTGGCTTGTGGTGCCGTCCTATTAGAACCACATATCCTCCAAGTCCATATCATCCAATTGGGGCCAAAAATATTCGGTTATCATTGAACGGTAGCGATCCCCATTCACAGTAACGTGCTGGTCTTGATCATCACGGAAGAAGTACGGTCCAATGACGCCGCCGGCCCATAAGCCACACCAAACCGTATTTTTTTCGGGATGCAATGATGATTCATGGAGTACGTGTGGATTGCTGCCTGACCAATACCGTATATTTTGTTCATTGAAGAAGCCATTCAGCCAAAAATGAGACTCATCGCTGAAGATGATTTTTCGGTGAAAATCTGAATCATTTTCAAGTTTTTGCTCAGCCCAATTCACGGTTCTGGTGGTCAAGCGGCTTCAGTTCTTGCGTCAATTTAATCTTGTAAGGATGTATGCCAAGATCATTTCGCAAAATTCGCTACAACGACGTCACAGAGATGCCCAACGCTTGAGAACGACGTGTGAGAGACACATTTGGGCTTTCTGCTACTGAAGCCTCATCGGCAGCAATATTCGTGACACTACGGGCACTTCTTTGTCTCACTGTGGATTCAAATTTTTCCACTAGCCGCTCAATTGTTGATCTGCTAGGACGATTATGACGACCATAAATTGGACATAGCGCTCTTAACATCAAAAGAGCGGCAAGAAATATGGCGTCGTTTGCTGTCCCTGTCGCTCTACTTTTGTAGTGACCCTGAAAAACCCTTTATAAGAATTACAATTATGTACTTCAAAAATTCAAATATAAGTGGGTACTCTGCCAGTGACATAGCTAGAGCAATTTTCGCACGGGGTGGGAAATAATCCAAAATCCCTTATAAGATGGTACTTATTTGTATGGAGGAAAAATTAAATTGTTTCTTTTTACTGAGCACCCTTTTTTTGTTCTTCTATATTAAAAAAGTTTACAAACAAGATTTCATCAAGATAATCGTATTGAATTACCACGTGTCGCAATCAGTTTGGAAATTTGATTTGGCTATTAAAAGTTTGATTTACAGAATAAGTGAGGTGCATTTTCAAATTTGTTATCTACACTAGCTAATAAAAAAAAACAATAAACATAAATGGCACGGCTGGGTTACACATGCATGCTTAAAAAGTTCAAACTGCATTGAAATTAAGAGCTTTTCAAAAAAAATTTATGTATTTATACAAACATTTTTAGAATTTTTAATCGAAATCAGTTGAGCTATTTTTGAGATGAATAAGCTTTTTTTTAACTGTTGTGTAGCAAGTACCGATATTTTTAGAGCATAAAAAGGATTTCAATAGACTCTTTCTCTAGCCAGAGCGTCAACTTTAAGCTCAGTGCGGCACGTGTTAACGTGATTAAAAAAAAAAACAGGGTAATGTTTTAAGATATCAATGAACTCCACCACCCTAATTCCCAATCTCTGAGAAAATAAAATGCACGATTAGGAGTTGGGAGAAGTTTAGAATTAAAAAAAAAAACTATATTAAAGACATGAATATTATGATAGAAAAATGTTTAAAAACATGGAAGTAATTATTCTTTATATTGTTAAAACAACTCCTTTTGAATTTAGAGGTGCAAATAAAGAATCCCATCTCAATTCTTGAACAAAAATATATATTTTCAAAATAGCTTTTTATGGCCTTTAGTCCTACAAATTGGCGTTTTGTCCTTGTCATACGCAATTTGTATTAAGGTGAACTGAGCTTAATACAAATTGCGTATGACAAGGCCCCCACTACGTCACTGATGAGTCCAAGTGAGTAAGCCAGATGAAACGCCAATTTGTCGGAAAAAATGCGATAAAAAGCTATTTTGAATCAATAATTCAACAAGTCCAACTTTCTAAATAAAAACATATATTCATCTCAAGGCTCTTTTCATGCAAATAGTTTTTGCATCAAAAAAATTGTAATTCGTTTTTTCGCATGGGAAACAAAAATCAAAATTTTCAAAACGATTTTCCACCTATTCTGTGCACCAAACTGTTTAATATTCAAGGAAAAAATGTTTGCTTTGGCCTAAGCCACCTATTGAGTCATTAAATTGCACTAAATAATAAATAAATTAATAAGCCTTAAAAGTAGAAATTAATTATTTTTGAATGCAAAAACCATTTACATGCAAATAATGTCTTGAGATGAATATAATTTTTTTTTTAAGTTTAAGCCGACCTCAAAAAAAAAATATTTTATTCACCACACTTTTTTCGCATGCAAAACTATTGCCGCTAAATTGCTTTGCATGACATTTCATGAAAGCAATTTTTTTCCATGAAAATGTGAACCAATCATACAAAAAATTCAATCACCAATTTTGAAAAAGTTACATCTCGATTTCTTTTACAAATACATTTTTTCATATCAGTGCAATCATAATGCTTCCCTTCACCTATTATGCTCAAAAAAAGGACAACTTTAATATATTTTCTGCCATTGTCATGTAACTCAAAAGTAATTTTTTTTAATTTTAAACTAGGCTTTTGAAAATAATTAGTTCCTTGCTTTGGCTGAACATTTTAAATTTTCAGAGATGTTCCTATTCGAAATTGGCAATTCAATTAATTTTGCATTTCACCTCAACAAAAATTATTGCGACATGAGAGAATATTTGCATTTATTTTTTTGTTTGCGCATGGGAACTGTAAACTAAGCTTAAACCACCCATTGCGTCATTAATATACCCTAAAGCCTAGTTAACAGTTCCCTTGAGAACTAAAATCAAAATTATAAAAACAATTTTCCACCTATTCTGTGCATCAAATTGTATATTATTCAAAGCGAGAAATGGTTGCCTTGACCTTAACCATCCATTGAGTCATTAATTTACCTTAAATTAATAAATTATAAGCCTAAAAATTAAAAATAATTGTTTTTGGATGCAAAAACAATTTGCATGCAAATAATGCCCTGAGATGAATATATATTTTTTTTCTTTGAAGTGTTAGCTTATAATCCCAAAAAAAATATTTTATTCACCACATTCTTTTTTGCATGCAAAACAATTGCCAGTCCATTGTTTTGCTTGACATTTCATAACAGCAATGGTTTTTTTTGGCATAAAACATAAAACTGTAAACCAATCATGCAAACAATTAATTTTGCATTTCACCTCAATTATTTTTGACATGCCAGAATATTTGCATAAATTTTTTTTGCGCACGGGAATTGTAAACAAGGCTTAAAGTGGCAAAATAATGGTAAAATTAAATCATAAATGACATGCATTTACTTATATGCAAAATAATGGCGTTCTGATGCTCTGTCATTATACTGGCAAGGACAAAATAGTGTCACTGTACATTAACATGGCTTCATGTCTGTCAAAAGCTAAGGAAAAAATCTTTGCTCCGTCAGCTCAGTGAGTGCTCCTGAAATATAAACTGAACAAATAAAACGGGGCTATTATTTGCAAAAAAGTGCCACTCTGCATTATCATGGCTTCACTTCAGTTTGCTCTGTTATTTAATTTATGACAAAAATTATGGCAATGTTTTAATTTATTTACATGATAAATAAAAGAATTAATGACAATATGTGTCTTGTGTAAGCCCGGCATTAGTAGCCGTTTTCCTTTGGAGGTGGCAAAGTACTTGTGAGTAGAGATGAAAACCCTAATCAAGTGCTATCAACTGCACATGCTCTCATGTGTGCAAGTAGATACATTTGACATGGGAAAGCAGTTTGATTGAAAAAAAGCTTGCAAAGTACTAACAAGTACTTCACCGCCTCCAAGGAAAAACGCCTAGGCCCATATTATTCACTCGTTTAATCCAGATTTAATAAAGTAATTTGAATCCGAAAACTAGCTGTATCCGATTCCATATTAATTCATTCGGTAAATTCGGAAATAAATTCAATATTTTCGATCCATTTCAATATATGTTTCTTGTAATGAATAATATTTGCTTAAATTTGAGTGTTTGCATTTGATAAAAACTATTGAAAAAGTTGGATTTAAAAATCACTTTAAGCCCAATTTAAGCCCAGAGTTAATAATATGGCTCCTAGTGTAGGCAGAACCCAACTTAACTTTCACATTCAGCGGAAATCTATCCAATCCACAAACCACACGAACCGAATACAACTTCACACTTAAGTGTCAAAAAAGAAAAAAAATGGGTACTTCCGACAAGTCAAATGTCAAGTTCTTTCTTTTCGTTGTTTTTACGATAGTTGTTTGATGTGAGTTTTTACAATTTTAAATCTTTTGAAATCCAAGGAAATATTAATGAAAATTTACTGACTCTATTTAATAAATTATCAGTGCGTTGTACTTTACACGCATCAATATTAATTTTTAATGAATTTATGTGATTAAAGTGAATTTTCATCAATCTTTCCGAAATGATACCTTCAATTTCAATTACCTACCTCGAACGACCGATTTTGATGTGTTTTCTATTTATCTTCACAGAAAAAACAATTAGAATAAAATGAAGTGCAACAAATTTGTGAGTTCCTCCCGCAGGAAGAATCGCAAGCGTCATTTCCAAGCTCCATCACACATCCGTAGGCGGCTTATGTCAGCTCCCCTTTCAAAGGAGTTGCGCCAAAAGTATAATGTTCGTTCAATGCCAATCCGCAAAGACGATGAAGTGCAAGTAGTTCGTGGTCACTACAAGGGTAATCAAGTTGGAAAGGTTGTACAATCCTATCGTAAGAAGTTCGTTGTTTACATCGAGAAAATCCAACGTGAAAACGCCAGCGGTACCAATGTCTATGTTGGTATTCATCCATCCAAGTGTTTGATTATCAAACTGAAGCTCGATAAGGACCGTAAGGCAATTCTCGAGAGGAGAGGCAAGGGACGTTTGGCTGCTCTCGGCAAGGACAAGGGCAAATACACAGAAGAAACAGCTGCTCAACCTATGGAAACCGCATAGAGAGTACTTCTGTAAATAAGAAAAATTTTTATTAAAATAACAAAACAAATCAAAAAAAGCCTAAATACACCGTTTTCTTTTTTTAATACATTTATTTTGTTTCTTATTCTCGAGTTTGAAATTTCAGGATCAGGGGTCAGCTTTCTAATATACATCGTTGCGAATAGAAGAAGTGATCAAAAAATGTGGCCAGAAAACACTGAAGTATATGTTTAGGGAATCTTAAATCTCAATGCAAATATCGTTAATCCTTCCTTCCTCGTCATAAGACGAATCAGATCAACACTCAGTTGTTATGAAGGCCCTTTGAAATGATTGAGCTCACAGATAGACCAGTGAGGGTGCTAAGGATAAGGATATCAGAAATGTGGATAATACAAAAACAAGTAGAGCACATTTCGTGATCAGGAAAATCCGGTCGTTTAAACAATCATGGAAACGTTTCCTGCTTTTTGATTTTCGCAGAGAATATAATTAAATTTACGTATCAAATGAATCGAAATTTCGAGTTCTTTAATCATGCCACTGGAGCCCTTACATATTTGTTCGTAGCACAAACATTAAGGGCTTCATACTCTGCAATTCAATTCCAAATTTTATTGTTTGAAAATGGAAGTTGACTCTGAGAGACAAAATAAAAAAAGCTTAAATCGAACTGGGATATTGAGAATAAGATTTTAAGCGTGATTGCTGCTCAAAAAAACTTCTCGGCATATACTGACAACGTAACCCATAGTAATTTCGTATTCATTTGAGCTCACGATATACTTAACTGCAAATTTAATTAATTTATGTAAGGTATTTTTTTCTGCAAAAAATTGAATTCAATTCAATTGAATGTTGTGCTTTTTGATCCGTATTTCAGACACTATTCATTTTACGAATTGCGATTCACTGAACTCGAATCCGACCTAAAACCTGTTTCACCGCGCTTAGTTCATTCAAACTAAATACAAAACGGGGATAGGTCGTACACAACAATTATGTTTAACGTAGGTAATGGACCTGCATTTCATCGTTCCTCCAAGTCTTGTGCTAAGGCGTAGAAGCCATTTGGTATTTTACCCTCCCAGCGTTTCAAGTCAGCATCCAATTTGTTTTATCTTATCGTCATAGAAAAAGTGCTGCTAAGCTAAGTTCAGCTCGCAATTTGGAACATTGTCTTATCATAGGTCCGACAATACTGTAGATAGTCACCCTTATTACTGTTGTCGTGTAATTAAAACGACAGTTGTTTACGTACAATTAAAAACCACGTTCTCCACTCTTGACCCTTCTGACATACTAGATGTGGCTTCTAGAGCCACGGCAATCGGAACGGTAGCGAGTGCCTAAAGTACGTAGAAAGCAGCAATTTTTTTGGATTTTTGAACTCATGACCAACCAGTACGGATTATCAGAAAGCCATATTATACTACTGACTACTTCTACAACCTCGAAGAGAATAATTATTAACATCTAGGACCAATGGACTAGATGTTTCAGGTTTTTAACATAGAAATAGGTAACTCTTTTAAGGTCTTCATTAGAGGGTAGAGGGTGATTTTGCGAATTCCCAATTAGCCATTGCTTGACGTTTAAAATGTGTTTATGAGTTATTTTCGCAATGTTTTCAGCAGCATTGATTTTTGAAGCGAATGTGGAAGCTCGCTATCGATATTATATCGGGATTAGTGGAATTCACTAAATCATTCGCTTTTAAGCAAAAGTTCGATTCGCTATTCACAATGAGGGCCTAAAAGTCCTTTAACTGCTGTTTTCTTAAAAATATGTGAATGAAATTAATCTACACCGAAACTAAAAATAAAAAAACTCAACTTTGCTATGCCCTTAAAAAATATTAATTTATTATCATTATTAAAATCTAGATTTTTACACAAGTTTGTTAGAATTCGAGTTGCATAATAATATAAAACAAACTATGTGGCTGCTTCAACAGGTGGTGTTGGTTTAGAAAGGACTTTAGGCTTGAACTTTTCTCTCACAATATCATTGTATCCTTCGCGATTTCTTGCTATTTCAATTGCCAAAAATTGCACTCGCACAACGAGCACTGAATTTTCAGGTGAGAATTCCTTAGCAGCTTCGGCCCTCAGCAGAGTTCCATATGAAAAGTCGTCTAGTTTATTGAATTTTTCAATAAAAGCTCTCCATTTGGTTTTTTGTTCGGTTGTTTTCAGATCATCATCTCGGATGGTATCAATTTTCAAATCTGGAAAGTCTTGTCTGAATGTTGTGTAAATAATATCATCGAAAGGTGATAACTTAACACTTCTAGGATCTATGTTGCAAATAAGCTAAAAATAAAAAGGTTAATTTTAACTATACAAAAGATCGAGGAATCGTGAGGTTCAATTACATTAAAATACACTTCTGCATGGTCTATTGCTTTCATAGCCCACATTTCTTCGACAAGGCCATCGTTGACAAATTCATCAGCTGGTTTCCCTATGATATCCTGTTTTAGTGAGTACAAATGTTTAAGTTCTTTTGTTTAAGGATTATAATTTTCTGAGGTGAGCGACCCACTTACCATAGCTCGCAGAGTAGATTAAGGAAAAGTGAAAAAGTAAAAGCACGTGCTGAGAAAGTAGTCTGAAAAATGTTGTTTATTGATTAACTTTTAATTAAATAATAGACTTCTCGATCAAAGTTCAATAGTTTGCAACCATTCAATTTATTTTAATCTAGTTTTATTTAATTTTTTTAGTTATAGTTCCGGTTTTTTGTAATAAAAAATGTAAAAAAAATAACAAAAATTGTTCTGTCAATTTAAATGAGCTGTCATGCTGTCATAAATAGCCTTTAGTAAAAATAAAATAGATATGAAACAGAAAAATGGAGGTTTATCTTTCCAATGAAATAAATACTTCCAATGATTTAACTTAAGGCTGACTTCACAGCATAGAACCTTGTTTGATGAAAGTTTTTAATTTAATTTAAAAGGTATTCATAACGCAACGGCAGAAAATTGCCGTTGACCTAGTAAAGTTGTAAACTTCGTAAATCCTCTACAACTTGTATGGACAATTAGACAGATTTACGCAGTTTACAACTCAACTAAGTTAACGACGACTTTACGCCGTTGCATGAATACACCCTCTTAATTTAATTTAAAGTGAGCGGAAATGCGGATCTGATGATGGGTAGTGCTCGACTAATGATTTACACATGCGACAACGCTTCTTAAATGGATATCCACAGAAAAGTGCAGTACATGCTGCGAAGTATACATCAATGGCAATTATACTAGATTTCTTTAGGTAAAAAAAAAGATAATACATTTTATTACGACACGACATCGTCGGCTTAATTAGGTTTTTACTTGTTTTTAACTAGTTGACAAAAGACGTGCTTAACAAAACAGTGTGGCTAATCCAAAAGATTTGTACTTCATTCTTTGATCTCATAGGATAAGTCGCCTAAGGTCTTTCGTCAGCTAGTTAAAGCCAAATGAAAACATTAGCATTAGACTGAAAAACAGCTATTCCTTATATCTTACCAAAAATTGAATAAATCCAAAAAATTCAGAAAACTATTCAGCCCATAATCTCTTAAAGGCCCTAACTCAATTTTCATACTTGAGTTACAAAGGAAAACACTAACAGCCGTATTTATTTAGAAAATTTAGAGGCTTCGTAACTTTAAAATGCCTCTATCGTGGGAAATTTAGTATGCCAGTTGCTTCTCTTTCTTTCTTATAAATACATGTTTGTGCTCACCTTTTGCTTGCACTTGTTTGCAAGCTGTCAAAAAACAGCTGAAATGAACATGTATTAGTGAGTTTTCTCACGTTATGTTACATTTCAATCGTTTAGACCCCTATTACACGATAATTCTTTGCATCTGACTTTTTACAAAATTCAATGAGTGTGAAAGTGAAATCAGATGTTTCTTCTCCTTCGCACTCATGAAAATTCGAAAAGAGTCAGACGCAAAGAATCATCGTGTAATAGGGGTCTTAGTTAAGTAGCAATGACAAATTGATTATAGATGAGAATTTTAAGTAGCGTTATTTAATGGCAACTTAAATATTTAAGCAAACTTAACTAAATTACCTCTAAGAGGCATTTTAAGAAAATCTAATAATTTCGGCTATAAATTGCTAGCCGCAACCTGAATGTAAAACACCAAAAATTAAAAAAAAAAGTTTTTAAAGCTCAATGTGTGCTTTATTTTTTTACAATTACTTAAAATTTCTGAGTATTTATAAGATAGCGTGGATAAGACTTTTTTGTGTTTCAAAAAATATTATTGTAGGTACACCAATTTGTAAGCTATTTGTATTAAAATTCCTTATTTAAAATAAATTAAAAATGAAAAGCAAACATTAACATATACAAAGTAAAAAATACTTATTTCTGTAAAAATCTTTAGTTATTTAGAAAACAGAAATGAATTTTTTTAAAAAGCCTACTAACTGCAACATAAGTACTTTTTAAAACGATATAGTGGATGTTTTCTATATGCAGCAGTTTATAAAAGGTCCTAACTAAGGCTTTTTATAATTTAAGTGCATATGATTTGTATTTAGGACTTTTCGAAAATGCTATTTTCTGACTTATTTGAAGATCTAGCGTCAAGAAATATATACAAATAAATCAGAGACAATTCCAAAGCTCCAAATTTGCAAGAAACTTAGAATTGTTTGTAGATAGGGCCTTTTCGAGATTATAGGTAGTATAAGAGCCAACAGTAGATTTTGGGTGTGAATGATAGCAAAAAAAAAAGAAGTATAGGCGTCAAAAGGCTATTCACAAAAACAAAGTCTTGCAGTCCACAACCGGGGCCTAAGTGATTAAACAGTGCCTCAAAAAAATATGAATGCAACTTTGAAGGGAATTGTGTTAGCCGAAATCGGTTTTCACCCCTCCCTAGATAAGCTCTTCGAATTCCATATCACGGAATTTGAGATCATTTGTGAACCTATATAGTTTGCCCTGTCAGACTGTTTAAAAAAACAATTTTCACTTTGAATTTTTTAAACGGTCTGGCAGGGTGAACTATACACTCAAATGGTCTCAGATTCGGTGATATATGATCCGAGGAGCTTATCAAGGGAGGAGTGAAACCAAATTTAGCTAACACAATATTACCCTCGAAATTTATTTTTTAAATAGCCTCTCATGAAGCTTTCGACACCCTTTCTTCTTTTTTTGTTATCATATATACAAGCTGGCGCAAAATTAGTCACCTGGTTTTGTTTTTGAATAAATTTTTACCTAGATAAAAAAAATTGATTTTGGTTAATGGATATGTTTATTTAAACCTTTAGAATTTGTCCTGTTAAGTACAAAATATTATATCTGACAAGTGGCTGCCGCCAGTGTTGATACACATTTATGCCCGTTTTATCGCATTTTGCACGACTTTTTTTAAGACTTCCGATAAAAATTCGCATTCGTGTCGAATATTCTCCTTTAGGGCTGCGATTTTCTGAGGCTTATTGACATAGACCCTCGACTTTAAGTAGCCTCAAAGGAAAAAATCTGAGATGGTTAAATCAAGCGATCTTGCTGGCCATGGCAAATCACCAAATCGGGAAGTTACTACTGACTGCTTTAGAGTAAAAAAAAGACGCAATTATTCCACGCTATTGGGGAGTATAGCAGTTCATTGTTTTTCCGAAAATATTCTACAGATATCTATTTTACAAATTTCAAATCTAATTGACGTACGACGTCATTTGCAGAAATTATCTGATAGGATAGGACTAAGTTTGCGCCACCTTGCCTTGTATTATTATAAACTTCTTGCCCTTAAATAATTCATTTTTATTGAAAAGTTTGTTTTTTATACAGACAAATTTATGAATCAGTAATTACTGTTGTCGTGCAAGTTTACCTAACCAGATATCATCCACAAGCATTAAATATTTCTCCCTTTAGTTTTATTTCCATTACATTAACGTTTTCTGTTCAACTTATTACACTTGAAAATTTCTTAAAGTAAAAACAAACTAAAAAACAACAACAAAGTAATTTTTTAATGTAATTTATTGAAAAGTAGTGTAATCATTTATTATATTATTTCTTGTAAATGAGCGTATAACGCAAATGAATTTATGAAGAATGCATCCATAAGCACAATTATTTTTTTTTTAAAGGGACTTCATTGATATAATGTTTACTTTTTCTTCGTTTTATCAGAATCACCGCTCTTCTTGTCTTTGTCCTTGTTTAGCGAGCCAACAGCATCACGAATGGCTTCAGATTGTGGATCTACTCCAGGCAGATTTTCTAAAACACTCTAAAAAAATAATTGATAGTTTGTTTTTCTTATTTCATGACGGTGTCCAAAAAATTATAATTTATTATTATTATAACATCTACCCAATATTTGACCTACCTGCAAAAATGCTGGATCTCCAATGACTTCGGAATAATCTTCATCCACTTCCATAGGTGCAGCTTCGTCAGTTTTTGGACGTTTAGCTTGTTGCGTGACTGTTTCATCTAGAATAATAAAACAAAAGTTAAATCTTGTGTTGTTATTTTTAAAACGCAAAAGTAATTTCTGCAAACTTAATTTACCGGCATCCTGCATGGACATTTGCATTGCAAACGCGATTTGTTCTTCCTCAGTCATGTTGGCGAAGTCTGGCATATTATCTTCAGGCTAAGTAATTGTCAAATATACATTTAGTATTTAATTATTAATAAATTCATTATTTGCAACTACAATAAGTGTTCAAAAATAATATTTAAATAAAAATATATAATATGGAATTTGAAGAAAATTCTTGTTTAAGTGGATCGACTGACTATAATTCAAAGGTACGATAGTCATCGTACCTGGGCGAAACGCATTTTGAAATTGAGCTTATTTGAACTTTTAGTTTTAATATAAAACAGACAGTGTTTTCATATTTTTATTATCAACACCAATCACAATAATGTTGTGACTAAAACGTTAAAAACAAGCAACCAATATCCGTGGTGTAATATTGGGATAGTTATCATCAAACTAATAATTTAAATACAAATTTGAACATACCCCTTCATTACACAATGCTAGAGCACGCTGCAACATTGCTTCTTCATTGCTTGGCTCATCAATAGTTTCACTTGCAGCAACAGTTGCATTAGTATCAGCAGTTTCACTTTCGTTAGTGCCAGCTACATTGGAATCAGCAATTGCACGTCGTTGTTCGTCCTCCTGGCGTTGGCGTTGTTCTTCCATGGAAACACGCAGGGCCAGTGCCAGCTCTGGATCTTCGTTTGGATCAACACCAAACTCAAAGCCAGCACCACCCAATCCAGCTCCACCCAAACCATCTTCGCCTTGAATGATTGGCGAAGATAGAAGGGCATCTGAGAGGCCAGACCCACGGGGAACACTGACCAAGTGCGATGAAGTACCATCTTTGCCATTGAGGGCATTAACGAATGTAGTCAAGAGCTCGTTGTTGTCACCATGGTCTCCAAAGCTAACAATGTCAACGTTGACTTTTTCCTTTTTCAAGCGCTTGGCCAACTTCACGAGTTCTCCTTCTTCGTTATTGATTGGGGAGCCAACAAAGACAACAATTCGCATTTTATGGTTTTTGCCTTGACGATGCTTAAGAACCAACTACAAGAAACAAAGGACTTAGCATGAGTATTCGATGAGCTGAAATGGATGAGACTTACATGAGCAATACGAATTCCAGTTAAAAGATTAATTTCTCCTTTTGGTTGGATGAGATGCATTTTGGAAAAGATGCGACCTACATCGCTGGTTAGAGTAGCTAGAACTTCGACAGTGCTATAAATATTGCCAACGATCAAGAATTAATGGAACAAAGAAAAATATGTTTAGTTAAGTTAGCACTCACTTTGAGTATGTCATCAATCCGACATTGTTTTCCGGATTTGAGCGCACTTTGGTCAAACAAACTAAATTAATTCCATCTTTCTGGACATTGAGACGTGTTGGAAAGTAATCACCATTTCTCTGGTAATCACTGTTATCAAAACTAAGGATAAGAACAGAAAAAAGGACCAGTTAAATTTTGATGAAACAATGCCAAAAATGCTTCAATTCGGTTTTTTTCAATGCTTTTTATTGGTGTAAATATGGGTTAAAGTTTTTGTTAAATTGATACAAAATGAGATTGAAAAAGTTAGAATTACAATTCTTTTGATGAAATAATGATATTTTGGAAAATAATTACCAGATCATTGTACTTTCCAAAACCATTTTTGTATTTTTTAGCTATGTCACTCCGTTTTACAGCACGGATTTTCTAATCTGACGTTTGATTTGGATTCATGGCGACGGCAACCGTCGTGAAGTTGGAGCAGTTTAAATGCGTGCATTCAGCATCCTAATTTTGTGGCGAATTCGATGGGTGTGTCTAGTGTGATTTTTAAATAGCAATTTATGAAGATTTGCTCCCGAGCGTGGACTGACATTAGATGCGTTTCAATGGTATTTATAGCTAGCGCAGCAATGCAAACACCAATAAAGTGTTGTTGCCAAGGCACATTTTACTGTGCTAGCTATAACTTTTTTCAATAAAGTGAGTACAGTAAATAGATAAATGATACAGAATGTGGGCATGTTACCCTTTCGGCTATTCGGATGCATCAATTAAACGCTATACTCACTTTTATATTCAATCCAAGTCTGGCACCAAATTAGCTAGTTTGTTTTGAATGTCTATATGGACTTTGGCGAAAAAATACTACATCGGGACATTTCAAAATTTGTCTTGGTCTGCCATTTTGCATTGAACTCTCATACCAACAAACATCTTGACATTTCTGTATAAAGTATCGATGACACAACGACAATGGTAGTCTGTCAATGCTGGTTTTATCGGGACAAAAGTTAAACCCACTTAATTATCTGGACATAGCTAGCTCTATATGGACATAGTTGTTGTTGTTGTATTTGACATGTAAATTGCTTTGTTTTGTTGTGGTTTTTTCAGACAGTATTATTTTAAGTTGCAAAATAAAACACAGCTTTTATCTCTTATTTTATATCCACTTGTTTACATGTTAAATACAATTAGAACTATATTCACATAGATTTAGTTATGTCCAAATAAGTAAATAGTTAGATATTACGGTAATGCCAAACCATCATTGACTTCGTGTTATCAAAAATATATATATGCTTATATCTCAGTTCATATTGAAAAAGTCTAAGGGGTGTCTGGTATTTCCACCGCACAAAAATAATTAAAGAAGAAGAAGAAGCTATGTTTCCAGCAAAGATATCTCAAGTCAGATAGAATAAGTTTTTTTGGTGTTTCCACCACACAAAAAATAGAAGGCTTAGGGAGGTCGGATATCACCTCTCAAAATGCAAGTGGTGTCAATTTTTAATGTTATGAAGTGCAAGTGAGATGAAATGTTGCATTTGTGACCTATTACACCATGATTCCTTGCGTCAGATCGTTTTCAACTCAGATGTTTTTCTCCTTTGCACTCATGAAAATTTGATGAGTCATACGCAAGGAATCATCGAGTAATAAAAGTTTAGCAATGAAGAATTTAATTCAAGACTCTTGATTTATTTTAATGAGATCTCACTCCACCAATTTGAAATCTCAAAAATTTTCAGCCGAAATCTAAAAGTGCACTGTATGCAAGTAAATTATCTATTCGTGCAAGTACTCCAGTCACACCACGCAAGTAAATTGCTTGCTAAAACTACTTTTTCACTCGTTTGTAAATAAAACTTGCGCAAGTACTTTTTAGGTCGTCACATCATGCAAGAAAGAACCTCCTTAAATTAATTGCTGAAAGTACTTGCTGAAATTACTTGCTGATATTACATTCTGAAAATATTTTCATGTGTGAGTAACGGATGTGGTTTTCTCATTTTAAGTTCAGTTTGGTGCATTCCTCAAGTTCGGGCATCTATCCTCTAGGCTATCCGTTATCCACAACATTTTCAGATACATTGGCCACGTTCCGCCGGCTATCTGATAGGCTATTTACCTATTGCGTAAAATCTAATGTGATGCAAAAAACCATTTTAAATTGCATCCAACTTATTAATTTTCCTTCAGAAAACCCGACACGGCAAAATTCAACATGAACAACTCCAACTTCTTGTCAAATGTCAGCTGTTTTGAAATTTCTCCTCGGATTGCTGAGTATTATAGAATTTTTGAGATAACTTCAGATTTGTTTGTTGAGAACAGATGATTTGTCATCAGCTATTTTTAAACAATGGATTACAACAACACAAAGCTATCCGGATAACTGAGAGTTAACATCGGAACGCTGCCATTGAGTTATTTTTACATCAGCTGTTTTTTAGAAGAAATACAACAACACAAACAAATCAGAATCCCTTTAGATACGCAGCCGAACGATCCATTGTTTCATCCAAAGCCTTCTTGAATTGATCTTAAATGGGTAATCCAAATTTGGAAGAAGAATTTTTTTTACGGGGAAATGGATTTTGAAGAAGAAGAATATTTGTTGGAATCGAGGAAATTGATTGAAGAAGAGACAATTATGTAGATTTATTTTAGCTTCACACAGACTACCAAAAAAATAGGTGATCGCTTGCAGCAAGTGATTTGATGGTAAGCAAGGTGAACTTGCTTCTTGGCAGAGAGAGACGATTTTTTCTGAAAATTTTTATCGAGAAACATGTTCGACTCAATCAAAATCAAAATCGCTGGCACCAATCTTGCAGTGGCAAGTACTTAAGGCAAGTGAATTTAAATGATTTAGTTGCGTGCAAGTACTTGCAGGTACATACTAGTCACACCTAGCAAGTTCTTAGAAGGAAGTAAATTACTTGCAGCAATTGTTTGCCTGCAAGTACTTTCCTGGGTCGTCACACCAGGTAAGTTTTATACTACGTCCTCGTCGAAATGAGGTAATTCCGTAAATCGCAGAAATAGTTTTTTTATCTGTAGTTTGCTAATTGATTTGAATCGCTTTTTGTTGTTGTTTTTTTGTTTCAGCTTTGACATTTTCATAAAAAATCTTTTCAGAGCTCTTCAAACTGTGTCCAATTGGGTGTGTTCGTTAGGTTTTGACTTATTTTCCTACCTAATTTCGTACAAATTTGATTGAAATTATTTCATTTGAAAATGTTAGTTTGTATGAGAAATGAGATGATTTCATATCGAATTTGGAAATTTTCATCGAAATTACCTCATTTAGTCAAATGAAAACGTGGTATTACTTGCAGAAATAATTTTGCAGCACAACCTTGCGATATCGGTTTGGTGGAAACTCGAAACATATTAGGCTATGTCCTAATTCGCACTCATCATACGACTGAGCAACAAGCGATGGTTGCTGCATCGGACCATCAAAATATCAAGCATCAATAAATCAATCAATGTGTCCTTATTAGAATATAAACCCGGTAGCGCGATGAGGTATAACAGTCGCTTATGTTTGTTTTGAGATCGCTGGAGCTATTTCACATAAACTTCCGAAAAACAAACTCAATGTCTGCAGAGAAATGTCCTAATCAGGAACTGAATTTGTGCGACCGACACGCTACAAGAAGTTGTTCCATCGCCTCAATTTTGCCTCGACTTTGTTTTTTTTTACCGCACTACAATGCAACGGATTTCAGAGAAAATTTCATAAGTGAAACTTATTAATCCTAATATTATAAGATAAATATTGGGAGTGCTATAAAAATAGATTCAATGTATTTAAGGTGGCGTTACAAAATAAAATCGCTTTGGATTTAGTTCTACATTCATTTATTGAACTTCGCAATCGTCAAATTTCACGATTGGAGTACTCGTATTTAAGGACAGTCTCTTCTCTTCTAAACATTTTGTTTACTCACCTTATTTTCTGATCAATATTTAGGTTTTGTGCATACTTCGAATAGGAAACCACATTAAAAATTCACTTTCGTGGTAGTGCGACATAGTGTGTTTACAACCACTTACCAAGCACGATATTGCTTAGGAGCGATCGGTAATAGGACACACATTTTGCTAGCGCTACTAACAAGCGATTTGACCGACCGATGATCATCGCGCGATCTTTGTGTAATTAGGACGTAGCCTTAAGGATATTTATACAACAGCGTAAAACGTACTGTCGTAAACAGAGTATAGTTTAAAACTTCGTAATTCTGTCACAATTTGTATGGACAAATTGACAGATTTTCGCAGTTTACAACTTTACTACGATTACGACGACTTAACGCTGTTGCATGATAATACCCTCAGTATAATTAAATCTAAGATAAGTGTGGAAGTGAGATGGAGTATTTTATTTGTGTTTAAAAATGAAGTTGTGGATGGACTCTGGAATGAATCCTTTATCACCATATTTTAAGAATAGGAATAAGTTCAAATGATAAAACTATTTATTCAAGGCAGATTAGCCAAATTTATTTCTAAACTTCTAGATTTACGAAATAAATTTGTTTGGCAAATCTTCAAGATTACTTATCTACATATGTGTATTTAATCTATATTGTATGTGAACTTGGTAAAACTGGGCCAAACGAGCTGCAGTAGGTACACCCCGAAATGAGTATTTACTTCATATGTAAATAGATCTACTTTATTAACTTATTTTAATGCAACTCATTTCTTCTTCGCTTAATTAACTTAAAAAAATGATTAAAATTTGATCACAGTTCATAATTTTCATAGTATAATATTGTTTGAATTTGTGATTTTTAGATTTATAGCAGAATATAATTGAATTTAAAACAAAAATTTGCTATTTATTTAAAAAAAATATAGGTACGACAAATAAAACAAAAGTATGATTTTTTGACACTTACCCATCCTTTAAAAGGCAGTAATTCTTAAATAAATTACTAGAAAATAATATTAGGTTTTTGCTGTGAATATTGAATAAAATGAAAATAAAATTGTTTTTTTTTTGTTTTAAATATTTTTTTTGTTTATATTATCTGCTACACCTTTTTTCAAATCTACTTCGTTTTTTAAAGCAATTTGCTTCTCTTTCTGGACTCAGCATTTTCATCCCTCTCACACTCGGTGGCGAGTTGATTGTCAAATCAATCTCTCTTCCCAACTGGCTTCAAAAAGGCAAGGCAAAGTACCATGAAATTTGTACTGTAATACTCTTTTGTAGAGGGTACAATTTTCTATCAATGTAGTATTATGTTGTTACTTTGCAGTTAACTAGAATTTAATATGAAGTTGTTTGTCGAAACATTTTCTAAGAAAAACTTAAACTTTAGGAGCTTCTACCGAAATTTTGAGATCAATCATAAAAACTAACATTTCGATTTGTTCGTCCCATCCTGTACTATCTATGTTCAATATTAGATTTTGCGATACATTTTTTAAATAAAACAACAATTTAATCAATATTTTCTAAAAATTGGGTCTTCTTTTTATTTTGTTTCTTTTGTTTCTGTTATTTTTAATTTTACAACTAAAAATATTTACAAAATATAAAATGTGATTTGTTCTTCGACGTAAATATCATGGCTTTTAAGTTTTAGTTGCTTATAACGTACTGGCTTGCACCTGTTCTTAGTAGCTAGCTATACCTACTAACTTGTTTTTATTTATTTTTATTTTTATTTTATTTTTATTTTTTAATAAAATATAATCAGCTCAATAAAATACAAATAAGATCACTATTCAACAACAAAGGGGATATCTAAATGTACACATTACTACTTAAAAATTAAAAATATAGATTTAAAATTATAAATAGTTTTTAAAAAAATCACATATTTATGTACAGTATTTATATATAAATAAAAAATAAACAGAACAATAGTGTGTGGAGTTAATTTTTTTTTTCAATTTTAACTTCCACTTAGAGACTTTTACGCAGTAAAAGGTAGAAAAAGAACGGGAGGAACAGGAGGATACTTTCATAAAATTCCTCTAAAATATTACTTTTTTATTTTGTTTTTATTTGTTCACACACATTTACGAATGATTATTTAATTTATTCGGTTTAGTTGATTCATTTTTTCAATATTTTTTTTTTTTATATTTTGCGTCAACTAAATAAATTAGTTATAAATATTTTTTTTTTATTTTAGACTTTCTACTGTTTTATTGCTTTATTTTCACATTATTATTTTTGTTTGATCAAGTGTATATATAATATTTATATATATACTTTATTTGATATATTTTCGCACCTACGAAAGTATATTAGGTACTAAAAATAGTAAACGATATATATATTTATAAATATAGGTTCCTGTATTTTCTATAACTGCGCTACTATTTTTTTTTTGTCACAAATTGCTACATACCGTTTCAATGATTTTAATTTTAATTTTCATATTTATACATTTAAGAAATTTAATAAAAAAAGAAAAATTAAAATAAATCAACAATTAGAGATAAAAATTAATATAAGATAGTCATAGAAAAATAGGCTATTAGTCCGCTTTAATTATACAGCAACTCTCGAAATTAATTTACACTTTAAATATAAAATACCTTTTCATAAAGCTATTTGAGAAAAAGGTAGATATTGAATTGAATTGCAGGTTTGTAAAGCATTTCATTAACTGGCCAGTTTTATAGGTTTATATCCTTTTTCACATGTTTTTTTTTTAATCTCTTTATGTATACATAAATCTTTCTTTTTTATTGTATGCTTTTGATTTTTTTTTTGAAATATACATATATGTTTAGATATATTTTTTTTGGTATAAAAACCTCGAGCTCTATATCAAACTACTGATTTTGTGTCGTTGAAGTGAGAGTTTGGTGAAACTTAGGAGTTTCTTTTTTTTTTAATTTAAATAAAAACAAACTTATATTAATATCACAAACCATGAAATCTTTAAATTGTCGCCTGATATACACAAATTCGGTTTTGTGTCACAAAAGGTATTAAAAAAATCTGTAGACACAGAAAATTATTTATTAACAAATCTGGAATATTACAAATGATTTTTAAACTTTGAATTGGAAAGTCCAAATGATAGAGTCCTAGAATTTCATAGCTTTAAGAGGCAAAATAGCAAAAGCTTTGCAGTAGGGTTCTGCATTCTTTTTTAGTTTTGAAAAGTTTATATTTGAGTCAGTTATTTTGGTCAGCCTGTCATAAAATTTGATTTTTTCCAATAGTTCTAACCTTTTATTTCGACCCAAATCCAGAAGAGTTCAAGGGAATTGTATAAATTCAAAAGTTAAGTAAATGACAGTTCTTCTGCTAAACAGAAAACAAAACGTTTCGAAAAGTTCTTCTAAATTACTAACAACCTTTCCTTTTTGGGACCTCAGGAATGTTCTTACCACAGTTTTACTCTCAAGTGAATTCAAGCAATGTAGGCAAATGTCAGAAACATGAACAAACTGTCAAAATAGTTTACTATTTTTAATAAAATAGTAACATTTTTGTGGCAAAACATCAGGTCTCCATTTTCATTCACCCACACAACTTTTTTGTAGTCAAAAAAATAAAATAAAATTTGTTAGCTTTAAAATATCTGAAATATGACCAATAAATTTGCAATAGTTGAATGGAAATCGACATTATGTATGTATGTATCCTTTCAACCAAAAAAGTTGATTCGTCTATAAATCTAAATTGAATGCCAGATTGACTCGGATTTTCACACAGAATTGCGCCCACCAACATCTATTTGAAAGTCAGATTGAATTTTCCACTGACATTTATTTGAAAGTCAGATTGAATTTTACAGTGACATTCATTTGAAAGTCAGATTGAATTTTATTTTGTATTTAACTCACTCACGCATTATTCCTGTTTAGTAATACGAAATTTCTGCAAGTTTCCTTAACATAGGTTTTTTTTCATATGGTTTCTGACGGCAAATTGTGAAAATTAGCAAGAAATTTCAAGTTAACAAATACACATATTGTGAGATTCACACAGTCAGAAAAACAGATTAACTTCACTTCGTTTTATTCGTACCACGATTGATCTGAAATCTGACCGTCAAAATTGAAGTGGTTGTATAGAAAACATTTGCCTCTCTGGAAAATATCATGCTGTAGCACAATATTTTTAATTTTTAAGCAGAAATAGAAACAACGAAATCATAAACGAAACATTTTGTTGTGATTTTGCTTCTGCAGTACTACGTAGTTTGATAGCGAAATGTCAATAAAATAGAAAATCGTAGTAGATTACTATATCTTTACTACTATGTCGCCACTTATTTTCCGCTCACCATTAATGTATTTGCCGACGCATTATGACTAATTTGACAATTAAAGTGTTTTTTGTGTGATTTGAGTTTAATTGCAAAAAAATAGAAGAAACTAATTTGGAAATCGATTTGATTTGGTTAATGGAGGAAGAAAATGGACAATATTTTTGTAATTAGTGGAGATAGCAATGAGATGTGGCGTTAACTCACGTTAAAAGCCGAAGAAAAAGCTTATGTTAGGTAGAGAATCTAACACACCCATTCAAAGGGCGGTGACGTTGCACATCTTGTTTTCAAAACCAATACACATTTTGGTTGGTTATAAAAAGTAGGAAAATATATTTCAGGTTAAAAAACAGACTGAAAATGAGCTTTAAAAATATATTTCAGCAAAATAAATTAAACCATAATTTCAACCAGATTGTACTTCCAAATCATTAAACACTTGTGATTAACTGGTTGAAAAAATAAATTAATAATTAGCTCAATGACATTGCATGAATTTTTTTTGTTTGCGTGAAATTCCTTGTGAATTTTATAATTAACTGTCAAAAGCCATTGGGAAAGAAAACAATTTTATATACTAATCAAGTATTATTTATACAATAAATATTTTGTAAAAAAGAAAGTTTCTTATGATTTCGCAAAAAACACGTTGCCAAATACACCTATTATGCCTGTTTGGTACCGCGAAATTTTGCAATGGGTTCTGTTGTGACAGCAAATTTTGAATATTTGTGAAGATTTACAAGTAAAATCACGTTACCAAGGACACCTTAAATGGTTCCATATTGGAAAGTTGTTGGCAACTAATTATCTTCTGGATGTCATTAGAAAAAAAAAACAAAATTAATAAATCTTAAAAATATTATAAGCGAATTATTTTTGACATTCATGATTTGTGAGTTTTTAGGTACAATTTCAAGTATAATGTATGAAAACGATAAAGTCTTTTTATGTATATATCAAATTTCTCTCACCATCCTTCGCGATCTATCCACTCAAATGCAGTTCAACTATCTATCTACATTATAGCCCCATGGACTTATTATTTTGTTTTTTATTTTTAATAATATCTTAAATAACTAAACGACTACATTACATGCTTATTTAGCCATTATGAAGTATTGTGTTTTTTGTTTTGTTTTAAATGTATATTATGCTGCACTATAGGTCTACAAAAAACATGTATTGCCCCCAACAAAAAAAAAAGTAGTTTAATAAATATTATTTTCTGTTTTTCAGATAGACATTTATGCCTTTCTTTCGCATCATACAAAGAGTCATTTTATCATCATTTAAAATTACAAAAAAAAAATAAAGTAAAATAAAAACAGTTCGAATATAATGATAATAATAATAATACTATATAATATTAATTATTAATTTAACAACTAGACCAGTCTCACGTCAACGACTCTCTACTTAGTCGTTTTAATATTAATACTACACTCGTATACCAAAAAGTTGTCGTAAATGTTCGACTGAATCCTTGATGAGCTCTACTTAATCCTATCGTTTCAGTAGCTGAACTACGACTACTCCTTGCAGCTCCTTCAATAATATTATTGTTGTCCAGTTCGTGTAGAACAGGTAGTTCTAATTCTGGTATAGTTTCGGTGACAAATAATCGTTTGGGTTTACAGCGTCGAGGTTTATTCCATGTTTTTGTTACATTAATAGTATATCCCTCGAGATAATCCAAGCCCTAGAATAGATAATATTATATTTTCATATTGTTGATGTAAAATTAATTTTCCAAAAAGAAAACAGATTTGTATGTACTATACGTACTACATACAAACTTACTCGTAGTATGCATACTCTTTTAAATTATTTGAATGAGGGAAAGTAAAATCCTATAGTAAAGTGTTGTCCATGAGAAGTTTAATACTTAATTTATAACACAGCTAATGATTATAGAAAGGCATTTATGTGTAGATATAATATCTTATTTATTTGTGAATATGTTCGAGTATTATCAAAGGAAAATAAACCGAACAAGATACAAAACATAAGTTTCTGTGAAGTAGGTTAGTAAGGACGATGTATGTACAAATGTAGGTATTTATAAGTGGCGCCCAACGAAGTTTTTTTTTTTTTTTTACAATGCCTTAGCCAGTTTTGTTGAGGTGAATTGATAGGGGTTAAGCCTTTCAACAACATTTTGAAATGGATTTGTGTAGGTATGATTTTAAGTTTAAGTTCTTAAACAAAAAACGCTTCTGGCGCACTAAATTGTAGGATAGCTCCTAGTTGATGGAAACAAGTGTTGTTTTCAATTGAAATTAATATAGGTACTTGACAGGTACTTAATTTAATCAATTAGAAAAACGTTACTATTTTAATAGTTGGATTAGTTTCCATGAAAAAGAATGGATAAAACCATCCTAAAATTGAGGATAACACACTGAACTTGTTGTTCTTTCATTCAAAGAAAATCATTATTTGAAAGTTAGGCACCGGCTTTGATAAGAATAATTTTTTTGTGAAATTTTTAGATGTGGTTTATAAAAACAAAATGTCAGTCTGTGGGCCTGAAAGCTTTCGTAACATTCAAATACCCATCGATGGAAACTAGAATTACCGGTTTACCGAATGTAATTAAATTGACTTGAAGTATGGGACTTTTAAATTCTTTGCTTGGAACAGTATAAAATAAAAATAAATAAATAAATTTGGTGGCACAACAGCTCGTGAAGAACCAAGGCCTAGTGACTTACAACTCTCAACCATTCCTGTGTGCGTATTTTTGGCAGGAATGGAGAGAACCTACAGTTTTTTTGCCGAGTCCGAACGGCTAGATGAGAAGCACTTATTCATGACAAGTATACTCTTGGAGGACTTGTCAGTTCCTCGCAAGAGGCAGTACCTCGCGAAAAAACATTTCTGTTTTTATATAAAATAAAAATTGAAAAAAATATTTCTTGAGAACTCACCGGAATAAGATGATTTTTTGCTCCCCAACATAGTGGCTTAAATGATCCACGTCTCGTCGCTTGTTGAAATTTTTCAAATTGATTTTCCCAGTCATATGATACGAGGCGTGATTCCAATGTCATACCAGCTAACTCTGGTGGCGATGATATTAAAACAGGATTTGAATCACTAGAAATATAAAAAATAAAGTTTATTTTGTCGTAATGTTTTGTATTTAATTATATTTAATGATAATAGTTATAGTTTCTATTCAATCCTGATCGTTATTAGCTTTTTAAAACTTTATATCAATCAACGACGGATACAATTCGAAAACTATACACATTTATGATGTTTTCCACCTACTTTCAACTTGATAGTTTTGATTGATTTTTTAAAATGAATAAAAATAATACCTCTGTTCATTCATTTATCAAAAATTTACATTTATACCAATTTTAGTACAAAGCTTTGTCAAGAATTTTCACTAAAATTAGTAGGATCTGGCAATTTCGGGAAATAAACGAAAAGTCCAATTATTTTTTTGATTACATATTTTTGCGCAAATGCAGTAATTTTCTTTTTATACCAATTATATTCACATAAGGAATAGACAACAATCCAGATAATTTATATTTATGTTTTCGTTGACTGGTATAAAATGTTGTAACACACATAATATTATTGGATTTGTGTGTCAGATCAATTATTTATATCAATTCTTGCAAAAATATATCAGAATTATACCATTCAGAACCATATTGTGAAAACGGTTGCAAATAGATATCTTCTTTTGGAAAATAACTCAAACTCAAAGTGAAATTGTTTCAAACTAGAGATGAAATTTTTTCCCATATTACGTAATTTCCGTAAAATTATTTCCCCTGACCAGTGGAAGAACAATTTATTTTACTTTAATATAATAAAAACTTACGTTGCAAGCTGCTCGATTCCTAGCGAATGTAATACTGTCGGAAGGCTAGGCAGCGAATGACATGTGGTAAGTTTCTTTTGACGAGGATAATAGAGTGTAAGTACTGTACAGCTTTCTTCTTTCATTGTTAAACCACCTTTAAATAAAAAGAATTTAATAAAAAAATGTTCTTTAGTAAAAATTATAATATATTAAATAGAAAACAAAATATAAATATTATTGTTATTCCTCAAAAATTCTTAATTCTTATTAACCTTATTTTTGAAAAACCATTTTATCGTTAGAAAAAAAGAAGAAGAGAAGAAAGGCAAGTAATAAATTCAAATCTGAGTAATGATCTCAATTTTTGTGTGTTAATTTTGTATTCTAAAAGACGGACAGGCATATTCAATATGCATATTAGTTAGACCAGTTTATACCAATCAGCAAAGAAGTTAAAATCTGTATAATAATTTCATCTATTTGCCTTTCCATTTATGCTACCGCTTGATAATAATATTGCAAACATTTTCTGTATTGTGATTACAGCGATCATCTAAAATAACTGGTATAAACTGCTTTTAAATAGAAGTTCAAAGTGATATGAATATTATGTCTGTTCAAGGTGACTTAACTGTCCAATTAGATGATTCACTCGATGAAAGAACCTGCACATATTTATTTAGGTATTTTTTACCAAATAATTGGTCTAACAGAAATGGGAAAATGTGTATTCTTGATATACTCCTAATTTTGACGTTTATAGGAAGAATTTATACCATTTCATTTTTTCATTTCATTTTTAAAAGAATGTTAAACAGGGTGGGTCAAAAGAAAAGTCTGGCTGCCATTTAGATAGCAATGCAAACAAAATGGGTTCTGTTTTCAAAGACCCTATTCAGTGTAAAGGTGATGAAATTTAGTTAGAAATTCTAGCAGTCAAATTACCACCTCCTAAGCTGATGTACTTTTGTGCTCGTTTTAGTTAGCAAAAACTACCTATGGTATATCCAAAAAAGTAATGAATGACTTTGTGAGTAAATGGTCTTTTTCTATAAATTTTCTCTTTGCTAACATCATACATAAATGTGAAAGCCACAATAACTTTTGAAGCCATTTGCAAAAATTATGGCACTTACACATTATGCCACAATTTTTGCTCCCTTTGTGTTTGTATGTACTAACTTATAAAAATTAAATAGTTTTCCACTTACCCAAAGTGATAGCTTTCCTAGTTGAACTATCATAAATACACTCTACAATCAGTCTATCTCCAGGCATCGAACGCACGGAATTAGTTAATCTCCGAAAATCTTGATAATCAGGATCAATATTGTTATCCTGGACAATTGGTTTGAGTTCTTCAGTTTTTCGTATCTAAAAAAAAGGATTTGAGAAATAAAAATTATTGATGCTGTTCTATAAAGGACTATGTATATGTTTTTTTTATTACCTGACGAAGTTTTATTTGTCTGCCTATTTGATGAGTTCGCATCATAACAGCAAAAATATTAATACCTTGCGGTGGAAATGCATAACTTGTACAATTTTCAATACATTGTCCATCAGAGACTACATGCTTTTGTCCGGGGGGAATTATATGACGCCAGTTCGGATCCATTCCTAAAAAAAAAAGTTAACATATTAAATAGAAAACTTCATATCATATTTTTTTAATAAAAAATAGCAAACAGTGCAGAAGAAGGAAATTTAATATACTCGTACTGTTGTATCAACTATTTTCGAAAAACTTTGTGCTTGAAATTGAATATTTGTACTCGTATTAATTTTGTCATTTTATTTAGTTTTTTGTTATGAATGGGGAATATAACATACACATGTATGTAATTTTGTTTTTGTTGTTGAGAGAAAACCATATAAAAAAAAATATATTTATTCCATAAATTGACGAAATTAAAATAAAGAGAAAATGATTGGGTAAATTATTTTCCACTTTATGGCCTCAATTTTGTCGCACTAGTTGAGGCAATAAAACAAATTGCCCAACACCAATTCAGGGTATCATTTCTTTATTGATAAATGGACAAATGCATGTATTTTGTCATCCATCAATAAAAATATCATTGTAATAAAAGGCAGCACCCTCAGCTTTAATGTCGGGCAAACTAATGAAACAATTAAGAGAAACTTTAAAAAAAAAAAAAAGACAAGAACACCAGCTCAATCAATCAGTTGTTCAATTGATGCTTTGATTTTGTTAATTCACAAATTACTCACAACATATTTATTTAACATTTAGGAATTTTGGAAAAAAATTGTTAATTATTATGAATATTAAAGTGAAACCTTAAGTCATCGTATACCAAAGTCTTGAAAATAAATTAAATTCGACTTTTTGAAAATGCATTTTCCTTCTTGGTGAAATTATTCAAAATACAAAAATATCGTTCGTCATCATTTACAAATGAATTATTGAGTCATTCCTTACCGATTGAAAGAACTCCAGCATCATTTGGTCGCAGGACATTAGTGAAATAAATTTTAAGACCTGAATTATCAGCCATTTGTTTTGTTTGAAGCTGAGCAAAATCAGGCTGCAAATTGCTATAGTGTGTTTCCATTAGGAAGTATTTCGCTTGTCGGGAATCGATAGGATAACCAGCTTCTTCAGGAAATGAAAAACCCTATGTCATAGAGAAAAACAGAAAATTAATACAATATTTTTAAATATCTTTCCATAATGTTGAAAAAATTTTCACTTACCTCTGAACCCCTTGCCCATGAAGCTACAATTGCATTGCAAGCTAATGGCATATCTCTGGCTCCAAGACACTGTCGTCCTTGTTCTCGGGCCATCAATTCAAGATCTGAATGTGATCCTTGACATTCGTGTAATGTAACGTGTTGTAAATATTGTATACTGGCTGATGAATCGAGGATAGGTTCATACTGGTATAGAGAAAATTATATCATTAATATTCTTGCCCGTATTATTTTCGTTATAATCATTACCCGAATTAAGTGATGCTTTCTATTAATATCTTCTAATTTAAACATCTTACACCAATAAAGTGTATCATCACCACTTGGAAGTTCAACATCTTCGTTTCGTAATTCCAATACTCTTACTCTATCGTCTCTGTGGGATTTAGGTTGTGACTTTTGTGTTAGCAAAAGTGGTCTGTATGCTCGATATGCATCAGCTATGTCTGGTAATGAGCCTGGTCCCATTGAAGTTGACCTAGGATCATTTTCACTATACATGTACACAATTCGCATTGTGTCGTCCTGAAAATATAAAATTTTTATAGGTATATGTTGAATGTTGGATGCATAATGTTAAATAGAATCGGGCAAGTGTGGTTGTATTGTAGCTCAATAAAATTTTAGTTTTCAATTTAAAATATTGCAATTCTATCTACACTATCCGTGTTTTTTAGTGCATTTTTACCTCCTCTTAAAAAAAACCCTATATAAAATACAGTTTGGTATAATTCCGTATATTTGTTGTATCGTAAATGAATTTTTTTCCAAGCGAAGGCAAAAATGCACTAAAAAACAAGGCTATTAATATTACATTCTAGTAACTTTGCCATCAGATATGCCGTTCCAAACCACATGTTTATGGTTTTAAAGAATTAATATAAAAATGAAGAACTTCACCCAATGATGCCAATGTTAAAAAGTTTTTGATTTTTAAATCAAATATAAATATTCTTCATATTTATACTACTTTCAAGCAGTTTTTTTCATCTGACAAACGTGGTTTTTACTCGCACTCATTCACATAAAATACCACCATGAGCACATTCCAATTCCACACCGCACACACATCAGAGGGAGTTAAAATTTTATTCGCATTCACCTTCACAATTAATTAATTTAGATTTGCTTTTCGTGATCATAACGAACAGCTGCCTACCCCATCAGACATGGCATTTCGAATTGCCTGTGATGGTTCGAAAATATGCATGACCGAGGCATGACATTTCTCAAATACTTGAACACACTTCGTGTGTTGAAATTTTTTAATTTATTTTTTTTTTCTTCTAAAAAATAAATAAATAAATACAAATTCAAAACATTCATGTTATTATTTTATTGATTAAGGATGTGCTTTGCATAAATGAAGCAATAAAAGGTTTGGGCGAGATTAGGTTAGTTTAAGACAAGAAACGGTAAGCAAAATTCTCAACAAGTTAAAATTTTATGTTCGAAAATTAAATGCATTCTCTAATTTATTTATGAAGTTGAATTTAAATTTTAAGAAATAAAGTTAGAATTTTTTTGAAAAAAAAAAAATTAAAATTAAATGTTTTCAGATTTAGTTTTGTTTACGGCATCAAGTTATTCATACGAAACAGAACGATACTGAAAACTTAATCAAATATAAAATTAGGTAAATACCAAAGATAGATGAGATGAAAAAAGCTAGTCCCACAACACTGTATGCCTATTTTTGTGAGTCTTAGACTGAGAGTTCATATTTTAGTAATTTGAAAATTTGAAAATTTTCACGAACGTCAAAGTCATCATTTTGTGGGACGAATATGATTCTTATTGATACATTTTAAGAACTTTGACTTCTTCAACAATAAAAATGATGATAAGATTTTTGTGATTAAAATCACACTTTAAATATCTAAACAATGTAAACACAAAATTCATAAAGTTCCCCATGTTTCATTCACAAACGTCAGATCTGACCTTTAGTGAAATTATGATTCTGTTGACATTATGCTCACTGATGAGTATAGGACGGTGTTCACATTGGATTGAAAAACTGGATGTTTTTTGACGTTTCAGTATTCACATCTCGCTCCCACTTCTTCAGTAAAGGAAGATGTAAATACTGAATCGTCAAAAAAATCCAGTTTTCAGTCCAATGTGAACACCGTCTAGGGATCTCTACCAAATTGTCAGTGTCAAAATGACAGCTAACAATTTGGCTCTTTGACAGTTGCAATTGTAAGGCAAACAAAAATTTCAAATATTTACACTCCGCTTCAACTGAATAAGGACTAACATTTTCAAAGCCAAATCGACCATTTTTTCTTAACCTTGTGCATTAATGTACCATTTGGTTATCCTATTGTTTGTTTACGATGTTGGGAAAAGAAAACAGAAAGATTAATTCACAGAGCACTTCTATTTTTTCTCCGGTTATCTAGAAATCTTTTCATTCAGAAAAAAGGAAGGTTTTTTGTGTCAACTGAATAAGCACAAATATTGAAACTGGTAATAAAAATTAATGGAAGGAAGTAAATTTTTTGTTTTTAATGGTTTTTATTTCTTTTAATAATTTTAGGACAATGTACAAAAAAGTTTAAAAATCTGTGTGCTCATTCAGATGAAGTGGAGTGTATTTTCCTTAAAAATAAAAAAAAACAAATGGGTGTCACATAAAAGTCATCAGAGCCAAATTCTTGAGTTTGACGTTTACAAATGAACAAGACAGAGATGTATTGCTGTTTGTTAAAGAGCCCTATTAGTACCTACCTATTAGTGCATAAATTTAATTTTTTTTTAGGATCATATTGAGAGCGAACTTCTTTTGAGATAGAAAACTGGCTTTTTCTTTGTGATCCTACATCAGCTTTTTTGGAAATATTTTTTTTTTTTGGAAATTCTATATTTCAAAAACGTGTGTATTAATTTTTTGCAACTAGGCTTATAGATAAATGTATTTTAATATATGGGTGATTCTCAGCAAACTGAAACTTTTATGTCACTCGGTGATTTTAGGTATTTACAAAGTACTTTGTTCACTTTATAGTTAGTTCGATATATGACAAATTCAAATCCGAAAAAATCACAAGTGTAGATTTAAAAAAAAAAAACTAATTTATACCCCAAATGTCACTACCGTGGGTTTGGCATATCCCAACCCTGAGGTAACCAACAATTTCCTTAGAACTTGATTTTAATTAAAAAACAAGAATTGATTTACAGAATTTGCTGTTTGAGTTCAAAATCTGTCCCAGAGTTTTGAAGAAAATAAAATCAAATAATTTGCTTTTATTTTCGTGCTCCTACAGCTTTGTTATAATGTGGATTGTAATATACATGCATCGATTCTGATCAGCATACGTTACCCTATATTTAAATAACAAACAAACGACTCTCTTCAAATTGGTGTCGATGATATCGAGCAGCAAAAATTTGACATAAGCTTGAAATTGGTCACAATCATAGTATTCTTTATTCCGAACACCTTATACAGGGTGGCGCACCAATTGTGCTACAATAAGAAATTCAAATAACTTTTTTTTTAATCGATGTATTTCATTTATTTTTTTTATTGCTTAGAAAATTAAATTTTATTTTAAATAGTTAGTTGTTTTTAAAGATTATAGACCGCAAATGACCTCCACGCTCTCCCACGCATATGCGGCACCTGATCAAAAAATTATTCATTGCGGCCTGAAGAATTGAAGTTGGGATCGCCTCAATTATTGTCGTTATGGACTGCTTTAATTCAGTTAAATTCCTGGGCTTCGTTTTATATACCTCTTGCACTATCCAAATTCTTTTCTCCGTATCCCAAGCATCCATTTTTATAAATCTAAATAGTAACCTACAAAATAAAAAAAAAAATAAGCCGATTACTCACACAGAAAAAAAGTTATTACGTTTTATTTTTGTAGCACGATTCGTGCGCCACCCTGTACTTTTGGATTGAACCCTTTTGAATAGTGTTTGCTAAATTTAGCTTAAATAAGTTCGGAAAATATTTTGACTGCAACGACTGAAGTTTTTTTGCAAAGTGAGATCTAAGTATAAAAATGTCACTACCGTGGCAAGGGAAAATGTGTCACTACGGTGACTGGTGTAATAAATTTAATCTTACATTTGTTCGTAAATTTCATCTTACATTTGTTCGTAAATCGCCCATTTACTCAAAGTTGGCATTCCAAAGCTTTTTTTTTAATGTTACCAACATTTTATATATAAAAATTAGTTTTTTTAGAAACCGATTAAGATTAAACATTTGTTTGGGTTGTTTAAACAATTAAATGAATGATTTACATGTTTCTTTTTGCTTCATCGATAATTACTTGCATATTTTAAAATTTCTTAAGTTCCAATCAACTTGAACATAAGAGCAAATAAGTGCGGTCCAGTCGTGCAATTAATTTTTAAGATTTTCGAAACTTAACGCAAAAATCTTTAATCTTTACAATATTCAATGACAGTTAAAAGAATAGTTTAAAATTTGATAACTTCATGGTAGACACTTTTGACGTTTACATAGTTCGGAGAAAACCAGATTCGAGTATTAAAGTTAAATTCAATCAAATTCTTCAAGAACAAGTTTACATTTGAATACAAACAATAACTTTGATAAGTCAATCAAAAAAAAAAAATAAAATAATCAACAACCACAAGAATGTTGAACTCCCATTAAAAAAATAAAAAAAAAAAAAAATTGGAATTTCGTCGTGCAAACAGTTATTCAATGCTTCTTATATATACAGTTACAACCTTCAATTTATTTTTTTTTAAATGTTGATGGAATTCCTATTTCTCCGTGCCACACGGAATTTATTTTCAATTTGACATTTGGCTGAAAATCTTAAATGAATGAAT
This sequence comes from Dasysyrphus albostriatus, assembly GCA_946251815.1. Lineage (NCBI taxonomy): Eukaryota > Metazoa > Arthropoda > Insecta > Diptera > Syrphidae > Dasysyrphus > Dasysyrphus albostriatus. The sequence goes on from OX276338.1 coordinate 27,951,808, forward strand.
GCCAACGAAATGTCAACAAACTCTGTACGAAAGATAACAAATTAGGAAAATTAGGTTGATTCCAATAAAAGGGCGTGTTTTTTTGAGCATTAAGAAATGTGAATATTAGGAAGCAACAACAACAGCATATTTGTATTTGATCTTGAACTCTATGGCTTACTGTAAAGTATTTAATAACAGGCGGTTTATATAGATCAATATTGTTTACAACATTGCTTAATAGAATCGAATAAGTTTTCAAAATATTTTAAAAACCATGCAACGCAGGTTGACAACATGGTTTTTTTTTTGCGTTTAAATTATCTATCATCGTTGGTTGCCAACGATGTTGGACAAGATGTTGATCCATGTAAACCCTCCTAATGTTCATATTAAGGAGCTCAACAAAATAACCTTATTTTTATTTGGACATTCTGAGTAATAATATTTCCCTAATTCTACTTCAAATGCCTTCAATTCAATGTTCTGAGTAGTGCTGTCATTTTAGAAACGACCAGAGCACAATATATTGAAAATTTGTTTGGATGATTTTGGGACAAAAGCAATATACTTACATGCCAACAAGCATGAAGCAATTTAATATTTCCCTTTTTATTTATATATGATTTTAAAAACCTGATGTACTCTGTGTTCAAAGTGGACCTTTTCGTTGCAAAAATCTCACTTTTAACCATATACACATGACGCTTCAATTTTGTTTTCTGAAATTTCCAAAGCTATACAAATGGTAGATTTTAAGCAAATTGCTGTACAGGGTGTTTCGGAATTCTTGGCTGAAATTAGAAATTCAATACATTTATTGCTTTAACTCAGCAGGCTTGACAACCATTTTTTAGAAAAATATTGCAAAAGAAAATATTGTTGTTGAAAAAAACAATACAATAAAAACCGCTTTTTTATTTGTTAAGTTAAATAAACTTATTTCATAATAATTTTAAAATTAATACGTAGGTTTGATTAATGAATCTGTTCCGAAACTGTTCTACATTAGGCGTTTTTCTTTTCTTTTAATTCAGATTAGAGCTCTGAACAGAGTCCGAGCATTTCGGGCAGGTTTTGAACATCTTTTGGTCTGCACCAAGCGTGCTCTGAGCGCTCTGAATTATTTTGGAAACATACCTGAACAAAACACCAGCTTTCAAATGCTTGTGTTCAGCAAGCTCAGTCATTTTATTCTGAGCTCATAGAGCGCACTCTGAACAAACTCAGAACGAAAAAAAGAAACACGAATTTTTAGCTCTTAACGCTCAGAGCTAAAAAAGAAACACAATTTTTTGTTTGACAGTTCGGGCTCTACTCTGAACTAAAAAAGAACACGCCTATTCTGTCACTTTGTGTTTTATGACGTTTTTCAGAACAGTTTGGAATAATATGTATTTCCTGCGCCGGAGGTGATTAAACTTGAAGAAAAAGAGTGTGAATTGATAATAAATTTTAAATGAAAATTAATGCAAGCAAATAACAATTGAAACATTTGAAATTTGAAACTGCACAGGTGATAGGCTTTTCTGTTCTTTCTTGTTCTGACAGTTTTCACACACTTGTGCTGTTCTACTCTGTCCTGATTGAGTTTTTCTTCATTAAGCACAGCTAATGTTTTCTCAACTTTCAAAAAATTTATATCCCAACAAAAAACCGCAATGCACACCTCCAACAATTTTAGCTGTACATTTATATTAAGTTCTTGGTTGCTTTTTTAATGGTATTCACTCAAACAAGAATGTTTCTTTCCGTCTCCATGTTAGTATAAAGATAATCCTTAAACATGAATATAAAACCTGATTCCAATCCCTATCACATTTCAATCAAAAGATGTGAAGTGATGGATGAGCGTGATTTTTCTATTATTAGCTTCATAAATTTTACAAAAAAGGATAGGTGTGCATATTGTTGTTAACATAAGGTGCGTACAAAATGTTTAAACGCATAAAAAATCCTGCAGAACAACCTTTTTTTATTTTGGTTAATCTCTATTACATCGGTTAACTTTTAATCAATCAAATGTAAACAAACTTACCGTAATAGGAATGTCATGTGTAGAATCGCATGTATCCAATTTTCTGCGAAATCTCAATACTGTATGCGTGGCATTTTCATAGCCCAATATAAGAATGTAATCTTGTGATGGATCGACAACTGGTTCCATATCTCCATTCCTTGCTATATGTCGGTCCTGCAAATAAAAAATAAAAAAAAAAAACAACAATTTAATAGGTTGATTTACACAATGTTGTTTATTAGAGAAAGTTTTATGTTGTGCCTAGGCATTAAATAAATTTATGTTTATTCTCCCACTCTCTCTCCCCATTCCCATATAATTTGAAGGACCAAACTTATTTTATTTTTATTGGATAGCAAACACTTCCGCATGGACTTTTAGCGCTAAGGGCAGAAATATTGTGTTAAATTACATGAAGATGTTCCACAACCATAAATGAACCAAATTTTTCAAGCTTTACACTTTATAGGATACCCATTTTGTGTGTGTGTTGTAGGTAGATAGAAAAGCTAGGAACGATGAGTATAGAGTGTACGGTAACGTAAATGTACGTACGTATACATTGTACGTACCCTAAATGTGAAGTTCCTTTTTCTACGTGCAGCAGCAGCTACTCTCTCAAAAGTATTTCAGTTGTGTAATTTTCTCCTATTAAAAAGTTACTAATGAGGGCAGCTACAACACCTGGAGAGCAATTAAAAAGCGTAATTGCGTTCTCTTCCCTGGAAAAGAAGAAATACCTCAGCAAAATGGTTCGTTGGACCCAGAAAACACGTTTATATATTTCTGGTTTAAGTTGTGTTTTTTTTTTTAATTCAAGTCGAGAACATATCTGTATAATGTATGTGTACAGCTTTTTACATCTTACCAGGGCCGTAGGCAGAATTTTAGTTCAAGGAAAAATGTTTAAGCCTTTTGGGATGTTTTGGCAATGAGAATGATTTACACTTTTTTGATATAATTATTGTTAACAAAAGAGTACCCGCCGTGAGAAATGAACATTATTATACGTGTAGCTCATAAAGCTCATTTTTCAACACGACAAATTTTTTAAGATGTGTCTGTATGAAAAAAAAATGCTACAATTACCCGATAGTAGAATTATTTTTTGCGCTAAAAATCTCTTCGCACATACAAGAAATTTGTTTACCAAAATGTATGCAAAAATGTTTTTTTGGAGCTTGAAAGTAATGTCATTTATTATTTACACTTTTTAGTTTCGACTGCAACATTATAAAAATTGCTGGTATTAAATTTATAATAGGTACGAATGTTTAAATTCTTTTACTTTTTATCATTGTAAACGGCCAAGAGCATGAAAAAGAATTACAAAAGTCTAATTTGAGCTTTCAGTTTTTCTATTCATAAGAAAATTAGTTTGGAACGCAGTATTATTTCCATTTGTAAGATGTGTAGAAACACGTGCAAGGTTTTGACAAAACTTGTGGAGTAATTAAATAAAAATATGAAACTCAAAAAATAGTACATTTTTTTCAAATATGTACACATGTCAAAATTATATTTTCGTAGAATTTGTGTTTTTCGTAACTTATGTAACTTAGAACTTAGTCACGATGTTTTCCCAAATTTTAGCAGCTTTTGAGAAAATTTGTGGGTTTTAGTTAAGGTTTAGGTGAGTCTGCTGCTAGACCAATGTTTAGTTTTGACATCCCTCCCAAACTCCTTCGTTTGTGCAGGATGATGATAATGGAGGATACACGCTGCTCCATCAAGATTGGCAAAAATTTCACCCATAAAGTTGATATCAAAAAAGGTTTTAGACAAGGTGTAACTTCTTAAACATCGTTCTTGAAAGAATTGTGCAAAAATTTCACGTCAAAATTGGAAGCAAAGAGTCCATCCAAATACGTACTCCTTTACGCCGTCAATATTGATAATAATCGGACGAACAGAGCGTGATGTCAGTGGTGATTTCATAAATATTAAGAAAGAAGTCAAGAAGGGTTTAATGTCAACACGAAAGGACACCCAACACTGACGTCTCCGTCAGAGCGTCACTATAGGCGACTATAATTTGAGGTGGTCAGAGACTTTGCCTAACAATAGGCTCCCCTATAAACTTAGTGAGCGATACCAGTGCTGAGATCAAACGAAAAATTTCTCTTGGCAATCACCGTTTCCAAGGGCTATGAAGACAATTGAGAAGCAAAGCCCTCTCTCGAACAACTAAAGTGTCCCTGTATAAGACCCCCGGTCCCGATGTAGTGTATAGAGGCATGGACTCTATTATCGGTTGATGAGAAAAGGTCTTGGCTGTTTTAAAAGGAAAACTCTCCTAGTGATTTTTGCTTCCGCCTGCATAGATGAAATGGAGAAGAAGATACAATAACGAACTGCAGCCTTGCCCCAAAAGTTAAAAATCAACGACTGATGTTGCTGGGTTCAACGATTGACAACAATGCTCTGGCCCGCAAAGCCTTTGTATCCAACCCCGTGTAACGGCACAGTAGAAAGGGACAACGTAACAGATGGCGCACACAAGTAAAAAAGGACTTCAAGCAACTTGGCACGCGAAACTAGTGAAACAGAGCTAACTTGAAGAAGCTGTTTGTTGAGGCCCTGGTCAACCTCGGAGTGTAGCGCACCTTAAGTAAGTAAGTAAGTTTGAGTTTCAGGTGAGCTTAAGCAAAAATTCGAACTATGCCTATGAAAGAACTCAAAAATGCGCAATACAAAATTAGATTTGTCCTCCATGTTCATGAATGTATAGACTCACAGAAGTATTGACTCACACACAGATGGAGAGGCGTTGTATAGACGTTAGACTGACGGACATCATGACACAATCTACTTTCTTAGACGTTCAGAAAAAGAACAAAGGTCGTTTTTGAAAATATAAATGCATTTGCAGAATGTTCTTTAATTCAAACTGCAAAAGTCTTCTGTTCAAAAACACAAAAAGAAGTTTTACAGCGTCAGCATTGTGTTCGAAAGTGAAGTTTGCTTAAATCACTTGTTCGAAAATCATGAAATTTTCAGTTCAAAAAATCGAGTTGACTACAAAAATATTGCGAAGCCAGAGAAAAAGTTCGTAAACGTAAAATGCAATTGCAAGAAAATTGATCGAACATTTTTGTACCAAGGCCAAAAATTTCTTCCTAGACTAGATCTAATGTGGTCAACTCATTTATTAGAAAGGAATCAATTCTTCAAAAAGTTGCCCTAATTGTGTCGGCCTAGAGAACAATGCAATATTTAAAAGGTAGAAATATTTAAAATGTACAATAATTTTCGTAAAGAGAGTGGTTCGATCCTCCTTAACCCCTCCTTAAACTACGTATATGTATCAAACGCAGGCAGTAGCATCAGCAACACTTTATTCGAAGACCAAGCAAATGCCTTGTTTTATGTGTTCATATAGATGCGGGCTTACGGACAAATTAATAGAAGGTACCTATACATATTATTTTTATACCCTCGCACTATACTCGTACCTACAAAGATAATAATAAAGATGAACAAAACAAAAGTTATGCTAATAAAATAGCTTTGGGTTGGATGATGGCAGGAGTCAAATATCTGTACACAATTGGTGTTTTCCTTTTTAATAAAAGATACAATTTAAATATATATCTTTTATCTGAGAGATTAGATACCATATACGAAATGTTAATCATTTGTTCAACTTTTAGCACCAAAAGCAGTTATCGGAATGTTGCCGGCAGGATTCATTATCACTTAACTTTAAGTAGAGGCTTCTCTCATGAATACCAATTCCTCAATCTTTGTAATTCTTCGACGGGTATAGATAGATAGACAGATACCTATCACAAAATTGGGCTTTTCAATGAAGATAAGATACAAATATATCTACTATAGAGGAGCTTTATATAAATAGCTATATATCTAGGTGTAGGTATAGAAAGAACATTTAGGATATTCCAGACACAACCTCTATAATCATTTAGCACGCGGCTGAAAAATGTTTTGGGAGTGGTGAAACTGCGTAATTTATGATAATTTAACGTCAGATGTTACAGTTCAGATACACCCATGATGATATTATGTGCAAGCTGTGTATCCCACACAAAACATATTGAATCAAACTACACCAAAAGGGTTTCACGTATAAAATATGCACAAGAAGATATCCATCTATCTATTCCATACCTATATCACAACCACTACATTAGAATTGGGGGCAAATTAGATGCGAAAGATTTGTTTGCGCTTGCTGCTGCTAGAATATAGAGCGAGCATAGAATTTGCTTGCATCATTCAATGCAGATAAATAAATCAAATGAAAATTAGGGATGAATTTATCCCAAGTCTATTTATCTTTAACACTCTCCCTTCGGACAGAATATATTTTGGTTTGTTCGATTCGGGTAGATACTGGCTGTTGGTTGCTGGACGTGGTAAAATATAGCTAGTCACTGCTGGTCTGGAATTATAACGATTTAGTTTAGTTTTTTTTTGTTGTGTTTTGTGCTCGCATCAAAAACAGACCTTATGTTGGTTGACGGCTGCATATTTGAGCGACAGCTTAATTCATTTAATAAATCAGTTACCTAGTTGCTCATATGGTGGTTGAATTTTTTTTTATTTTGTATTTGCAGACCTCGTTACTATGAACTGAACTGAACTGAACTGAACTGAACGGAACCAAAAGCGTGTAAAACAACTTGCATTATTTTTCATATACACAAAATATCTAATATCCAACATTGAGTCCTGACTTAGTAAAACTCGATTATTCCCATAAGACCACGGATAGATGACAATAAGATAAAAAAAGTTTTATTATATTAGTTTCTATGAATATTTGTTTTTGGTTAAAAAGGACTTTTAGCTTTTTTTAAACTGGAAGTTGTGGGGAAAAATAAATAATTACATCTTTTGTTACTACATCTTTTGTTACTATAACTTTTGTAACTAAATATTTGTAAATTGCATTCCTTTGTAGCAATACATTTTTTGTAAACTAAATTTATTGTCAAATTTTGAAGACTCAGTAGGTGTCAATGTTCAATATTTATACAATGTGTAAAATCGAAATTTATTCATTTGAACCAGATATTCCGTAATCAAAAAATGCACCCTGAAGTGTGAAGGAAGAAGTAAACTTTTTTTCCACAACATAACCTGGATGCATACATATATGTATGTAGTTCTCCTTATAGATAAATTTAAAATGTATACATACATACATTTGGTGGCACAACAGCTCGTGAAGAACCAAGGCCTAGTGACTTACAACTCTCAACCATTCCTGTGTGCGTATTTTTTGGCAGGAATGGAGGGGATCTACAATTTTTTGCCGAGTCCGAAAGGCTGAATGAGAAGCACTTATTCATGACAAGTATACTCTTAGAGGATTTGTCAGTTTCTCGCAAGAGGCAGTACCTCGCGAAAAAAACATTTCTGTTTTTAGGTGGCAGCGGCTGGGAATCGAACCCAGACCTTTGGCATGACAGTCCTACGCACTATAAATGTGTTGAAAATGTTTTATTAATAAGGATTCACGCAACGTTGCATAGAACCTTAGTAAGGGCTTTAAGATTGTGTAACTATTCACACATTTAGAGGTGTTTGAGCAAATTCCAATGTTTACGGGTGTATATGTTTATAAAGATTTCGTTTTGCAGTTTTTCTGACAATCAAACAAAATTGTAAGAAATTTTACGAATTTCGCTAATATGTCATACCGTTGCTGTAGTTGAAATACCTCGTGAAACTTTGTTAATTGATTCTTTTGGACGCATTATTATTATCATTTCTGCTATGGAAAATTCAATTTTAAATGAAAATCGAAGGTAACGAGAAAAAAGACCATTTTTTTTTTTTGATTTGTGAGGTATTTTCCTGGGTTTTGAGGAATTTTCTTAGAAGCTCTTTTTCTTACAGACAAGGGCCTGAGTTATACGAAGTATTACTGCGAAAAGAATCTCGAAATTATTTATGAGCTTACAAGGTATTTTCTGAGTGTTTTTTCGCATAATCTATGTTTCTAAACAACACAAATCCTTTTTATTGGAGACACAATCTTATGTTATGAGGCTTTAAGCAAAAAAAAAAATTACTTTGCTTATAGCTATGGATTTTGAAATACATATAGTCCCCTGATTGCAAGAACTAAGTAACTCAATTTTCATTTTTCAATTTTTCAAACCTTTTAGTCCATTTTTTTTCTACCATAAAAAACATAAGATATTTATGAAGTGTGAGAAACATTGAAAATTAAAATTTCAAGCGTTTTCTAGTAGTAAGGAATCTATGAACCTTGCTATCTCCAAAATTTTTGAAATTGAGTATAGCCTATAGTTCTTGCAATCAGAGGACGACATTATAAATACTCTAAGGGCAAGTTTATTTAAAACTGCCATATAGAAACTGGATGAATGCCTGAGCTATTTACTCTCCATTAAATTAAAAGTCGATTTCTTAAACGAAGTTTCAAAAATAAAATAAAAAGTAATCCTTAGCGCATGACGGAAACAAAAGAACAAACTGGAACAAATTTAGAGATAAACTAGAAAGAATTGAACAAATTATTCATGAAGTATTAAAGTAGAACCATTTATTGCTACATGTGCAACATCAGGCTATAGAAGAAAGTACTCCAACTGTTTTAAACTCCAGAGAAAAACAATTAAAAAAATGTCCTGATGTCAAATAAAGGAGTTGATACTGCAAAAAAGAAAAGCTCGAAGAAGATGTGAAACTTCAAAATCCCCAAATGATAAATCAGTTTTTAACTAACGGGTGATTTTTTAGCTGGTTTGGTTTTGGCAACACTGGTTTTGACAGCTGACGTGTGTTTAGTACCTTGTGTCACTGTCAAACAGCTTCAGTTTGGTTTGCAATTTAACCATGGATCGTCTTACAAATGAACAACGCTTGCAAATTATTGAATTTTACTATCAAAATTCGTGCTCGGTTCGAAATGTTCATCGCGCGCTGCTTCCATTTTATGGTCGGCATTCTCGACCTTCTGAGCAGTCTATTCGGAAGATTGTGACCAAAGTTCGCACCAAATTTACTTTGTTGGACATTAAACCACCAACACGTTTACGTACTGTGCGTAGTGAAGAAAATATTGCGGCCGTATCAGCTAGTGTGACAGAAGACCGCGAAATGTCGATTCGGCACCGTTCCCAGCAGTAAGGCCTTTGTTACAGCACTACGTGGAAAATTTTGCGGAAGGATTTGGGCGTAAAGCCTTTTAAGATACAGCTGGTGCAAGAACTAAAGCCAGCCGACCTACCACAACGCCGAATTTTTGGTGAATGGGCTCTTGGAAAGCTGGCCGAGGATCCGCTTTTTTATCGAAAAATTGTGTTCAGCGATGAGGCTCATTTTTGGTTGAATGGGTACGTAAATAAGCATAATTGCCGCATTTGGAGTGAAGATCAGCCAGAAGCATTGCAACAGCTACCAATGCATCCCGAAAAAGCCACTGTTTGGTGCGGTTTATGGGCCGGCGGCATTATTGGGCCATATTTCTTCAAAGATGATGCGAATCGCAGCGTTACTGTCAATGGTGAACGCTACCGAGCGATGATAACAAACTTTTTTTTGCCCGAAATGGAAGTTCTTTACTTGCATGATATGTGGTTTCAACAAGACGGTGCCACATGCCACACAGCACGCGAAACAATGGCGCAATTGCGAGGCGAGTTTGGTGAACAGTTAATTTCACGTTTCGGGCCGGTCAATTGGCCGCCTAGATCGTGCGATTTGACACCATTAGATTATTTTTTGTGGGGGTATGTCAAGGCTAATGTCTATAGGGACAAGCCCGCTTCGATTGACGCACTGGAAGCCAACATCCATGCATTCATTCGTGAGATACCGGCCGATATGTGTGAAAGAGTATGCCAAAATTGGACTCAGCGGATGGGCTACCTGAGACGCAGCCGCGGTCAACATTTGCATGAAATTATCTTTAAACATTAAATTGCAAGGTTCAAACTATCGATTCAAATAAATATTTCATTCATTTTTTCGAACTTTTTGTGTTTTTTTTTTTTAAGTTCTAAACCTCTTAAAAAATCACCCGTTATTTTAAATGAATGAGAATCGGAAAGTCAAAAGTGATTCTGTTGATAAACTGAAACTGCTAAAAAGGAAAACAGCCGGGCATCCGAACAAATCTTAGCTTCAAAACCAGCCAGTAAAATCTCAAGATGGTAAATTCGAAACAGAAGGCCTATTTCTTCACAGAACATCTAGCAAATGTTTAAAGGCCATTTTCAGCGCACACAGCTGCAGATCTCTTACAGTTTTTTGATATAAATGATGAAAAAATGTCATCATATAAGTTATCTATCATAAATAATCACCAGGGTACGATATAATCTCTGTTCAGGTTTTGAAAGAAATCCCTAAAAACCTTCAACAAAACTCAAATTCTCCAACTAAGGCATTTGCCCTTTGCCCCCCTTGGTTACTAGACTGAACTGATAGCCTAAAAGTTCTGGGAATATATTAAAACTTTAAACTTACCCCGACGCTATTATAAAAAAATTAGAAAGAAACCCTTTTGTCGATCTTTCATAAGATTGTTTCTGATTCCCATGTGGTTCAATTGCGGTAAGACTTCCACACTGCTTTTCTCGATTTTATCAAGTGTTTTTTGAAGAATTTTATCGACAAAAATTAATCCTCTATTCTTTGGTTCTGAATTGTATTTTGTAAAAAAATCTAAATAATTGTATCACACATAATTTAGGTGTCACTAAAGACTTGTTCTTATTTGAATTTTAGAGAACTCTTAAACAATTTGCAAACGAGATCAATGTAATCTTAAGATTAACATATGCAGTGGCCTTTTGGCCACATAGATGGGTTCAATAAACCAACCTATCATACGATTTGTATACCTAATGTACCTGTTAGATCCATCAAACACCATGCAATACATGTATCTATAATTCACTGCTTAAACCTGTCATTCATTCGAAGCCTTCGAATACGTCAACAACCTGTCAAGTGAAGTTGTTTCCTGCTAACGAACTTTGAATTTATAATCGAAATCGTAATTTTTTTTTCCCATGCACTTTATGCAGGGTGTCTTTTTAAGTAGTGGAAGAGTTTTCAAGATAGTAATAGCAATAAATATATTTCAAATAAATAGTTGTTTTTTTGATTATTTTTGACATGTTCATAATTTAATGTGATTTTTACTTAAGCTTAACTTTAAATTCCAATAATTTGACATCCTTGCTTTACTAGCTTACGCACTTTGCGATGTTTTTGTATGAAAAAAAAATAGCAACTTCATCCTCGGTTTTTGCTGTTGCCCTTTAATTCAACAATTTTGATGTGTCATAAATAATTATTGACCAAAATATTATTTTGTATTTTTTTTTTCAAATTTCAAGCTACTCATATAATTGGACTCTAAAAAAAAAAACACCCTATGAAATCCACCTGAATAATGCTAAACAGAATGGGGCGTGTATTGTTGATTTCAAAACAATAACAATTTGTAAATTTTTGCAACGAAAACTATTAACAGCAGAGCATAGGGCACATGGCACATGGCACATCGTATTATGAGGTCCTTGAATTAAGGTTAAGAGGCATCTTATCTGTTCAAGTGATATGGGGAAGCCTTAAGGTTGCACAATAGTATAAATATTGTTCAAAATAAACCTATTATTTAAAAAAAAATCTTTATCCAAATCGGTATAATCATAAATGTTTAACAACGATTTAGCTAGAAAGGAAACCCTCCAAATTGTTTAGCTACTGCGCGTTATTTGTTAAGGTGCGGGTCACTAGTGTTTACATAAGGTTTGTATAATATCAACTTGAGTAAGGTTAAATGAGTTTTTTCTATATATACATAACAAAAACAATTGGTGTTAAATCACTTTTTGTGGGGCAAATGACAAGTTTATACTAAAAAGCTTAGAAACTTTGACTCATAGGCTGATTATTTATGATAGTTCGTGAGAAAAGAACAACAAAAATGTGAGGCAATCTGATGATTTAAAGCATATTAATCCATACATAACATTATTTAAGTGATGACACATAAAATAATATCTTACTAATCTCACCCTATAGCATTTAGCATTGGAGGCTAGACATTTTAGACGAACGACTACGTATTTCTTTGAGGGAAAGAATATTGACTTTGTACCAATTAAATTGAAAAAAAGTTCTGTCGCTAATTAGTCAAAAGTCAGCTATTGAATGGTGATACCAAAATTATAAAGTTTGAATTAGTTTTTCTTTTATTTCTTAAATGAGCAAACTAAAATAAGTTTTATATTTAGTCATTTACTGCGCTATCAATAAAAACGCTTATTTCTCCTTTAGTAAATGATTTTACTTAACTTCGGAATAAGAGCTAAGCCATAGGTTAAAATTTCCCATTTTGAAATAACTAAGGGCGGTAATCACCGAACGCTCATAACTTAGGAGCTTCATAAACCTATTCACCAAGCAGTAATAGTGAATATATAAGAGCGCTCATAAAAGTTATGAGTGGTCCTGAAAGTAATGAGCGTTCTCTCCTAAAACTTATTCAAAAACCTTCGAAATAACCCTTCAAGCAAATTCACTTATCTATTTTGTGGTTACTTCTTCGATCCTTACAAAAATAAGTGTCGCACGCACACATACTATAATTCATTTTGTCTTCAGAGATTTTATTTTTTTCCCACTTATTTAATAAGTTTAATTAATTAATTGTATAAATATGCGTGCAACACTCATTTTTGTAAGGATCATAAAAGGGCCAACAAAGTTTGGCCAGTATGAAAACAGTTTGATTTCCCAGTTTGGGTCTGCTTGGTGAAGAGAGAGTTGTTCTCATTTTCGGACTTTGAAAAAGAGCTGTGAGTGGTTGGTGAATAGCACAAATATTATTTGAGTTATGAGCCCCATAAACTAAAGAGCCGTTTATGAGTGCTTGATGAATACCGCCCTAAATGTTTATGGAATAGTAAGGTGACGTTTACCCTACGAGGCATGTTTAGTTACTTGAAATTCTTACCAAGATTCGCAAACTTGTTTTTTTCGTATGGATTTTGACAGCTTGAAATTTCAAGTTACCAAACACACCTCTAAGATTACTTATTTGTTTATGTTTACTTAAAATTTTATTATAATGGAAAATTGAATTAAAAGAAGGCTGATTGGTTAAAAAGACTTACTTCTGAAATAGATAACTTTTCACCGTAGTTTTTATGAAGAAATATAAGTAACTATCAATCAGAACATATTAAGACATTAAGGGTATTCATGCAACTTCGTAAAACCTAAGTTTACAAATTGGATAACTTTATCTTTTGGCTAATGAACTGTCGAATTTTGTATGGGAAATGATTTACACAATTTGGTTAAATTAATCAAAGGATTTTGTTGCGTAAAATTAACCAAACTGGCTAAACTTATCCAAACGTCATTGTGACTGTTACTCTGATTGAATTACGAAGCATTTCATCAAATGTTTAAAAAAAGGTCATTCATGCAAATTTTGCGTTATCTCATCACTTTACACAATTTGTAAACTTACGACGTTGCACGAATACCCTTATTGTATTTTTACATCATTAGCAATTTACTGTAAGAGTTCCCAAATATGAGTATTCCAAATTTATGGTGAATTAATTTAAAAAAAAATTCTATTTGACAAACACATTTCAGCCATCCAAAATTATACAACTACTGATTTGTTTATGACTCTGATGCTGTTATAACCGAATAATTATATTATTTAGTATTCCATTATAACCAAGCCATCGGTACCTACAATAGTGTTTATTAGAGGACTAATTTACATAAGCACTCACTGGAAACTTGTGTTAAATAAGCCTTGCAGTTAAACAACTGAGACAAACAATAGAGAAGCAGTCACTAACTACTGGGAGTATAGTTTTATACGGTTATGAATAATAGATTGTGAAGTTTAGATTTGAATGTATGTCACGCACTTAGACATGCATCATGCACCACATGAGTTGTTCTAATTCTCATTTTGTTATAATTTTTTTGTTTGTTTATTTTTGTCTTAATACAAATATAAATACAAATTTATAATGATACAAAATTTTAGAGCTTTAATGTGAAGGAAGTAATTTGCGACTCAAATAAGCTCATACAAAAGTAACGCTCTATGAATTCTTCTTTCAAATTATATAATTATGCATTGTTAAGTCAATTTAGAAATATGGGAGCTATTAAATTCTTGCCAAATCTGATTATTTATAATGAGATCTTCAATGGAGGCTTGATATACACTCCCGAAACAATCAGAGCTCTGGGGCCCAATTCCGCAAGATTGAGTTTTTTCTGTGTACACATCATTTTTTGCGATTCCGCAAGAGTGAGTTTAAAGTTTTTGACAAATATTGTATGCACAGTCAGTCAAATTTATTCACACTCGTTTTGGGCTTGAATGGAATGTGTACACCGAAAATCATTCACACTTGCGGAATTGAGCCCCTGGTAACAAAGTGAATAAAATTAGAAAACTTCCAATTTTTAGTTAAATTTTGGATTCTTAGAAATAAAGACAGGTTACCAGCTGTTCTTAATAATAAATAATAATCAAGACATTAAGTGGTTTTTCAATTGCTCAACCATAACAAGGTTAATGGTGTGTGCCTACTCATGCCAACTGTTTTGATAAGATCTATTTTACACGGAGAGATTCCGTGGATTTTGATTTTCACTTCTTAAAACTAGTAGAGGTACGCTGCTGATGCGAAACGAAAAATCTCGTACAAAACTCACACAACGCAAATCATAAATGGAAAGTTTTGTTCTACTTTTCACTTGGCAGTACGCTGTTCTATGAACGAAGTGCATAATTGTAGTAGATTATTGGAAAATCCCATTGTGTTGCATTTGTTTCGAGATAAATTTATTCCTCCTTGTCGCTAAAATAACTGCATTTAATTTTTGACAGTATTTTTTTATATGAAAACTACACTCCGAATAGATGTCATAAAAAATCTTTGGGACTTTGGGACTAGTTTGGGGACTTATTTCATGGGTTTTTGGGGATTTATTTCATTTTTGAACTTAGGGACCTAATCAAAATGCACAATCTACTTAATTTGTGGAAAACATTAGAAATCTTTGGTTTCTTGATTTCCTCAAGGTTGGCTTTTCTTATTTGATCCTATTTAAATATTTTTAAACCTTCCACATTTGAACAAAAAATTTTAAAATAAATGTAAAATTATCAAATTAGTTAAATTAATATTGAAAAATGGTCAGTGTAGCCATTCTCTTAGAAATACAAGGTTGAAACGGTAGCATTTTTAGATTTCAAATGCTAAACATATTTTATAATTAAAATCCTTGAACGTATAATTGTTCTTTTATACCTTTCATTTTCGGGTGTACTTTTATTCAAAAGCCTGCATGATTGGTTTGCACTCAAGCTAATTGAGAAGGTATGCCTGTCCAATTTTTTGAATTTTTGTTTTTCTTATGCACATCACTTAAGAAGAGTGTATTTGTTGTATTTATTAGTTTTTCAGTTTTCGATTATGAGCAAAGACTATATAACTCTGGGGCCTAGAACACAATACATAAAGTGCTTGTTGAACAAGTGAAATTCAACAACTTTTTAAAATTTGTGTATCACGGAACAACCAGTCAAAGAGAACTTAAACAATTGTTTTGTCTTCTTTCAAAAAGTGGTAAATTTCATAAATCTACCGTTTCTGTAACTGAAAACAACGAGAGTTCTAAGAATAGAAAATAAACTTTTTGAATAGTTGATAAATTTTAACTGACCGTTGTGGACTTGTTCGAAGTAAACAAGTTAGTATAATACACGCTTGCAGTCAGGGCCAGACAAGCTATACGTGCAAGTGGTGCAAATGCGCAGGGCGCTGAGCCCAAAGGGCGCTTTAAGCAAATATTAAAAAATTCACTTCATCGAAACGACTACCTAAATACTTTTTTAATTTTCACTTTTTTTTTAATAGCTCACACCAATATTGATCAGACCAGATTATTCTGAGTTCAAAGACAGATATACATTTACATAAAGGGTGTTTTTTTTTGACGTTTGGTTTTCAATCTGGCAATACTTTTTTCATAGTTGGTTTTTTTGACAGCTGACTTGGTTGATGCTTGGTTTGGCTTGCCATATCATAACCAATAGATTTACTCCTGAACATCGCGAAACAATCAATATATTGAAGAAAACTTCTGTTGAGTGTATTATTTCGCCTCTTTGGCCTGCGGCGTGGCCTCCAAGATTGTGCGATTTTACACCACAGGAATATTTTTTGTGGGGTTATGTGAAGTCGCTTGTCTACGCAGATAAGCCCGAGATGATTGACACCTTAAAAGAGAATATTCGGCACGTTATTTTGACGACATATGGAGCCAATTGATACAAAAAGTAGTCGAAAATTTGTTCTCTTGGCTTAAATATATTAGAGCCAGCCCCGACAGCCACTTGCCCAAAATCATTTATAAAACATAATGGCAAACCTTTACCTTTATAATAAAGCTTAATTCTTGGCATTGACATTAAATTATATGCGATTTATTTCTTCTTGAAAACCACACTTTTAAAAACAAACCTTTGGTATCATTAGAAAACAAAGTAAGTCGATGCAATCACATTGAAAAATCTGGCCTTATGATCTGAGGAAATTACTTATTCTGATGAAGCTTGCACAGGCCGCTAATTAAGCTCGGCCCGGCTCTGCTTGCAGTAGTATTTATCAAGTGATGGAATCGGGAAGATATTTAGAAATCATTAAAGGGTAATGAATTTGTTTTAGAAATAAAATAGACAAATATATTTTAAGAAAAAAATGACTTCAAAATAGAGCCACATGTGATGTTGTCCGCGTGCGGTTTACAAAATGTTGATTATCTTACTGAAAGTCCCTCCTTCAAATAATGTTCGTCAAATAATCAAAGAAAAGAGCTGATTTCAGATAAAATGTTTTTTTTCGGAGACCTTACTACTCATCTTGTAAGAAATACTGAACCAGTTCAACAAGTCGAGAGAATTTTTTACAGTTGATAATTGGTACGGTTACTGAAATGATTTTCGCTTGTTTAACAAACAAAATTGAATAAGTAATTGTTGACTAGTTGACTTGTTGTTCTGTGTTATAGGCCTCTGGTCAACGATTTAAAAATATATTCCACATTTCTTTTCAAAATTTAAATTATCTTTTGAGTTTTTCTTGTATGAATTCAATTCCCAAATTCACGAGTAAGTAATTATTACTTAAACAATTTTCTAAAAAATTAAAATTAAAGAGTTTTACGTTTTAGAATTTCTTAACTGTGTTCATCAGACATTTTTAATTTAATTTAATTTCGCTGAAAATTCGCAAAATTATATACCTTCCTTTAAGAACTCTGTGTTTCCAATACCAAGTTTATCTTTCATGGATAAATATCTTAATTTAACTTGGATCACAAGAATGTTTTGTTTAAGATTAAGAGCAAATCAGATAATCGTCAATATTTCAAGGGATTAAGATACAGTAGATATCTATAGAATTTTGGATTATATATACTACTAAACCTTCAACAAGAGGAAGAGACCCTTAAAATTAAATTTAGAATTTGCTTTTCAATTTTATTAAAGCAATTACTTGAAATTGTCACTAAGATTGTGTGCTGAAGTGTATCGAATAAATTTTGTAACTGGGGATGTCGTTTTTTTTTTTTATTCTGCTTAGTGAAAAGTATTCTGCTTAGTGAAAAGTATTTCTGCAGAAAATGTATCCTTTTAAATTGGAATTATACTGTTTATTATTATTTTTGTTTTTTTGTTGAAGAAGAATATAGGAAGTAGAAGAAGTGATTTTAAATAATACTCCTAAGCTAATCCATGAATCAATTTTATTTGTTTTTATGTTTAGTTAAGAAATGTTAGCTTTGTAACCATACTCGTGGCATAATGGTAAGTGCGTTCGAATGTCATGCCGAAGGTTCGGGATTGATTCCCAGTTGCTATCATCTAAAATTATTGCGAGGAATTAACAAATCTTCCAAGAGGATCTGTTTGTCATGAAAAAGTGCGTCACATCTAGCCGGTCGGACTTGACAAACAATTGAAGGTCCTCTCAATTCATGCCAATAAGACGCAAAGAGGAATGGTTGTGAGCTGTAAGTCACTAGACCCTGGTTCTTCATGAGCTACCGCACCATCAATTTTATTTATTTATTAGTAACCTTACTCCTATGGATTATGAATGTGACTTTTTTATATAAAAGTCATGCTATCACATTGACTTTGATTTCGATTTATGTATCTGGGACTACAGGAGTAACTACACACAGACACAAAGGTCGATATGACGAAAACCGAAAACATCATTAATATGTTAAATTTGATTAAAACTTTGCTATAACCAGAAACTTTTAATTCAAGATCCCAACATTAAGCATCTATAAGCCTATAGTAAAAAAAAGTAAGTAAATTGAAGTTGGTTAAGAGCTGGAATTTATCATAAAATTTCTCCATTAACTAAAAGGATTTAAAGTACATATTTTGTTTCTATTTTCCCTATAAATTAAAACATAAATATTCGAAGCATTATCCCAGCTAATCTCAATAGCTTCTCAATTTCAACTTCCTATAAATGAAGAACTTTATTTCTGAAAATGAAAATCAGAATTTTGTCATTTCATGCATTTAAACACAATTTCTAGAATTTGAATTATACTTGAAATCTCATTTCCACAA
This sequence comes from Dasysyrphus albostriatus, assembly GCA_946251815.1. Lineage (NCBI taxonomy): Eukaryota > Metazoa > Arthropoda > Insecta > Diptera > Syrphidae > Dasysyrphus > Dasysyrphus albostriatus. The sequence goes on from OX276338.1 coordinate 27,970,467, forward strand.
ATCAATTTCAATTCAAATTCAAAACTTGCATTTTATAATATTGATTGTAGGTATGCACTCGTATATGTGCCTTGCAAAACTATGAACATGAACATAATACTTCTAGGTCTACTCATAGAACTTTAGATATTCCAGATGAAAGCTATTTAGGTCAATTACAATAGGTATAAAAGCCTTTTAAGAAATTGCAATAAAAAACAATACATAAGTGTAGATATGTATAGATAGATAAGATACTAACCTGAAAATATGTCTGCCCCCTGTCCACCCATCCTACAGCCAAATCAGCTCCAGGCAGATGACCATCAGTAGATAATCCAAATCCAACATAGCCCAACGTTCGGGCTTGAACCTCAAATGTTATATCCTGATTATTGATTGTCCATAAAACTCGAAAATCCTCATTCAAATCTACTGAATGATCCCAGTTGACTGCACCAACAACAACAACTGGACACATAACGTTATTATAAAGCAAACTCACAGCTAAACAGGATACAAAACGTGTGATTAACGATGATAGAGATGAGCAGTAGAAGTTATGTCTTATATAGAAAACCATTTTGATTTATATTTATGTTAAGGTATGTGTGTATGTTTGTTTGTTTTTTTTATTATTGCAGTTTTTGTTTTGTCAGTTTCCTTTTAAATACAGATTTAATATCCTTTTGTTCCTTCGTGTTCTTTTGTTTTTATTTTCAACTTTCGAGACGACCAAAATTTCAATAAAGCTCTATTCTTCCTTCTCTTGTTTTTTTGTTTTTGTTTAATATTTTATTTTTTCTTCGAAAATTTGAATAGTTGTTGATTTTTTTGTGTATGTTATTTCATATTGCATATATTTATATCACAGCTGAAAATAGTTTTATTTATTTCCTTTTTTTCCGTTGATTAACAATTTTTCTCTCTTTTCTTATTTTTTTTTTTTTGAAAATTTAACAATCTACGAGACTATACGAGTGTAGGCAAAAGGAGCCAAATAATAATTTTTTTTTTGCTCAAAGGCTTAATACTTAGATTGCAGGATAATTATATATTTCTATTTGATATAATTTTTCTTTTCTTATATTTGTTTTTTTTTTTTTCAATTTGTTTTTTATTTTCGGAGACTAAAGTTTCTTTAGAAAACTGTCAGCAAAATTTCATTGTCGATGGGATTTTTTGCTCTTTTACTAGGGATTCTGTTCTACAACATAATGCTTTCAGTCCTGCAAATAAATAAAAGAGAACAAAAATTAATACATCTTTAAATATTAAAGAACAAACAACACTAAGTACATAAGTATTTTCTTCAGAAGTTATAATTTAATTGAGAAGTAAATACGATTTCAACCCACACACAACATCTCAAATATACACAGAACATTTTTTAAATTCCCTCAAAGCATCTTTCCTATAATATAGAAACCAATTATCCGAATAATATTTTTCTCATGCATATAAAGAAAAAAAAAAAAAATAGAAAAAGTTATTAAGATAGCTTAGTTAAAAATAAAACATGGAATTAATTATTGCAACATGAACTCTGATTGCAAAAAGTTAACTAAGAAATAGAAAAAAAAAAAAAAAGAAATACCATCAAAGAGGCTGAATTAAATTATGGAGTGCTCCAGAGATTACACTCTTGGCAATCACCAATTACTTCTTCTTCTTCGAAGGCAGAGACACAAACATATATCCAAGCTGTTCGTTTTTAGCATCTTCCTCATCCTGTTATTCATTTTCCTTTTTTCAATTTTCAAATGACTTTGTACAAAAAAAAAAAATAAATAAAAATTAAATCCATGAACAGGTCGCACAAACCTACTTGTGCTTATGGCTTATAGCTTAGTATTTTATGTTTTTAGCAATAAAATTTAATAGTTAGGAATGGGCATTAAAATAAAATATTTTACCTCATGATAGGAATGGAAGTTTTATTTAACCTCTGGAAATAAGAGAGAGGGAGCTGTTTTTCTTTTTTAAATCACAAGCAATATAGATTATGACTTATGAAAATGCATTTTAAGCTAATAAAAACATTTATTTGAGAAAATTAAAAATGAAAGAACATTAATAGCGTGTTTTTTTTGGTAAAATTAATTTTTGATTAAAGACCACCGTTTTTTTTTCTCTTTATTTTAAGAGCCTTAGACATTTGGGGGCCATAAATTTAAAATATCCAACCTGTTACAAGCCATGCATTAATTGTGATCTTAAATTTAAGATTAAGACAAAGCACACATCTGTGAGTTTGTTTAACTTAATTGCCTTAATTATAAGCAAACACTTAAAACTATATTTAAAGATAAAATCAAATTCTCAAGTTTACGCTTAATTTTTGAAGGAATGACAAATTGTGAGGAGACCACTATCGATGGGCGGTCTATGAAAAAAGGGATTTCTTAGCTCATTTAGAGGTAGTCAAATGAATTATGCATGGTATTAATTCTGTGGAGCTACAAGGGCATAAAGTGTATTTGTTGCTTCCATACTGTAACTTAAGAAATTGTTTTGATTGAAAAGAAAGATAGTTAAATTTCCTAAATCTAAAAGAATTTTTTTGTTTTTTTTTTTTGTAAATGAAGCTTGCTAACTCAACTCAAAGAACAACGAGCTTATACATAATCAAGATGGAAGTTCATAATGAAGGAAGTAAATTGACACCATATAATAACCAAAGAGCAGTTAACAAATAAAAATTAAATCAAAGCAATTATCTGCTTGTTTGTCTCTCAAGTCTCAACGATGAGAAGTCAAAATCGGTTGATATGGCTACTTTACGACTTATATAACCTAGTTTTTAATTTCTGGATATTTTAAAATAAATGTCATGCTTTTGTGTAGGTATACAAATATTTGAAAATGTCAAAAGATTACACAAAGTAGACAGAGTTAAAGGAAACATAATTACGTAATGAAAGTTCTCATATCCAAGGATTATATTAAAGGGTACCTCAAGGTAGTATTTTGGGACCATTACTTTTCCTTATAAAACTATTTAAAATTATATTAAAAAGTACCTCAAGGTAGTGTATTAGGACCAGTACTTTTCCTTATTAAACTATTTAAAATTATATTAAAAGGTCCCTCAAGGTAGTATTTTGGGACCATTACTTTTTCGTATTAAACTATTATTATTATATACTATTGGAGGAATAAAAGAACAATCACGTTCAAGGTTTAATTTTATTATTGAATTTTGTTTGTTTGGGCCATAAGCAGGCTTAATATAGAAAATGTCACTAAATTCACATTTGCGTTTCTGAGAGAATAGTCAGACTGGCCACTGTTAGACATGATTGGTATAACTAAGTCGAATTTGAAAATTTTAATTTAAAACTTTCTTTCTTTATAGTAATTTGTATATTTTCTGTCAGATTTGAATGAAGATGACTTTTGAAAATTACGTATTAAAGTCATGAGATTCTTCTTTAAATCGTTTGAGAATGACTAGGGCCAATCTTTGCTAAAAGAAAATTAGGCTGAATGCACTTATCAGATTAGCTACCACGGGAAGTCATTCCAGCTGGGGTGCTGTAAAGTGCGGGTAGGCTGCTGGGTCTCAACTGCACTGGCTCACTCACGCAAATAGGTTGAGTGTTGCTGAATGATTACGTGAACTTAATCCGGGTCACTGATTGGCCAAAAGAACCTGGGTTAAAAAACAAGAAGGAACCCACTCCAAGCATATGGAAAGTTTAAAATGGCGCTTCTCTACTGGCTTAAGGTGGAATAATAGGTTTTGAAAATAAGGGGGAACAAATTGAAAATTAAATGAAAGTCAAGTGATTTAAAATAAAAAATGTAAAGTTTTGAAAGTAACAAACTAGTTACGTTAAATCAGAGGAAAAGTTGTGAATAGTTGAAGAAGACAAAATTTTGGGATGGTATTGTTTGTGAAAAACACGTGAAAAACGAGTTACTTTGAAGGAGGGATTGGCAAAACCGTATAGGTATAGAGAAAAGAGAAGTATAGTGCATATAGGGTTTGATAGCAATAGATATCATTTTCTTGAGTAAATATTCTCAATTTATTTGCTCGTTTGGCTGTAGCTTACCGTAAAAATTTGTTCCGAAAAGTACGGAAACCGTGACCCATTTTAAAAACATTTAAGCGTTAGAATCATTCTGGATGAAACAATAACGGTCCATTGTCTAGTCGACGTTTTTTTTTGTAAAAAATAAGTCATTCAAAATTCCCATCAGGAAAAACTAACTCTTCGTCTTCGTTAAAAAAACCGCCGTCGGTTTCGCTTCAGAGGTTTTTGGTTTCCTTTCGTAAAAAAAAATCATTGGCGCCATTTTCAATTGTTTTCAGCGACTCAACTATAAATAATTAATTTTTTAAAAACCGTTACTAAAAAATTTAAAATTTATGAACCCACCCTCTACCCAGTTTTAGTCGTGTTGGCAGCACTTTCTGAGGGTGACTTGTTGCATTTTTGATTGCATTTTTTTGTTTTTAATTTTTCGTCAACTGTTGTTAGACAGTTCAGTTTCGGTTGGTTTTCTTTTTGTTTTTTTTTATCTTTAAAGTTTATTTAATTATCTTCGCAATAAAAAATTGTAAAAACAATTCGAAAAAAATTTTAGGGTCTTGGAGTTCTATTTAATTTTTTTAAATTTGCACTTACGAGCCTTTGACAAAGTCGACACGATATGTATGTAAATGATCTTGTAACAATCTAAAATCTAAGGTCTAACCTAAGTACTTAACCCCTGTGGTATTCCAGAATTAATATTTTAGTTATTTGATGCTTTGGTATTGAAAAGCAGGAAATTTTTATCTCTTGAATAAATACTAATGAAATCAGTTCACTATGGCGTAAACTCATCTTTTTTCTTACATTTTTTAAATATCTTCTTTGTAGTAAAGAAAGTTTAATCTTATATTGGCAATAAATGGGGTCTTTTAAATTTGTCAAGTCCCTTACAGAATTTTATGAAAACACAATCTACTCATCTTATATTTTTGAATGAATCAATACATCTCTTAGCCAATTCCATAGGATTGACAGAATGGCGATCTTTTTAAAATCCATATTTATATCAGGCAACTTAACAGGTTTTGAATCTTCGGACATTATTATTCTCTTCAGCAGTTCAACCTTTGCATCTGTTGGGTGTACGTTCATAAAAAGTTGTAGGGCTAGTATTGTACCAGAAACCTACAACCAGAAATCTGAAACTTCCAAAATGAACACCTACTTCTACTCTACTTCTACTTCTTCCCAACTTTTAAAATTTGAAGTCTCTAGTTGATCCGAAAAATATTTTGAAACCAGTTTGTACCAAAAAAAAAAACGAACAGGGAAGGACTTGGCTTTAAAAATATAACCCTTACAAAAGTGATACTTAGTTTGTTTTAAGGTGTTTATAGTAAAAATGGGTTGAATAAAGAGCCTTGCAGAATATAAAAATTATGTACATACATATATAGGATAAAATAACACTGTTGTTTTTAAACTTAATAAATAACTGGCCACTGGGGCGTATACGGAACATTTTTTTTTTTAAAGATTTATGTAAATATTTTGTTCGGTAAGTATTTTTGTAAAAAAAACTATTTTTTTTTCACACTTTTGACAAAGTTACTGTTTGTTTTTTGTAAACTAAAGTTAAGTGTTCATAACAAGAGATTAAATTATATTTTAAAATATAACCAATAATCTGTTTTCGTGCAAAAACTTCAAGTTCTATTATATTTTACGTAAAAGTGCCACGTTATCTGATTAAGTTTAAAATCCATGTTATCTGTTCGAATAGCACCCACATCTACCGACATTTACAACTGAAACAATTTTCTAAGTACCATTTCATCGTAAATTTTATGATTATTATAAGAATCAACATTTTCAAACGAAACCAATACTTACCCTAAGAAATAAGAAAATTAATGAGAACATGCTGCTTCCAGCTAAAGGGAAATTAACTATTCCTTTAATTTTGGATAGCGACAACAAAAATACAAAAAAAAAAAAAAACTCTCAGCTAGAATGAATTTCTGGTGCGATGTTTGTTTCTAGGTATATGCTATGCATACTTGATATTAGAGGTAGGCTAGGTACCTACCTAGATACATAGATAAATTGAAACTCAAGTGGCTGTTCGTATATTTTCCTTAAACATCATGTTCATTATAGGAAGAATACTAGACTACAAAAATGTAGAACAATCAAAATTTTCCTACTTTTTTTTTTTTGTAGAAGACTTGTCGAATCCAATGTGTTTTTTTTCTCTCCCACAAAAACAGTGCAAAAAATTAGCTTTTATCGTTTTCGAAAGGCAAAAACTCAGATGAACAACCTTTATATATAGGTAAAGTTGTATGCTTGTAGATATATCTCTATGATTTCAATCGATTTTAATATAGTGCTCTATATATTCAACCATTCTGTGCTTATTGAGGGATTTATGGAGGTGGTATTAAAATTCAACAGAAATGAAAAAAAGGTAGAAATAAATTTGTGTCACAAATACACATAAGTAGCTCCTTCAATATAACCAGAATGTATAATAGTTGGGTTTCTGTATAGATAGTTATTGTGCTTTCTTTATTTGTGAAAATATTTCATGTCTTAAATTTTTTTAAAATCTCAATATTAAATAGGTACCTAGCAGTCATAGATGTAGCTTATTTTATACATTTAATGATTAAAAAGCAAAGGAAAAGATTTGCCAAGGATTCACTTTTTTCTTAAGAAAAGTATTTATAGGTATATCTTCAAAGCTAGAATGTTTTTCTGATTTATTTAAATGGTTTAGTTGGCTTGAGAATAAGAAAGAAAAGAAAAAAACTATTGGTTGAAGTCCAAGAAGATTCTATCCAGAAGCTTAAAAAGATGTTCATTTATTATTATTTTCTTCAAGTCTTCATTTATATCGATTTTCTATTTCCTTTTGACATAATTCTTTGATTGAAGTATTGTTGTTGGATAAAACTCTATAGGTAGCGCTACCATAGAGATGGTCGTTTTCAACTATCTGATTTTTGTAACAATGAACAAAAATAGAAAAAAAAACTCATCTAGGTATCTTGTATAAAAAGAATTCAATAGAAAATCTACGTTCTAGTAGATTTAAGTCGACTGATAATGAGCATGGAGTGCAAACACAGTTTTGAGAATAAAGAAGAAAAAAAAAGTTAAAGCGTTTACTGTCACCAACCAACTAATGGCTATAATATCTAGTAGCTCATTTTATGGCCAACTATTCATTGGTTTCTCTGTTTGCATGTTCAGCAAGCTTCTTCTTCAAGTCAATTTTTTTTTATGATAGAAATATGAATTTTTTATCGTTTGAAAGCCAAGAATTTTTTATTTTTAGTCTTAAGTTTTGTGATGACTTAGAGATTTTTGAAAAATGCTTTTTTCACTTAACTTCAAAATAAAACCAAAAAACTTTTTAAGCTTCGTAAAAAAGTTATATTGTACTTATGTATTTGTTTGACAGTTAAAATGTCATTATCATTACTTATTAGTTTCGGTCATAACCTTATTGAAATTTAAGTAAAAATCCCACATGATAACCTACCTTCTATTTTTCGTCACTTTTGTCAATACTTTTTTTATATAAAAAAACTTCAAAATAAAAGTCAAATGTGAACCTGTTTTTACCATTTAAAAGTGACTTTGAATCCTCGAGTCAACTTTTTAAATAATTTTTAAAGCTATATCCGACTCTTAGAATTAACAAAGAGATATTAATTTTAGTTAAAAATTAAAATACAACTCGACTAACTGGTAAGTACTCTTTTACAGATTAAGAGTATTTTTTATTCCATTGACAATAATATTCTGGCACAATTGCCACTTTGGTTAAATTGTCATTGTTCATTCCATTTGGTAATTTTTTTTTAAGGAAAAAAACTATTAAACAGTACTGAAAAAAATCTATGAGGAAATTTTAGCATTTCAAAAATTACTAGGGTTTTATACAAAAATATTTATGATTGGTTTACTAGTTTCATGCAAGAAAAACACAAATTGCCGTCATAGATGGGAATGTCGTGTAATACAATTTACCGGCAATTATTTTGCATGTTAGAAAATAGTGAGGTTAGTTAAATTAATTTTTCTGTATGACCACATAACACTTAAAAAAAAAAAACATTACCATCACAGCATTATTTGCATCCAATGGTTTTTGCATCTATAAATGTGTTTTATTGAAAGCAATGCATTATCCATACACTGTATTATCTATTCACGAGCACTGAATGCGTTCATTTCTTGTATTTGACAATTGATTGACAGATTACTGGAAAACATTATTCTGCGTTTACATAAGAGAATTAAAGACTTTTGTATATTATAATTGAATTTTAGCTTCGATTTCAGCTATGCAGGAATCACTATCGAGATGTTTTAGGGTGTGTATCCATTTGAGAGTAAGAAATTGCAAGCAACTTTCAAGCAGTTGCCAGGAGTAAAACTCACGAGTGGACACAGTCATAAAATTTGCTCACAGAGGGGTAGACAGCTATCCAAAAATCACTAGAGGGATTTTTTTTGGCATATCCATTTGAGAGAAAAAAAAAGACTTCAAACAACTCTCAAGAGCAACTGTCGGGAGTAAAACTCACGAGTGGATAGAGTTATAAAATTAGCTCACAGAGGAGTAGACGGTTATCCAGGAATCATTATCGATAATAATTTTAGGGTGCAAATCGTTTTGAGAGTAAAAAAATTGCAAGGAACTCTCAAGAACAGCTGTCGGGAGTAAAACTCATGAGTGGACACAGTCATAAAATTAGCTTACAGAGGGGCAGACAGCTATCCAGGAGTCACTATCAAGAGTTTTAAGGGTGCGTATTTATTTGAGAGTAAAAAACTGCAACAAGTAAAACTCAAAAGCGGACACAATCACAAAACTAGCTCACAGAAGGGTAGACAGCTATCCCCGAGTAACAATCAAAAATTTTTAAGGGTGCGTATTTATTTGAGAGTAAAAAACTGCAACAAGTAAAACTCAAAAGCGGACACAATCACAAAATTAGCTCACAGAAGGGTAGACAGCTATCCCCGACTAAAAATCAAGATTTTTTAAGGGTACGTATTTATTTGAGAGTAAAAACTGCAAAAAACTCTCAAGTCGTTGTCGGGAGTAAAACTCAAAAGCGGACACAATCACAAAATTAGCTCACAGAATGGTGGACAGCTATCCAGGAGTCACTATCCAGAGTTTTTAAGGGTGTGTATTTATTTAAGAGCAAAATAACTGCAAAAAACTCTCAAGCAGTTGTCGAGAGTAAATCTCACAAGTGAACATACCTAGTCATAAAATTAGTTCTCAGAAGATTAGACAGCCTCTTACGAGGAAGTGATAAATTCTCCAATATTACTCCTCATGTCATGAAAAATTGCTTCTCGTCTTTACCGTTTGGACTCAACAGAAAAATGTATATCCCCTCCATGATTTCTGTCAAAAAATCACGCGCACATGAAAAATTGAGACTTCAAAGTTACAAGGGCCTGGTTCAACACTATCAAATTTTTTTAATAGTTTAAGTTGATCTCTTTGAGATAGCTCATAAAAGAATGAGTTATCTTTCATATTTTCTTTTTATACACACATTTATAGTTCTACTAGTGCATGTAACAAGTGTTAAACATATAGACGGTGCATTATGAGAGAAGAGGTTGTTGTTCCCTCTTTTCTTTAAAAAAAAAACTTGCTGAAATTGATCACTACGAAACCGATCTTTTGATCATCGGATCCAATTTCTGCAACATAAAAAAAAATTAATAATAAATAAAACAGAGGTTTAAAATCACATAATATTTTATCATCAATATTTATTACAAGTTTGATTAAACTTCTTCTTTTTCCTTCTTTCATTGCGGTGTCCTATTACTTTAAAAATGTATGGTGAACATTTTATCAACATCGCTGAGTTTTTAATCTGTGATTCTCTTCCTGTAACCATCATCGCCGTGCCAAAGACTACGTCGCTGTCGTTCATTTAATATTAATTGCCCAGCCAAACATGGCCAGCTCGTAAAAAAAATATTTATATCTATATATAGGTACATCAGCGAACTTAATTTATGCAACACAATACAAAACAAAATTCAATAAATCAACTTTTATATTCTTCTTTGGGTTTTACAGTTTAAAGGACTTGGTAAGGCTACAATGACTTTGGTTTAATAATAATTCTTTTTCTTATGCTAACGATGATGGCAGTGCATGGTGGATGGTGGTTGTATGGAGACAAGACAGAGAGTTCCAATGCAATTAAGATCTGCAATTAAATCATCCACAAGTGTCCACTTTTTACAATGACAAAAGTAAACAAAATATAAAAGAATTTATGTGTGTATTTTATAGTTTAACGAAGAAGAACTCTTGTTGCTTTTAACAACGATGTTCTTTATAATATATTTTGTGTCATCCATCTTCACACGTAGTGCAAGAACAATGGATTTAAGGCGAAATTTATTCACAAAACTATGATTTTCGGTTTTTGAATTTTTAGAGACAGAGAGGAGTGTCATCGTCCATCTTGGATGTTTTTTTGTTTTTGAAAAAAATAACATTAGTATGTATAGCGTGCATTGTGCTCAATGTACAGAAGACAATGCAAGCACGACTTATAAGCAATGATCATTCTTGCCATATAACCCGCACAGCTTCAGTCTTCTAAACTCTATAAAGTCTTAAGTATGAAAACTGTGCGAAGCCCTCTGGAAACCTCCGGCCGCTCCACCAACTTGGGAAGAAAACTACAACTCCAACCCCATATAATGCTGTGTCAGTTAACCACAGGAATTTATAAATCATTTTAAAATTCACAAACAATGAGCAGCAAAGAAACAATGGCTTCTCTTGAATGTGTAAATTGCAAAACGTGACACGTCCTTATCGCCAATTTTGAATCAGAAAATAATAGTAATAATAATGCCTGAGTTGAGTTGAGTTGAGTGTGCGACCAAAATGTGGCGAATATAGCGATGTGCAATGTGCGATGTGCGATGCCGATGCAATGACGATGGGTAAGGTTAGGTTAGGTGACTCTTGTAGGTACCCTACACCTCGAGGAGTGAGATTTTTCATCATAACCAGAATGAAATGTATTCTTATAAACTACATACGGCTATACACGTTTCATTGCAGCGGGCGATGGTGCATCCATTCCATAACCAGCATGGGTGGCTGTGAAGACTGCATAAGTAGTACCAAAAGAGATTCTTCGCAAAGTGAACTTTGTGCAACATTCAGCATTTTTAACTAAAATAATAAAAAAAAGAACAACATCACAGCAGTAGCATCAGCGTTGTAAAAAGGTACAACAGAGAATATCTCCATAGAAGAAAAAAAAAAAAAAATTAAACAAAAAAACTATAAGGAGCAAAATGTTCCCTCGGAGACCTGCAAACCTGCGGGACAGAGGGGGATTTTTTTTTAAATAAAAAAAAAAGATCCACACGACCATCTCTTGAGTGGCAACACAACAGTCAACCAGAATACCTTTTTTTTATAACACACCGGCACCGGCAAAGCCTCTACATCGTCTTCTTTGTGGCAAAAGTGTTATTTATGCCCACGGAGTTGTTCAAGCTTGATGTTCAGGCCATTTTCTGTTCGTTTGTTGTACGTTTTTTGTGTGTTGTTATTCGTTGTTGATTTTTTTCCTTTTATTTCTTATTAAAAGAAATCAGGCCAAACACATTGCTCTCTGATCTTTCATGCAGATGCAGGTTTGTGCTGTTTATGAGATGAGAAGGTTACTTGCAGTAGAGAAACATCGTTGTCTTCGTCGTCGTCGCCGTCGTCGTGTATATTCAGTCGTCATCGTTGATGTCGTCCATAGGAAGGTATCGATGCTTTCAATTTCGACTTCAATATAGTCAATGATGTGAATTTACTACATGTGAAATTCTAATGCCAGTTTATAGTTTTTTTTTTTTTAATGTAAGTTGAGATTAAAATCTGCCATCAAGCTAAAAGTAAAGCCGCTCCTTATGAGTTGTCGCTGACATCGGTACGATATCTGTTTTAGTTTTTTTTTCATTTTTACAGAGAGGATAGTAAAACTGATATAACGATTTCATCTCCTCGCCCTTGATGGTACCTTTGCTTTAGGAATAATTCTTGCAAAATCTGTAAATCAAAACTTCAATTGAATTTTCTGACTTTTCCACTCCTTTTTAATTCCAACCGAATATGAAAAAAATCACCTTGGAAAATTTACACATACACACCTATCGATTCTAACAAAATGGCTTTTTGAAGCAGTTTTTACTTTTGACAAGAAATTCCATGAAAAACTTTTTACATTGCGAGTGTTCCATGTCTACTCCTTCTTGGAATAGGGAACAGTATTTTGAGAACCTGGGTGGGTTTTCAGATATCCGGGTTTAAAGAGCTCTTCTAGGAACACCCAATCAAAGGCTTTTAGAGTAGTATAAGTGAAAATAAATTGCAAAAAAAAAATTACTCAGAACCTTCAGTTGAAAACACATCAGTATTAGTAGGATCGTTATTTTAGATCCATAAAGGAAGAATTGTTCTAGGGTACTCCACTGGTTTGATTAAACTTAACTCAAAAATAATGGAGAAGCCCAGAAAGACAGTCTGTGAATCTATACGACCACTATACAATGTACAGTGAACACTCCGCTAAAATCTGCATATGAGTTGAGTACTCTCCCACAGTGTTGCCAGAAACACCAATTTATCGTAAATCTCCCGATTTTTAGACCTATTTCCGATACATCGATTTTTTATCTGAATACGATACTTTTCCCCGATTTTCAATATTTCATATAGTTCATAATGTCTGTTCGTGTACTTCCTGAGTATGTATTTTATTTTTTAAGAACTTTGACAGAACTTTGGGATACATTTTTAGAAGTTCGTATTTTTGGGAAGTACACGAACATACAATTTTTTTTATTATTTTGTTCATTTTTCACCTGTTGGTGTCTGATTAAAAATATCCCATTTGCAATTTCCGATCGTCATAATCATAATCAGGCCATTTTTCTGAAGCAAGGCACTTTTGGCACTTAATAGCCTATTCAACAACTTTCAATTATGTTATAAAAGACAATAGGCAACACTTAACAAAAACAACAAACATAAACACCTTTAATACTTAAGTTCCGGCAATCCTTCCATATTTTTTAAAAGGAAGGAAAGCCTGATTTGAAAAATCATTGAGCGGAAAATAGACCCAGATTACAGACTTTTGAATCATGTCGTGTACAAATAAAAAATTTGCATTTTTATTCACCCGTCAACGTGCGTGAAGCTGTATGGAGAGTTTTCGTTCACGAGCAATTCCCGTGCAAAATGTATGGGAACTCTTCATGATCAGTTGACAGGTCGATTACTAGTCATTTGGTGGTTATTAACTTCAAACGTTCAAAACACATTTGCAAGTCTGTACCAGTGAGAAATGTCGAAAAATCACTTTCTCCACTGGCGATTGTTCACTTCACGAGGAAGTATGTTCTAGGCTTAAAGATGTTGCACAAAAATCAATACACACAAATTATCTTGCAAGAAAATTCGGTTAAAATGATAAAAATTCTAATTTTTCAAGGAAAATGGATTCGGCATTGACAAAAAATAACCGAGCAAGTGAATCCAAAAAAATCAAAAATCAGTCTCAGTTCTTTAGGGGAAAAATGAGGAATTTTTGTAAGGAACCGTGTTTATATTTTTGAGTCCTCTGAGATTTCAGAAATATAAACTGGCTAACTAACTTTTTTTTACCTCCAGACAAATAGTACCTATTAAAATAAATTCGGAAATAAAATCAACAAAAAGCTAATATTTTTACAAAAGTCTTTGTTTTTTCCCCGATTTACTCCGATTTCTAATGTGGTAATCTCCAGATTTCAGAAAATATTTTCTGGCAACACTGCTCTCCCAAACCAACGCCAAACATTCGGAATGGCAACGAATTTTTCAGTTTTGTTTTTTATTTTGCTTCTGATGTGGTATTGCGTCAGTGTGGTTTCTCTATTTTATAGCCACGTAAGGTTTCACCATGTTTTGTATTGGGTTGAAAGAGTCTTGAAGCACTGTAAAGCAATAAAGAACTCAGAACTTTAAGCTGTAGTTAGCATGTTCCAGCCTGAAACAATACCCGGAAGTTTTATAAAAAGCCAAGTATCTGGCTGCTTATAAACTGCAACGCAAAGGTTATTCGGAATAGTATTTCCAACAGCTGCTGCATTGGGTATCAGGTAGAGTGAAAAATAGGACAAGAAACCAACCCAACTGCATTTAACGAAGAGCTAGTACCACCACCTAGTAAAGAAGAGGTAGACTTATGTAGCTATAAAAGAGCTCAAGAACAATAAGGCCACCGGATCTGATCTTTAACCATGTTTGGGTGTTAGGAAGCATACCCGATGACTAGTCTATCATCTTAATAAGTTCCATCTTCAAAAAAGGCGATCCTATGTCCTAATGGAACTATCGAGGCAAATCTCAGATAAACATCGCATATCGTCGGCTTTCTGTCGGTACCCCGTCAAGCCAAGTCCAATTTTAAAAATTTGATTAGAAAACACAAAAAACTGTTTTTTAAAAAAAGTTTTTGATACCGGTTGATAGACCTAAAAAAACATTAAACATGTAAAAGACATTGATATTTGAATTCAGTGATTTGTTTTGATCTGAAATACATCATAATTTCATTTAAGAATTACAAATTTTTGACAGAAAACCGACGATAAAAAAGATCCCCCGTACTGTGTTCTAGACTGCTAGGCAACCCTATCATCGGTAATAAGCAGTGTGGCTCCTGGTCAGGCAAATCGACCATTTAAATAGACCACATATTTACTCTCGGGCAAATTCTGAAAAAAACAACAATTTACAAGTCGAGACTCACCATCTGTTAATCGATTTCAAAGCCATACCTATACATATGATAGCATTCATCGTCAGGAGTTTTATCTGCCAATAGCTAGACTTGGGATCCCAGGAAAACTGATCCAGTTTACGTGAAAATAGAAAATACGCGAAAAAGCTCTTTTGAACAATTTCAAATATGCATAGGGTCTCGGCAAGGAAATGCGCTACCATGAAATTTCTTCAATTCAAAAAGTGCACAGGACAAGCATCAACACAAAAGTCACTATTTTCAACAGTTCTGTCCAACTTCTAGGGTATGCTGATGATATCGACATTATCGACATTATATAGAGGCTTTTTTTTTGTAGTACCTCGTGGCATGATGGATAGTGCGTTGGACTGTCATGACGAAGGTCTGGGTTCGATTCCCAGCCGCTGCCACCTAAAAACATAAATGTTTTTCCCGAGGTACTGCCTCTTGTGAAGAACTGACAAATCCTCCAAGAGTATACTCGTCATGAATAAGTGCTTCTCATCTAGCCGTTCGGACTCGGCAAAAAATTGTAGGTCCCCTCCATTCCTGCCAATAACACGCACACAGGAATGGTTGAGAGTTGTAAGTCACTAGGCCTTGGTTCTCTACGAGCTGTTGCGCCACCAAATCTATCTAATCTATCTATTATAGAGGCTTTAACGGTGATTGCACAGAACAGGCAGAAGTTGATGGTTTTCAAATTTAACGAGGATTATACCAAATATATCTATTATTAAACAATGAAAGATCTGTCAACTAGCTAGGACAAAACATCACTTCTAATAGTAACAATTTCGAAGGAGTTAAAGAGTTTATCTACATTAAATTAAACATTAAACCCACAAACGACTTCTTAGTAGAGATTGGACGAAGAGTTACAAATTTGGCCAAAAAGGTGGATTCCAAACTCCTCACACATAAGACGAAAAGCACGCTTTATAAAATCCTTATACTGCTTGTCCTGCCTTATATCATCGAGTGTTGTTGATAAACAGAAAGGGAGAGCTGATACTGGACCCAGCTTCTTTGAAAGAAATATTCATCTGCCCTTTATGTGAGGAGGACGAAAAGAAGAGAAGATGCAACCACGAACTCTATGAGCTGTATCAAGATACGAATGTAGTTTCGAAAATTAAAAAAAAATCGAGCAAATGGACCATAAAGCTTTAGCCACGAGAATCTTTGAATCCCAGCCCCTAAGTTCGAGAGAATGAAAAAAAGCCGATGTCAGAAAGCTTGGTCTTGATGACTGGAAGCAGCGTGCTTGATGTCGTAGAGAATGGAAGGATGCCGTATCTCAGGCTTTGTCATACAAATAAAATACAAATTGAAGGATTTTATTTATTTCCTAAAATATTTTGTAAAATGAAAAGCGAGACAAATTTTGGGAATTCACTAGAGAGTTCCTGCACTCGAGACTGCCTCTTCTATGACTAACGTGGCTGCATACTATTTCGAATATGTAATATATAAAAAATGTCTTTCGTAAACTTTTTGTACAGATTTATGTACAGAAAATAGAGAAGGATATGGAATGAAAACATGCCGACAAGTCAGAAAGCTGACTAGAGGCGGTAGATAATGAATTCTTTTTCTTATCAAATGGCAACTTAAACCTTATAGACATTAAAAATTATTCAATCTAGCGTTTCTTTGAACATTCTTATGATCAGATTTTTTCATCTAGGCAACATTACCAGCAATTATTATTTTATGATTCACATTTTTCATATTTATTATTCATATCATGACGACCGAGTCTGTTAATTAATGGTCCATCTGCAGTTCATTAAAATATTATCCAATCATATGCACAGAAATTATGTATATAAGCCATGTGAAAAGCTTTCCATAATCAGCATGAGAATTTAAAAATTAAATTAATTTTCGTTTTTTTTGAAGCTATGTCACACAAAACATTAATTTTTATCCACGAAATTCAGTTTTTAGTGCGAGATCATTACAGTATTGGAGTTTAATTTGGGTTGAACCTTTTAGAACATTAGGAAAATGTTTTTTTTTTCGCAAACTTCACAATGCTCTTGTTTGAAAACCGAAATTAAAATTTTAGTGCATTGTGATTAAAAATTCAGCTTACTAGAATCACATGTTCAAAATCTTCATCAGAGGCCAGCTATCGCACAGAACACAAATTATAGTTATTATCATTAGAATTTTGACTTTTGTTCAGTCAATATTTGTTGTTGTACTTACGTGTATTTTTTCCTCACCGGTTCACAGCAATTTTTATTTCTGACAATTTTAATTTCAATTTATTGTTGTGTTTACGTGTGTTTTCGTCCTCACGTTCAAAGGCATTTTTTTAATTTCTGACAATTTCAATTTTGACAACCTTCTATTTGTGCACAGTGCTGTGAAGCTAAGCAGTAAAAAATCGATTTCACAAACAATATTTGAGGATAGCAATATCTGCGTCAAAAAATCATTTGACGATCAAATTGACTTTGATTTGACGTTTTCGAAAACGGAAATTTTGCTGTAAAAACAGTTTTTCTTCTAAGATTTTTGTCGCGTGAAGATATCTTGAAAATCCAAGCCATTCCAAAATTTCTGAAATCTGATTCACATTCAAGAAAATGTCTTGCCATTTGAATAACCTTAAAAGAAATCTTTAACTTAATCTCAAAAATTTTCGATACAATTTTCCTTCAATCCAGTTTTTCTGCAATATCATTAGCATCTCTGATGCTTCAGGCATTATTATCCACATAACCAAAGACATAAGAGTAGAGGTACATATCTGTAAGCCGTCAAAAAAAAAAAACAAGAAAAACAGAAAGAAAACATTTATTGTGATTTTTCCCCCCTTTACCAATAACAAAACATTTTCAATTCGCTTAAATTACTTGGTAACATTAGTGTTGCGTACAAGAAGCAGAGATACCTACAACTAAACATTCATGCATACCTACATATATTAATATCGATATTGACTAAAGCAAAAGTAACATAAAAATAACTCAAATTTGTTTGAAATAATACTCGTAAATTTTCCAATACAAACGGATATCCTGCATGGCATGTAGTGGTTATAAATTTATAGATATACATTTATAGATGGATAGAAAAATAAAAACAAATAAATATAAATGTGTATCTATGGATATGGATGCAATCTTATGATTTTTAGTCACGTATGGATATAAAACTCTTCGACGAATAACAACTTTTTTTTCTTGTATCTCTTTAATGTGGTTAAACATATTCAAAGTCACAATCTTTCTATGATGGTCGCATGTAACGTTAGAGTAAGTTATAAGTAGATATACTTATGTATTTCAATCGATAAACCCACAATCCCACATATTTTCGACGTACAAATATAAAGGAATACCTTACTTATGTTTTTTCTTTTGCCCAAAATATTTATGAAAAATAAAATATAAGATATTAAATTTATCTGCGTATGATTTTTGGACATTCGATTTGTGACCCTTTTGAACAAATACCGACACTAAGTAAATGTCAATAAATAAACGATTTATGATATTTTCAATTTTTTTTTTCAATCACGTAGCTAAGCTATGATATGTATTTCAGATAAATATAGTAATTCGAGTACGAGACTTAAAAGATGAGAACTTTGTCGATTCATGTCAAATTTGGGAATTCATACTTTTTATATGTATGTGTGTCTGATATAATAATAGAAGGTAATTAAGTGTTTAAGAGTATACATATATCTATTAAGTTTTCCTTTCTTTAAGATTGATTACTTAAATAATCAATCTTTATGAGAATTTGTCAAAAAAAATGTCTTGCCTGGAGGTGTAGGCGTATACGTTCATATGTATGTATGTATTTGATTATTTAACAACATGTCATGTGTAAATTATAAGTTATTCTTGACTTCCGATTAGCGTCCTGGTATTTATTTCACAATCAACGTTGGGTGGAAATAGGGCTTTTGACAAGTTCAAATTAAGTGTGCTAAGTTCAAGGGATAAGGCACAACACATGTATAACAGCATTTAATAAAAATTAAGTGTGTGGATTTATCAATCCAGGAAATAAAGTTTCAAATGACCAACGCGCATTCAAGCCATATTTTTTTGTTTTTATTCAAGAGGAGATACCGATGCACATTGGTTTTGTAGTTCTGAATATCAAAATGGGAGGGAAATACAGAGTCATTCCACATTCGGGTAGTGCGACTAAGAAAAGAATCTCTATACTTAACAGTACGTCCGAAATTGGGCTCAAGGGTAAACTGATGTGCATTCCTAGAAGTACGAGTATTACGGCGGAATTGTTTAAAGGGAGGAATGCAACTGGCTAATTCACTAGAACATTGCCGGTAAAAATAGCGATAAAGTAATGACAGACACGAAACATTGCGGCGGTGTTCGAGAGATGCAATTTTTTCTGTTATAGCTCTATCACCCATCATTTTTAAAGCTCTATTTTGAATTCTATTTAATAGACTTAATTGGGTCTTAGGAGCACCCGCCCAGATATGAGAATTATACTCAAGCTTCGGACGAATGAAGGATTTATAAATTGCAGCCAGATCAGAAGAGGAGAACAACTTTTTGCATCTTCGAAGAAAACCTAAACATTTTGCAGCGTTTTTGGCGACGTCGAATATATGATCATTCCACAGAAGGTGGTCTGGCATGCTCATACCTAGAACTGAAAAATGTTCAGTTTCCCCCGATGCAAGTGCCACTCATGGATAGTGGCAAAGGAGGTGGATTTCGCTTCAACGACAGAAGAGAGCATTAAGTTTTCGAAGCATTAAATTCTACACGATTTTTTATTCCTTATTGGACAATACTGTTAAGATCAGAATTTAATGAGCTTATCATACGCTACCGTTCAAATTCCACATCCGAAGAAAAAGGAAGTGAATCTTGAAACGAATATGAAAAGCTGAGTGTACTGTCGTCTGCAAAACAATTTAATGGATTGAAAGTTTCAGACAAGAGATGATTTATGAAAATGAGGAAGAGAGTCGGAGACAAAACGGAGCCCTGGGGCACACCAGCATTTATTTTATGAATGTCAGATTTGAACCCATCTAACACAACTTGTATTGAACGGCCCGAAAGGTAATTTCCAATCCAACGAAGAAGAGATTCATCGATACCAAATGCACGCATTTTCGATAAGAGAGCTTGATGCCAAACTCTTTCAAACGCTTTTGCAATATCAAGTGCAATAATCTTACTTTCTTTAAAACGAGTAAGATAGTTAGAGGGAGAAAAAGATACGCCTTTTTTAGGGACATGCTGGACAAATGCTGTTTTCCATCCACTCGGAAAGAGACCAGTAGAGTAGGAAAGATAGAAAAGCTTACGCAGTGGCTTTGCCAGCGTTGAAGAACACCTCTTCAGAACAATGGGAGGGATACTATCCGGTCCAGCGGATTTGTGTACATCAACATCTTTTAGAACTCTTGTCACTGCACGAGTGCGAAAGAAGATTCGTCCCATAAAATCGTTGGAGCGCTCAAGTGCAGGAGGAGTCATGACACTCTCTGGTAGCGTCGAATTAACAGCATACTGTGCTGCAAGCAAATTGGCTTTCTCTGTTGAGCTTACGTAGGGAGTGTCATTGAAAACGAATGTTGGAACCGAAGACGAAGTTGTATTTCTAATATTTTTTACAAATGACCAAACATTTTTACTACCTTTGGGACATTGTAGTATTTTTTGCCTTAACTTTTGATAGTGCAAAAATTTGGTTCTTTGAATATGGTCGTTACAGGTATTTCTAGCTTGTTTAATCTTGATCTAGTTTTCCTCAGTAGGGTTGGCTTTATAACATCGGAAACTTACTTCTCAAATCCTGAAAGCCGCTTAACAGCTCAAATCGTTTTTCTTATCATTGGAATTCTGGGAACAATAGATGAACTGAATGGTATTATAAAAGTGAAGATTATTATGGTTGGTTTGAAATAGTTATACTATTGAGTATGTTCAGTGAAAATATAATGCCTTAAGGATATATTAAGAGTGAGAGAAGTAGTTTTGTATATGATTTATTTATATAAAAACATATTGCCCAAAATAAGATTTGGCCTATTTATAGCCCAATTATGATTGGGCTATCATACTGAAATTATTGTTGTCGACAATTTTGGGAAAAATAACCCAATTTGCAATAAAAAGCCCAATCTAGGAAGCCTGAAAGAGAAGTACATGACAAGTATGGTTAGGTTAAATTAAGGTAGCTGCCAGGAAAACTGCTGACACACCTAGGCCAGAATAGGCCCATTGCGATACCACTTAAAGACTGCGAGATATTCCTCGATAATTAAACCAATTGGATCTTTTAATAAAGCGACGAAGACTGTGAATGTCGATTTTATTTAAATCACCAACAAAATTTCCTAGGTGAATTTTGCGGCTTTGAGAAAGAGCTTCTTTTATCGCCAGGATTTCCGCTTGGAACACGCTACAATGATCAGATGATCAGGGAGACGGAAGGAGAAAATATCTATGTAGAAATGAATTGCTTCATCTCTCAAAAATTCATCATCATCCCAAGTGGATCCTTTTGGAATTGTGACTTGGAAATTTTCGCCAAAAACCGGCTGAGGGATGGTGTAGTCAGAGTGTTTAAGAATTGATTTGAATTTGTTCAGATTGATAGTATGGCCAAAAAAGTTATTGGGCCATTGAGAGATGGCTCTGAGACGAATAGCTGTGGTCGCGTCGCTGCCACTTGTTTAGTATATATATCCAAGGGTATGTTGTTAAGCAGTATGTATAAAGCAGCGGAAGGTGTCGAACGGATAGCTCCGCTGATGCACATTCAAGCTGATCTGTACACTTTGCTTAGCCATGATCAGTTACTATATCTAAAGCAGTCCACCATACTGCCACCCCATAAGTGAGTATGGGTCTGATGACAATCTGGTTCCAAAAGCTTTTTTACAGGAGAAAATTACCATTTCGGCCTTTCTAACTCTATCTTGTAAATTTGGTTTCCAGCTCAACTTTTTGTCTAAAATCAGACCTAGATATTTATGTCGTTTTCGATTGAATTTTCGGAATGTTCTACTCCTTTTTTGAATCCGATCGAATATTAAAACATCATGTTGTTAAATTTACACACACACTACTAAAAGACGCCCTTTTACAAAATGGCTTCTTCAAGCATTTATCACTTTTGACAAGTAGTCCGACGAAAAACTGTATGTGTATGCGTGTGTTCGAAATCTACTCCATCTTGAAATCGGGAACAGACTCCGAAAACATTACTTGGAACAGCTAATCGAAGGCTTTTGGAGTAGTAGGTTCAAAAAGGAGTGGAAAAGGAGTACGTCGAACGTCGAAACGAAAACGACATTTGCTTCATCTGAGAAGTTAAGTGGAATACCATTTATCGATGGATGGTCTATATTCGGAATTTTTTATTTCCTTGTGAAGAGGACAAGTTCAGTTTTGTGGGGACTTACATCTACTCCACATTTGTCTGTTGAGAGTTTTGAGAGTGGTTTGCATTAATTTTATAATGATTTGAAGATGCTTTCCCGATATTGCAATAACAAAATTGATTATGACAGTATACTCATAGAGGATTTGTAAGTACCTCGGAAAAGCATTTCAGTCCAGTTAGTTTTGGGAAGTTAATGAACAGACATATACAAGTTTCAAGCTTGTTTTACGAAACTCATAAAATTTGAACATACCCGTAAGAAAAATTCAAAGCAAACTATACAAATGTAATTTATGTTGCAACTTGACATTTGAAGAGAAGTTCATTTCAGTGTTCATTTTGACATTAGGGGAGCCAGATAAAATTGTTTTTTCTTAAAAATAAACCCAAAAGGAAAAAAGAAATCATCGAATCGAAAATTCACAGAAGTCGTATCGTTCCCAAGTCTCTAGACAGATATTTCCATCACCTAAATTTATATCCGGGACTGGCGTTATGCGCTATAGCATACTGCAATAAATACAAAAATATTAAAAATTAAATTTACTATTCAAACCTTATAATAATCATAAATTTTAATGACCAAAATAAATCAATAATTATTTTTGATGTTAGAATATAAAAAGAAAAACAATAATAATACATCAGCAAACCTCGAAATCGTTTTTTTTTGTAGGAAGCTCTTAAGGAAATTATACACTTAATAATTACATTTTAGAAATAAATTAATTCTTAATACTATACGTAAACGACATTAGTAGGATTGTAAATGAAAACCTTTCAGTTTTATGTCAAACACTTTACCTCAAAAGCTATGATTAGTATGCAGAACACATGTAATAACGACAGCTGGCTGTTTGTTTAATATTATACCAAAAATTAATGGCTGGAAATGTTTTGAGGAATACAACTTAATAGCATTTACATAAAATAAAAATTTATATACAAATAAATATGTACATATTATATGCTAACTTTACCTACATAAAATGTCCAAAGCGTTTATTTATTAGCAAATCCATAAATAATCAAATGCTCTGATTTAAACTTTAATTACTGACTACTGATGTTTTTTTTTTTAATGATATCAGAAAATTAAGTACTTTAATTGAAATGAATGACGTCAGAGGCCATGGAGTGTCAATTTGATTGAAGTTTATACAGTCATCATTTTAGTTTATACATACATACAAAAAAGTTAAATTTTTATTCATCCACAAACGAAACAACGACCGACAAAGTTCTCTTCATTTCAGCTAAGTTATTTGATCTTATGTTCTCACATTGATATAGAGCACCATTTGCACACAACAATTTGATTAATATTGATCAATTAATTTTTTTTGAAAAAAGAGCAATTGTGATGTGAAAAAGGTTGCTTTTTGTTTTGTTAGTTGATGTTCTAAATTTCTTAGTAAATGGTGTTTTTAAGAGGTATAGAACTTGAAGAGTGCAAAACTATTTTGACTGGAGGCCATTTTGTCAGCTGTCAAGTGATTTATTTTTGGTTTGGTTTGACATTTCAACATGAATAGACTGACACCTCAACAACGCTTCGAAATTCTGCAAACTTATTTTAAAAATCATCGTTGATCGGGATGAAGCTCACTTTTGGTTGAATGGATACGTCAATAAACCGTTACACCCACAAAACTGACTGTTTGGTTTGCTTTATGAGTTAGTGGAATAATTGGCCCGAACTTCTTTAAAAACGATGCCAGAAAGAACGTTACAATCAATGGTGACCGAGCCATGATTACTGACTTTTTCGTTCATTGATTGAACAACCATGATGTGCAGGAGCTGTGGTTTCAACAAAACAGCACAACATGTTACGTCAACTCATTCTCACAGTTTCTCCAAGCGATTTAACGCCGCTTGACTATTTTCTATGGAGATATGTGAAGTTGCTAGTCTACGGTGATAAGCCCAAAACGATTGACCACTTTGAATATAAAATTCGCTACGTTATTGCCGATATACGGCCACAAACCTTGGAAAAAGTCATAGAAAATTAGACCTCCAGATAAGACTACGTCCGACCAGCTGTGGCGGTCATATGCTAGAAATCATATCATATTATAAAACGGCAAACATGAATTTTGTGGTACAATCCACGCGGTCTACAAAAGCCCAAGGAATATAAATTTTATATCATTGGAACGTTTTTTTGCACAGAAGTGCAGCACTCTTACATTTATTAAAATAATTGCATCACAAAAACTATAAGAACAATAATATAAAATTGTGTTTTAAGTGCCAGCAAGCGCGATAGCAAGACCGAGTAATTATTTGTTTTTATTTGTCATCACCTAAATGTGACGTTTTGATTTTTTTTCCAACCACCAACCAACCAATTTTCCAGTACTGACTGGAAATGTATGATGGCAGCGTTCACTACTGGAGAAAATAATAAAAAGTAGCTCATATAATAATTAGGAGCTCAGTTTTTCTCTAAGAAGTTTATACAAAAAAAAAACATAGAAACATAGAACTACAAATTTGGCAAGTTATCTACCTATCCACCTTTTCCATTCGTAGAATTTGTTTTTCTTACTTGACATTCAAAGAAAAAAAATCACCCAAAAATACATAGAAAACATCGCAATACAAATTGTAACTGTCATAACTAGTTAACGATTCACTAACAGCAAATTATCAAGCAGTAAAATATTAATTTCTATAAGCTTTTAACACTTTTCGACAGAAAACAAAGAAAACATAGAACGACGAAGACATAATTATCAAAACTTACTATCGACAAATAAGCCACCTATCCATTTTCAATTTGCGAGAGTAACTTTGCTAACTTGATATTAAGTTAGCAAAGCACAAACAAAAAAAACATAGAAAATGTTGAACAACAAACTAGAAATTTTCACAACTATTTAACGACACCTACTCGTTTTTCGATCATAGAAAGTTGCTTTGCTAACTTTAAACTCATTGAAATGTGATCCAAAGTGGTGTTGAATAGTCTCAGTTCCTGAGATCGATCGTCTTAAAAGGGATACACCTGGGTTTTCAGCTGCAACTGCGATATTTTCACTAAACTTCGCTGGAAGAACATAATTTGGAATATATTCTTGGAAGATTATAAAATGTCTCTTTGTTTTTGTCGTTCTTTACATACTTTTACTCTGTATGCACTAGTAAGTTCAAGGAGTTTCCTTAAGCGAATTCGTATAGACGGGGCTAATTGAAAATTGACGTACGCACACGCAGCTCGCAATGGAACCAGTTTCGTCAAATTTTCTTTTTAAAAATAAAGTTAATAGTACTGTTTTTTTAATTCTGTCCAAAGAGAAACTTATTTAAAAAAAATATTCCTTAAGGGTCTTCCCGAAGGAAATGAAATCTAGGCTTTGGACCAATTTAGGGGCCTAAGAATGTAAAGCGAAATTTAAAAAATTCTACAGGCATCGAAAAAATCTATTGTTCAGCTTATGTGCATTTAAGGGAAAGACTTATTCCAACAAAAAACACGAATAAATATGTAGCTGATAAAAAGATTCTAAAAATTTTATTTTAAAATTTTGAAAATGTCGCTTAATACATTTGTACGGGAAGGTATCGATTCACAACTAATGCTCGCTCATGCTTTTTAGAATTTCTGAAGCACAAAATTGATCCTTATATTCAATCAGTTAGTGCATAAGCATCCCCCGGTGGAACGTTAAAGATTGAAGGTAAGTCAAGCTAACGCGTCAAGGTTCAAAAGAGTTCAAAAGAGTTGTCAACATTGCGCGTTTGTGTCAGTTTAAGTTGATACGATTCTATTAAATGGCGCCCGAGCAAAGACCTCATTTAGTTTATACCTAGTTAGTTATACTTAAACAGTTGATGAATTATCTAATGCCAAATAAATTAAACTCAATAAACAGGAATTCCTAAAGAAGGGGCTTTACTGAGGTATAAACGTGATGTATTATCCCAGGTAAGACAAAAAATGGAGTACTTGTTCATAGGAAAACGACTGCAGTAAACTCTATCAATCTAATTCACACGTTTCACTAACCAAGAATATATGTGGCTTATTTTACTCGTTCAGTAATTTCCTTACAAATAGATATCTCCCAATTATGCGTTTATAATTATACAAATTGAATTTTTCAATCATTATTTACATGAAAACTTGACAAACAAAAACAAATTCCAATCATACCTACATACATAGTTTATTTAACATCAAACAAAAAACAATAAACACTTATTTATATTTATTTTAATTTAGAATTTTGTTAATAAATTAGAAATCACTATGCGTGTACCTGTTTTTAATTTTCCGAGAATTAATTTACTGTGCTATTGTTTTGTTTTTTTATTGACATTAACGATTAAAGACTTTTTCCATCATTAATGTGGAGGCAAATTTTCACCACCCAAAACACCACCCTTAATGCATGATTACAAACCACAAAATCGATTTTTTTTTTGTTTTGTTTTGTTGTGGCGAGAGACCTAGATTCGAATCATTTAAACGGTAAATTGAAAGATATGCGCATACAAAAAAAAAAGGCAAGGTATGCCAATGCCAGTAGTGGCCTTATTCTGGAATTCGCATTGTTTGAATTCGTTGTAATCGGATGGAATGAAAGTAGATTTTATTGAACTAGGTCTATCCCATACTGTGTGATATTATACTATACATAGTTGCCTTTGGATTTAGATGAAATTCGATGAATTGAAAACAACAGCCTATAACACTGAGATTTGAAAGTCTTAACATTGATTTCAAATAGACTAATACCTAAAGTTGATTGAAAAAAAAGTAACACATATAACTTAAGGATAATATATCTATATACTTAAATCCGTGAGGATTTTACATTATTATAAAAAGTAATGGAATTTATATTGCTTTTGATATTGCTTAGTTTAAGAACAAAGGGATGTGTGAAAAAAGAATCTATGTAGTACATATGTAAGGTTACAGAATTGAAAAACAGTTAGGAGAGATAAAGCGATTTCAGTATAGTTTTAAATAAATAGTAATAAAATGAAAGGTAATCTCACATGATCAAAGGATTTACTTAATTCTTATTTGATAAAAGTATGAAGCGTGAAAACTACGGGTCTTAGTGATACTAAAATTTAAAGTCCTTTTTGAATAATAAACATTCAACTGGCATTGACAAATAATTAAAAAAGGTGTGAGTTCAGTACTATGCGAAAATTTTATGAAGAAATTTATAAAAAAAAGACTTTTAAGCGCCAAAGTGTACATTTAAATTAATTTCTTGAAAACCGAAGAAAAAAAAAAAACGATTTATAGGGAGTTTTCAAATAAGTAATAGCCTATTTTCGGATCCGTCCTGGGTGGAAATACAAAATTAAACGATGCAAAAGTTGGACTCAAATTAAGTGTTGTTATCCGCATCCAGACTGATCCCTTAATCACCCCCTTAAAATTGGCGTCCACCGCAATTGAAATTCAAAAGTCCAATGATGTAGAAACTTTAAAAAAATTAGACCAAAATACAGTTTTGTAATAAGATTAGGCAGTTTTAAGAAAAATAAATGGTTTGTCTCTCTATGTCTATTGTCAGAACGGTTTTCAGATTGTAAAAAACAATTTTGATGCCACGTCACCTCCGTCAAGCTGAGTCCGTCATAGCTGAAACTCAAAAATCTAATGATGTAAGAACTTTGTGCTTCTTAAGCAATCTCTAATAACGACTATCTTTAAACTGAGTTACGAAAATGCAAAACTTTTTAGACTTTTTACGATCGATCATAAGCAAAAAGAAAAAAACTCTGATTAAATAAAGAAAATTTGGTAATCTAAACAAAGCTTGTAAGTTTTGTCTTTCAACCCTCAGCGTGTCAGTTTTTACATTGCCAAAATCAATTTTGATGACGATACT
The DNA here is from genome assembly GCA_946251815.1 of Dasysyrphus albostriatus. Taxonomy (NCBI): domain Eukaryota; kingdom Metazoa; phylum Arthropoda; class Insecta; order Diptera; family Syrphidae; genus Dasysyrphus; species Dasysyrphus albostriatus. The sequence continues at coordinate 27,998,574 of OX276338.1, forward strand.
TCTGTCACGCTGCGTGTGTCATCACGGGCATCTAATGATGCAGAAAACTGGTGCTACTTTTTTTCAAAAATCTTTAATTATGTATTCCACGATCTTATCTTCAAAATGAGTAGGTACCGAAAATGCAAACATAAATTTTAATGATAAGACTTCTGCTAAGCTGCGTCCATCATAACTCATAACTGGGAATTCAAAAATTGAGTACCATCTTTAGCCTAGTACCTGCTCAGTTCGAGAGAAAATGAAATTTCCATTTTAAGTTTTCATTTCACAAGAGGTGGTTTAAGCAAAAAAAACTCTCATTAGATGTTGAATGAAATTTTTTTATCCGATGGAAACCTTCAAAAGACGCTCGGTAAGAATCGGTACTGAGTAGTGTGGAACTCATATTTTTCTTTCTTAATTTATAAATCACATTGTGGGAAGTTTAAGGTTATAACACTTTTCCATAGCTTTTAGACCATCAGCTCATGAGGCTTGGTTCTTCTTAACCTCCAAACATTGTCTCGTACATTTTAAACGGTCTCCATTTCGAAGTTGGTATCTCTGAATGTGTGAAAACAGCATGTTTTGTAGCCACTTCTGCAACCATTTCAATTTGAAGGTCACGATGTAGACCGCTTTTTCTTATATACCAAGGGGCATTTATTATTCCACAAAAGTCCTTGCTTTGGAATTTTTGGATGGGTTCAGCATTTGTTTTCTTTGTACAGTCCCATAGTTGGATGTCATATGTCCAAACGGGTTTCAATACTTGCTTATATAACATTAGTTTGTTCTGGATAGAAAGGTCAGAGTATTTTCTCAGTAACCAGAACATTTTTTTGTACTTCACGTTTAGTTCTTCTCTTTTTTTTATTGATGTGCTCTTTCCATTTTAGCTTTGCATCCAAAGTCATTCCCAGATATTTGACAGTATTCGAGTAAAGTACTGCTGTACTGTTCAAAAGAATTGGAACATTGTTTATTATTTTGTTTGTAAAGTTTATATGCGTCGATTTTGTTTCAGTTAGTCTGATTAGCACCAACTTTATCGACTGCATTTTGTAGTGTTTGTGTAGCCTTCGTAACGGATTTATTTGGCACCAGTAATGCAGTATCATTAGCAGAGGTGGCCTTTGTATATAACAGGTACAGGTTTGGTCCTAGGACACTTCCCTGTGGTACACCGGCTTCAATTTTTTTTAGTTCCAAGTAATTTTGGTCATGCCGTACTCTAAAGAGTCGATTTGTAACTTAGGATTTCCCAGGAAGTAATGCCTGGGAAGATCCCTATGCAGTTTGTACTCAAATAACAAGTGCCAAACCTTGTCAAAGGCTTGAACAACACCGAGTATACATGTTTTTCTTCAAGTGCCCTTTCTACAACATCCGTTATCCGATGCACTTGGTCTTTCGTGGAATTTTTATTTCTAAATTCAAACTTATGACTCGGAATAAGTCTTCCTTCTTCTCTTATTTTGCTAAGTCTTTTCAGGAGTAAGTTTTTCGAAGACTTTTCCAATGATTGGTATAAGCGATATAGGTCTGTGAGATGTGAGATTAGGCATAACAATGACTTCTACAATTTTCCAATGATGTGGTATTTTAGTTTAAGGCATGAAATTATTTTTATAAATTGGAGTTTTTTGAAGGCTATTGAAGGCATTTTTTTCAAAATTTGGGCAATTATTAGATCGTATACCCTGGTGATTTTTTATTTGACAACTTATGTTGACAAATGCTTCTTATTTCTTTGAGCGTGACAAAAGGAATTTCACATTCGTCATTTCTATCAACAAGCTATAAGAGATCTGTAGTTGTATTGGCTGAGAATGGCTTAAAACCATTCACGAGATATTCAGCGAAGAGATCAGCTTTTTGTTTTGGGTTTCCGATCTATTTACCGTCTTGAGATTCACATATAGGTGGGTTTTTGTGTCTTTGGTCTTTTTAGGCGCTTAGCTGCTGAGATGATAAATCAGATAATTTAAGAAAAAAATAAGCTTTGTCTTCCCTCTCTTAAAGGCATAGACTTTATAGCTCAAAATCCAGTCATTGTGGAGAAATAAAAAAAAAAACGTGAGACTGGACTCCACAAGTTTGAGAGCCAATAAAAATAAGTGCTCATTCCAAATAAGAGTTCTAAACTAGCAATTAGCCCCTGCATCATCATACATTTTTGAAATTTCTTTGTCGTGAGCCGAATTGGATGGACCTCTTGTTTCTCCAGTTTTTTTTTTGTGTGTGTTTATGAATTTAAAGTACTTTAGTTATTTAAGTATCATAGCCCAGTAAGAATAAACTTTTTCAAGGAAAAAAATTATAACAGGCTGATTTTTGTTCCGTTAAATGGTTAAATGCGATAAAAATGGGTTTTGCCAAATATCTCGAAAACAGTAAGTTTAAGAAAAAATAATTGTTTTAAAAACATTAAAGTAGCTGATATAATTTTCCGTATGAAACGTCTTGGCAATTGTGTTCGTAACATTAACTGTAAAAAAGTTATATAGCACTTCAAACCACAATTAAAAAACGCATGTGGCACTCGAACTCTAAATAAAGGTGGAATTAAGTATTCACTTACTTTGGAAATTTGGAATCTACAAAATTTCCGATTTTGAGTTTTTTGCAAATTTGGAGCTAAGGAATTGTCTCTGATTTATTCGTATATATTTCTTGACACTAGATCTTCAAATAAGACAGAAATGGCAATTTCTAAAAGCCCTTACTACAAATCATATGCACTTAATTTTAAAAAGCCCTAACTAACTACATAGGGCCTTTTTCAAACTGCTGCATACTGAAAACAGACACACACTAAGCTTTGAAAAACATATTTTTTTTTTGGAATTTTTTACGTTTTATATTCAGGTTGCGGTTAGCGATGTAGTGTTTTCCTTTATAACTCAGTAAGTAAGTATGAAAACTGTAGTTAGGGTTTAGGTTAGATTATGTATAGCGTCGTAACGGTTACTATAATGAAAAAAATGTTTAAGACATTTCAATGTAAAATTACCTCAGTAACTTGTTTGTAGAACAGTTTTTTTTTTCTAAAACCTACCGTTTTCAAGATATTTAGAAAAAAAAACCATTTTTGTGACCTTTGACCTCTTACAACAGATATATAGCGGTCATCAGATTGTTGGGGACTTTTATCATATTATAATTAACTTCAACACCGATGTGTACCTATACTGAAATTCAGCCTATTAAACTTTGGTTCCTTTCTTTTGTATTTAATTGTCTATATTCTTACGGGAATACAGAGAAAATAAAAACTATTTATATCCCCTTTTGAAAAGTCACTCCGTTTTTATTTAAATCATTTAACGATAAATCAAATAATAAACTTATTTCTACATTCAAATAATAATTTTACATACATATTTGTTAAAACAGTGGCTCTGTTTTATTAATCTTACCTTTTTGACATAATTCATAATTCTACCATAAAATATGTATAAACATTCATAAAATCAACCTGTATTTAATAATTATTATAATCTACCTTAAAACTGGGACACAAAAATGTCCCACTCTATAGAGTTATTATACCATGGAATCCCAAACTTGAATTTATTGTACTTTAACGATATTTTAAGTGTACAATTTATTAGGTGATATATAAGTAGGAATATGATTGTGTTGGATGTTTATGGTATAACTGTGTCTACCAGTTTTACTGGATTATTTTTTGTATCATTTTATCAGTTCCCTTATCGTCAAGAGGGGCTATTCAGTCACTATTTGTGTTACTCATTCTTCTGAATTTCTAGACATAATATACTTATATTTGTATAATGTTGTGGACTGCCTGCTGCGCATTCAGTGATTAACATGTCTGGGAAAATGTTTGTACATACATATATTTAAGTCCATTTTATTGACAATTTATATTGTGTCATAGTTTTGACTACAAAATTCATTCATTATTGTCATATGAAAGGGGTGAGCCATCTGTTGGTTACTTTTTGAATTTTATTTTATGTTGACACTGGCTGTTCTTATATGTGGTCAAGATAATGACAAGAAATCAGTAAAATATACTCCGAGTACAAAACAGATCTATTCAGTTTTGAATAAATTTAGAAAATATTGAAAAGTAACTTTCAAAAACAATGCTATGCTACCAAAACAGAGTTAATTTTGAAGAGAAATTTACGTCGAAATAATGCTTCAGTCGCTCTTAGCAAGTTCTTTAAATTAAGTTTTTGGGACTGGTTGTCTGATTGTGTTTGTCCCAATTAAAAAATGTATTATTTTGAAATGAGTAATGAGTTTTAAACAATCTATTTTGTGTTTTTTTCATATACAGACAAAATTCTATTTATGTTCACTTTTTTATGCCAATTAATATTTCATTATTCGAATGTGTATTTTTTTCATCTAAAGGAATGCATCTCTTCCTTGACCGAATATCAAATTCATCACTTACAAAAACCTATTTTTGGTTTAAGGAATAAAAGTGATTTTTTATTTAATTTGTGTAGAAAATAAATCTTGATCAGCAAGTTTGATTAATTATGTAACATTAACAATAAACACGTCGTCGTCATCATATCGTTTCTTCGTTTTCATTTTTTTCAAAACACATTGCCCAGGTGTTAAAGATAGGTGTTAATCAATATACATTTCACCTGGAAATAAATTTCTAAGCATCTCTATTGATTGACTTCATTAATTTTTTTTTCTTTTGTTCATTCCTGTTACACTATTAGTCCTCGTCAGAGGACTAATAGTGTAACAGGAAATTATATTCAATAGCTTAAAAAAAATACAAAAGTAGGACGAATATTTTATATTTCTATTGTATTGTATTGTAATATGTAGGAGATTTAAGAAAAACATTTTTTCTATTTGATTTTGTACTTTGAATAAATTTTGTATTATCCTTTCTCTTAGAGATAAATGATGTTTAGACTCGAATAGAATTTTGATAGTTTCAATTTCTATTGAATTTTGAGTTCTACATAATTTATCTCATTTTGGGTTGTACCTTTCCAAATCTGGGTCCAGCCAATTTCACCTAAAACTAGAATGTTTATTTCCTTAAGAAGTATTACCTCTTGTGAAGATTAGACTATTAGACGTCCGAAAAATGTTAACGGTTTCCTTAAGATTCTTAGTTAGTTCAACAGATTTTTATCATTTCTTGAATAATATTTGCGTTTTGTTCACCATATCACATACGACATCATCCGCAAACAAAAATGTTAGTAATTTCCATATAAAAACTAGTGGTGGGACAGTTGTACTTCCCTGTGGTACGCCAAATTTTACTTGACTGCACGAATTTCTTGTTTCATAATTTTAAGTTTATATATCTCTTCTTTTTCTTTGAATAAGATACATTTTAAAACAGCTAGGATCGACTTTTTATTATAATTACACTTTAAATAGGCATAGTTTCTTTTTAGTGCGATATTAAATAATATAATATTTTAATTTTTAAATTTTATAATATTTTTTTTTAACAGTTACTGTAGGTGATTGATTTTGATTGATTTTTCCTTGTAGGTGACGAATTTTTTAAAATTATAACTTAGCAAGTCCAGAGTTTAAGCAATTCATAAATAGATTTTAACCTAGTAGTTAAATACAATTATTTTTTTATAGTACAAAGTTGGTAAAATATATGTAGTTAATATCATATAAATGTAAAGTAAATTTACAATTACAATTCTAATTATTTTTAAATTAAACCTTTTCAAAATTGTATTCTTAGTTTGAAGATCTTTTTAAATATGATTTCTTATGTGTAATTAATTTGTGTAAACAATTTAATATGTAAACAATTTAAGATTATGACTGGTGGTTTTGGCTACAAATTTATTTGTTGTGCTGTGAAGAACATGCATCGTTTAGTTTTGGGGCTCTTTTTTTGAAAAACTTTTTAGTTGTTCAATCCAAATCAAATCTTTCCCAACATAAAAGTGATTTTTTGCAGCTATTTTTAAATAGCCACCTTCATAAATTAGAGTTGGTTCAATTTCGCTGGACGACAAACTTTCTTATAGACATTTAATTTCAATCAACATTGAGTCCTCCTTGATCATGTCTTACAAGATCAACTCTTCTTCGAGTGGTTGGATAATTTTGACTAGGTATATTTCCTGTGGCTTTCAAAATTTTCTAAATTAAAGCATTATGTTGTCCAGGAGCAGTTTCTACTTGATGATATAATGCTTTTTCGATTTTGGAATTCATATAGGTATTTAAGATAGTAGTTTTCATGTTTTGGAAAGTATGGGTCCAAGTTTTCTTTTTTTTTTTTGGATAACATTTCGATGTCGTTCTTTATATCAATAACAGTTAAAACATTCCAGCAACTGCTCGTAGTTCCCGCAGAAGCTCTTCTGTGGTTGCGAGCAGTTTTCTTGCCGATAGCGTTTTATGTTTTCTTTCATCTAAAAATATCAGAAGAATATTTGTTTGAGCTTCTCTTTTTGTTATTTTTATTCTACTTGTTTATTTTTCGACGTGTATTAAGAAAAACAACGCGAAAATAACTTTTCAGATGTACGTATTTATATATTTGTTTGTTGGAACTGATATCCATTTGAAGTATGAAGGTAGTTATAGTTCAAATAAAACCCAACCTTTAACTTGTCTTCTACAAAACACAGCTTGAAAATTGACTACTAGTAGCTGTGTTTGTTTAAGCAACAAACATTAAACTATCAACAAATCACGACGATAGTAGGTAATTTTCTATGAATACGCCCCAATACCTCTTGAATTTGAACACAAAGCTCTTTGATCTTATTAAAAGGTTAAGTGATTACTGAATTTTTTTTTGAAAATACATTGAAGTCCAATTTATCACGTTTTCAAATATTTGATACGTTTGTAATGTATTTTATAGATATAAAAAAAAACTCATATAAAAAAACTCGCTTTTAAGAAATGTAATACAATTCACCGTGTCTTTCTTTTATTCGTTTTTGTATACTTATAAGAAAAACTCGGTTATAAGAAAGTAAAATTCTAATATTTTCAAACCTTTCTTATGTCTGTATTGTAATCTAGTTTATATTCTGCATATAAATGTTTTTATATTTTTAATTTAATCGAATTGTATTGAACTAAATTGAATTTGATTGAATGAATTGAATTGAATTGATTTAAATTTAATTGACTTGAATTGAATTTGATTTAGTTTGATTTGATTAAATTGAATTGAATTGTATTAAATCAAATGGAATTTAATCGAATTGAATTGAATTGAGTTTAATTAAATAAAATTAAATAAAATTAAATAAAATTAAATAAAATCAAATAAAATTAAATAAAATTAAAATAAATTTAATTAAGTGAAATTAAATTAAATTCAATTAAATTAAATGAAATTAAGTGAAATTAAATGATATTAAGTGAAATGAAATTAAATTAAATTGAACCTAAATTCATTTAAATAATAAAATTTAATTGATTTGATATTGGAGATTTTCAATGTGTTTTTTCATGAAATAAAAAAAAAGAAATTTTTTTGAATAACTTAAAAATACTTTATTTATTATTTATTTTATATAAAATTTATTGACTATGAAAGCATAGCTTCCAAAATGCATTTAAGTAAATAAATAATTAAAGAAAGTGTTTTAGGTTACTGAAAATATAATTTCTTTTATTTAATAAAATTGAGTTAAACTAACTTAAATTAAATTAAATTTTTTATTAGTTCATTTGATTCCTTGCTGCTTAGAGCAAGCTTTATTCTATTACAATCAGAGGATTAAAACTAAAAACTAAGAAATTAATAGCTAAGATTTATTTAAATTGGAAGTATAAATTCTAATAATGTTTTTATATTTTACTAATTGTTTATTAACATTTTTTTTTATTCCAATATTTAAAATGAGGCTAAGTGTAATAATATATCGTCAGTTCAAAGATCAAACTCACTAAATAGCTTACATTTTGAAGCTGAAATGTCAAGTTCCATAATTTTTTAAATAAAGTTTCCGGACATACCTTCCTATGTGCAATAAGTGAGTTTTACCTTTGAACCGACGATATATACCGACTTTTATTCCATTATATTTTTTCTTCTGATTTTTGAATCGAGTCCGATACAATATTGCAAAGGAATAAAGATGATTAAAAAATAGGATATAATAAAATAAATGTTCATGTTAACATATGTAATTTCATATTTTGTATAAAACTTTATATACGTCTTTTTAATTTTTATACATAACAAAATGTCTAACACGTATACTTATCACTCTGACGACAATTCTTTATACTGCCATCATAAGGAAAAAGGGAGTGTCTCTCATTAGATTAGTTTTGAGATAAATAACTTTTTTTTTTTAAATAAATAATTTTGAAAATTTTTAATTACAATTTCTTATTAAAAAAATTAAGTTATTTTTATGCACATTAGTTAAAGTAATTTTGATGATGCCTTAGACAAATGAACTTGTGAGTTTTAAGCTTAGGATTGCCACTGAAGCAACTTGCTTCAAACCGGGTACTGAAATTTGCGTTGAAAATATGAGTTTTAAGCTTCACACAATAATAATGAACTACATATTTACCAGTTCTAATTATTATGGTACTAACTCAACCTTTCTTAGGATAGCAGTATAGCCCAGTTACTTTATAACTTTGTTATATTAGTTATATTAATGTTAACAATTGTTTAATAATTCTTCCAATTTTCAGGCAATGTGGCTATTGAATTCTATTATCATACATAATTCCAAAATAATTTATTCTTTAAGTGGTGGCACTTCTATCTTTTTAATTATTACTTCAACCTTTATTTCACCATTAATTAAAATACACTTTATTTTATCGTTATTTGTTGATAGATATAGATCCATTTTTTTTAGCATTAATATTAACTTTTTTGCTCTACCCATTAATTTATGCTTTTTTCTAAAAAAAAAAAAACAAAACTCAACCATCTTCAACAAACAATTAACAACAAAAAGAATATTAAACAACTATAAGCAATTCATTAACATACAAATTTAAATTATAAATAACAAAGTTTCCAATATAGAGCCTTGTGGAATGCTTTAATTTACATGTACTTATAGATTCTGAAAAAAACGTCTTCCATTTTTTTTTCTTTGGATACATTTCTGCATTTGGAGAAATATATGTATATAAATATGCTAAAATCATTTTTAATTCTTTATCTTTGAATCCATATTTGTCTATAGTGAACCTGATTTCTGATTTTTTTTCTGTCTTCCACACAGTAATATTAAGATAAATCGAGAATTCACATCATCAGTGACCCTCTCTGTTCCCTGCACCCATAAACAGTTGAATATCTTCCATATATTTTTGAAGTTACTTTTATACAATTTTTTGCAGGATTTTTCCATCACTCGGAAAACATATTAATCAGCCGATAGTACTCTACATTCAACGGCTGACTATTTTGTTTGCAATAGGAACCATCAGTGATTTTTTCCAGCAATTGAAAAAAATAAATCACTTATCATGCTTACACATAAAAATTTTGTATCTTTTTAATTCATCTTCAAATTCTTGATACAAATATATTTTTATAGGGTATGTCTAATGTGTTGTAAACACTAAGCCTTATAACAAATTTTGAGCACCTTTATCGAATAATCAATTTACAATCGTTGTTACATGACAGTTAAAAATACCGGTATTCAATAACCTGAAAAATGCACTCACAAAAAAAAAAAATAAACAACGAAGCCGGTAAAATGAAAAGCTTTGAACAAACGCTTTATTGTTGTTGTTGTTGTAGAAGAATTGGACATCTTATGGGTACGTTAAAAATATTTAAACAAATCAAGAACAAATTATGATGGTTTCTGTTTTTAATTTACATAAATCGTAGACTCTTCTTCTTCCATCGCGAAACTAACCCAGAAAATAGAATATTTTTTTTTTTAAATGTACCTATAGGGTGTCTCTTTCTACCCAGAAGGTTTACAACTTTACTTTCTTCATCAGTTTATCGAAAAAAAAAAATAAATTTGTATGCATTTATGAATGTTTTTTTCAATTCTGGAGAAATACGTATAAAACAATGTACATAGGTATTTAGTATTGGCATTAGTTTTTGTCTCATAAATTCTAGTTCTTTTTATATCATTTTTACCATATTTTTACACATTGTAACCGTTAATTAACTTTTACTTAATATATTTTCTTGGAATATTTTTCACAATTAATTTTTCACTACTCGTTTTTATTGCTAAATATGAACTGTCCAAATTAAAGTTTATTAAAATGACGCCCAAGCAAAATAATGATTAGAATTATTTTGCTTGGGCGCCATTTAATAATCATTAGACGAACACCCTTTGTACATATTTATTTTCCAATCACTCACAAACATTCTATTCTATTCTAGTTCATTCTTATTTTTTAATTTAAATTATTTCTCTTAAATTACTCAACACTTTTCAAACTGAATGCAAAACAATTTGTCAATTGCATACCTACATTCACATACATCAAAATTCACATCCAACATCATTCATTATAATCATTATCGTACCGTTAAATCGCTCGTTAACACCATTGATGTTTACAATTCTTTAATTTTTCATCAACAAAACATAAAAATGATGAGACAAGGCACAATTCTCTAACCAAATTGCCAGTAGTCACACAGAGTATCATTGATTCTTAACTCAGTTTCATTTTTTTTTGTCTATGCATTTCTATAAAGTATCTTTTGTTGTTTGCTTTATTTTTTTTTTTTTTTTGAATTTTCAACACACAATCATCTCTTCTTTGATTCATTATACCAAATGCCGCCAATCCTTTTAATAATTTTGATATGAAAAGATAATCCATTGAAATTCATGAAAAGTGTATATTTTTTTTCTTTCGAAATCTCTTCTTTCCGGTTTCGTCTTCTTCGTTGTCTTCGTCTTCAGCGTCGTCATCATTTGACATTTTCCGCACAAAGAAAAAGAAATCCCCGTTATATGTGGCCGCCATGAAAATTCTCTCTTTTCAAATTTTCTCCGTTGAACTTTATTTATTATTAAAAAAAAAAAACAAACTTCTGTGGTTACAGTTGACGTCGAGCTAGGTGGTAGATTATGTGAAGGGTTACGACTACAAGGTACCCATAGTCAGCATCTATTACAAAATTAATTGCATATAGGGGACGAGAAGTTACATTACATTTTTAATTATTCAGAAGTAAATTATCATCATCAATGCTTTGAGTATACGTAACGTAATAATGGTGGTGCATAATTCGTTAAATTAACCACCTCTCCGATCAGATGTGAAAAAATGCGCTCGCACTCTTTGTCGCATACCTACCTACACTTGCTGCTGCCACTAGTCGCTGTCGCTGCACTATAAGAGTTGGTACCAGTTTCATTTTCATGATTGTGAAACCAATCTTTTAATTGCTTTTTGATTTGTGGATTGTGGAAATGTAACGTGTGAGCATGCTGTGTGTGTGCACCTGGTGGATGGTTGACGAGGGACGATGATAAAACGACAAACGACAACGACACAAAGACTCCCATCCTAGTTCCCAGATTAAAAAAAAAAAACAAGATTCCCCATCTCCTCCATGAACCGTGATGATGGTTGCTGCTTCTTTCATCATAAATTTTATCTAATAATCGTGTTCACCTCAACGAAAAAATTCTTCTCTTTTCACGTGAAATACCTACATAGGTAGGTATACAATGGGAAATAATAATTTTCATTTGTGGTTTTTTTAATATAATTTTGTCCGTATCAAATATCCAAAACCAAGAACTCACCTTGAATATTATTATTATTATTATTCCTTTCTCGCCCGTTTCTCGAAATCGTTGACTGACTTTGTTTCCCTTATTTTTTGGGATTTTCCTTTTTTTTCATATAAAATTGAGCGTAATCCTTTTTGGAGCTAAAATAATCCTCATTGAGAAAATACTTCTTGGAAGATATTGAATTTTCACACACAAAAAAAAATTATAAATTAAAACCAAAAGAACACCTTTGAAATTTTACTTTGCTTTTCTATACTTTTTTTTTTAGGGTATTAGAAACACAGATTGCTTTTTATACCTAGGTATATTTTCACTTTCATTCACTTAAAATATTATGGTAGAGAGGAAACCTTATCATTGTGCACCGCTATTTTTTTCTCTAAATATTTTGTATTATTAATTAACTTTTTGTATATATGAATTATGTATACATCGATAATAATAATATTTATAATATTGATAACAATTTAATTATTTATTATTTTTATAATTTATAAATGTAAGAAGAAAATGCGCAAATATTTATGTTTTATTAAAGGTTCATCACTGTTTTCGTTCGTATTCACGGCGAGTGAATTATTTTTTCTTATAAGCAGAGCTAGGAGCACTTTGTGCGATTTTTTTCGCTTTGATGTATGTTAAAATATATTTTATACATTTAAGGGTATGGAACTTTCGCAAAAAAAAATAAACGTGAAGCACCCCCACACCGACCCGTCAGCATCATATTCACGGAGTAACTGAATTTATTTTCTGGAATACCTGGATTAGGTCACCTCCGGTTGCTCCGTTCCTCTAAGTCATCTTTTACTTCTTTATTCTTCAACTTTCATTCGTTTTCATATTCGTTTCGTCGTCGTCGTTGTATCGTATCTGTTTGGTGGATATGGTGGAGGGAAGCAGCATTAAATTGCATTGTGTGAATGTGAACAGAGTTTTGCTTTAAAATGTAAAGGAAACGATCTGGCGCATGGTTATTTGGTCTTGATGTTGATGTTGGTGGTGGTTGGTGATAGAGTTGGTTTGGTACACTTTTATAAAAGAGAATTGAAGTATTTTTGTTTTCATTATTTTTGATGTAAAGAGAAGTTGTTTGTTTTTATTTGTTTCATCAAAAACATCTTTATTCACTCACCTTTTTCATTTCTCATATCATTCCTATGAAGGACTGATAAAATAACGAAGAGAAACTTCTTATTGTGTTGTCAACTTAAGAGATTGAAAATGTAAATGGCGGCGGGCGCATTGTGTATGCTTCTCTTTTTATTTGTTAAATTGCTGTGGGTATTTACTGTTATTGATGTTCAACAAAACAAACAGAAAACAGTTAACAATGAAATCCAGCAATGAAAAAAGTTAGGTTAAATACTCTCAAACATAATGTAATATTGTGTATTTGCAAAACTTTTAAGTACCCATACATCATTTCCGGCAAAATGTTAGAACTTAGAAGTGAAATTTCAAATGTTTTATTGGTAAAATATGGAAATCTATGCCATTGTTCATTTTCCATTACAAAAGTTAGGTAGGTATAGGAAGTTGGCAAACATTTCATAACTCATTTTCATTTGGCCCCTTTGGAGAGAGAATTCTTTTTTTTTTTTTTTTGTTGTTGTTGTCTCCTTTCGATTTGAAATTCCGAATCTCTTGCATTCGAGAAATTCATTTCGCATTTTGCATACATTAAAATGGGAATTATGATGCTCCTTGTTGACAGCATTTTGACTACCTGTCTATATTGGAAAAGGACAACTTCTACTACTGGAATTTACCTACACTGAAGATATCCATGACTCTTGGGATTTTTGGTGTTGAAAAGCCATTTTCGGTAGAGACTTCTGACACTTAGCAAATGTGCAAATAAAGATTGATTGACGCGAGGGGAGTTATAGCAGGTGAGTAAGAGTTTGTCAACGACGAATAAGGCAATCTTACCTACATAACTTTAACCCCAATCCATCTATCCATACCTAATGCTTACGCATGTGTTAGTTATATACGCATACCTACACCTTCAGGGTTTTGACGAGATTCCTTAATAACGACTAACGGTGTGATGTTTTAGATTGCTAGTCTCTGGTTGCATACTCGCTGAAGCTCCTTACCATTTTCGATGCTCAGAATAATAATAATGGTCCAAGTCCATTACATGATTTTTCGTGGTAAGTATGTACATGTACATACCTACATATATGTATATGTATACCTACTTGAAGTTAATTAAATTTGGTGGTGAAAATTCAAGAGAAATAGAGGTTTCATAAATTAAATTTTTTTCCACAAGAAACAAATATTCCAGCTATTATTTTTAATTAGCTTTTCCTTTTAAAATATTAAGTGTATTTCGACAGTTTAAGCTGCATAGCAATTAATACTTAAAACTTAAATTGACTTGAATCGTTATTATTATGAATGTAACATGTAAGTATTGGTAGGAATTGGTTATTAAAATGTTTATTTCACCACTGACAACTACTTAATTAATGATTTTTGACCCTTATGACTTAATAGAAAAAGAATGGACTTAGGCAAGAATTGATACTTTTTTCGGGTGCGTAATGGTGTACGCAGAGTTAAGGCTCCGGAGGTCTTGACTCTTGACCCGTTCAAAGCAATAAGAAAACAATTCACAGGGTCCGTTTGTTCACATTGTTTGTAATTTGAAATATGACTTTCAAAAATTTTAATCAAATGGCGCGTATCAACTAATATCTGTTAATTAGCCTGTTCGATAATAATTAACAACTCAAACGATGGATTCATTGATTAAAATGTTGGGGGAGAAGCACATGGGATGATTTACCAGTTGCAATAATAATTGATGATATATAATAAGCTGTGAGCAATCTGGTCCTTAGTACCTAAGTTTTCCAAAAATATAAGACGGAAAATTTCAACTATGAAGAGCGAGGTATGTATAAATGTATTAATAATGCAGATACCTTTTTTATATAGATTTTTATAAACGTGCTGCATATGAAAATCATTTTATTTTAGCTTTAATTTTAATTTTAATTAAAATTAAAATTTAATTTTTTTTTAAATTTAAATTTAAATTTTAATTTTAATTTTAATTTTAATTTTAATTTTAATTTTAATTTTAATTTTAATTTTAATTTTAATTTTAATTTTAATTTTAATTTTAATTTTAATTTTAATTTTAATTTTAATTTTAATTTTAATTTTAATTTTAATTTTAATTTTAATTTTAATTTTAATTTTAATTTTAATTTTAATTTTAATTTTAATTTAAATTTAAATTTAAATTTAAATTTAAATTTAAATTTTAATTTTAATTTTAATTTTAATTTTAATTTTAATTTTAATTTTAATTTTAATTTTAATTTTAATTTTAATTTTAATTTTAATTTTAATTTTAATTTTAATTTTAATTTTAATTTTAATTTTAATTTTAATTTTAATTTTAATTTTAATTTTAATTTTAATTTTAATTTTAATTTTAATTTTAATTTTAATTTTAATTTTAATTTTAATTTTAATTTTAATTTTAATTTTAATTTTAATTTTAATTTTAATTTTAATTTTAATTTTAATTTTAATTTTAATTTTAATTTTAATTTTAATTTTAATTTTAATTTTAATTTTAATTTTAATTTTAATTTTAATTTTAATTTTAATTTTAATTTTAATTTTAATTTTAATTTTAATTTTAATTTTAATTTTAATTTTAATTTTAATTTTAATTTTAATTTTAATTTTAATTTTAATTTTAATTTTAATTTTAATTTTAATTTTAATTTTAATTTTAATTTTAATTTTAATTTTAATTTTAATTTTAATTTTAATTTTAATTTTAATTTTAATTTTAATTTTAATTTTAATTTTAATTTTAATTTTAATTTTAATTTTAATTTTTACTATATTAAAAATTATTTTTGTAGAAATTTTGTTAGGTAGGTAGACTTAACACCTTTTTGAAAAAGAGAATGGAATTATAAATTCTGTGAATCAGTTATATCGTTTAAAAAAATGAAAAAGTTGTTTTTAAAAATATAACTCATTAAAATTTAATCTTCGTTGAATTAGTCAAGTAAATCTATGATTTCAGCCCAAACTTGTCTAGAATAAAATAGACTCTGAACAGTGGTACTTAAGACATATCCAAAATAAGTCAAAATAAGCCCACAAAATTGTTGTTCAAAATTTTATGAGCATAAGTATAATCTCACTCCTTTTCTTAAAAAAAAAAAAATATCGACTGAGATATTTATAAAAAACCCTATTTTGTCCATTTACAGTACAAAATAAAAAGTGTTACTTTGATACGCTATAACTTCAAGATTAATAAACCTACGGAGTTTGTAAATAGCTCATTTTTTAGATAATTTTATTGTCTAAATGTTATTCTTTCATGATTTTGCTGTAAAAAGAAATTTCATCGAGTTGTTGAACAAAAACCAAATCACTCTCTTTTTCAAGATGTTGGTCTTCTCCTTACCCTGGCACCCCAAAAACTTAGTTTTAGTTTTTTTAGTAATTTTTTTTACAAAATGTACTCCATCGTGAAGTTCTTGCGTGATATTCTTAGAATCTATTGCTTGTATATGAACAAAGTATGTTTCTTTCTTTTTTTCGGTGCAACCTACATCTGCTTGCCATTTATTGCATCGTTTGTGAAACACCCTGTAAATGCATAAATGCATTTAAATTGAAGCCATTTCTTGGTGGTAGACTGTGGCTAATTTTGGATATATGTATATCATGGCACGTGTCATTGAACCTAACTGCAAAAGAATTTCTTTTGTTACAATAGTGTCTGGGGTAGGCCATTTTTTTTCCGTAGATTTACCTGACTAAAAGAATTTTATTGATTTCTTATTAAGAAAAATCTATGGAACCATTTTTGAGAAAAAATGTTAAAATTAAATTATTTACCGTTATATTTGGTTCTAACGAAAAATAATAAAAACATGGGTGAATGACCAAACTAATAACTATGCTATATATCAAGTTTTTAGAAAACCGTCTTTGTCATCTTCGTAATAACAAGTTTAGTCAAAATCTCGAGTTCGATTATTTTTTGCGAATAAATGAATAAATTATTATTTTGCATAAGTTGTCATATAGAACCTTTTTACAATACATGCATGCAAATATTGCAAGTTAAAATTTTTTGAAGGACAAACTCGGGATCTGCCACAAGCTTGAATTTTCAACTAATTCAAATGGCAAAAATTGTCGGTAAGAATAAGGGTTATCGTAAAGCTTCTACTCAATGGTGCCAACAGTATTTTCCAAGAAAAGGGGAGGGAATTTGAATTGAGAAAAAATTAACTGTAGTCATTCCATTTCCTAATTTGCGTTTTTTCCCTAAGGCGCCAGTTATAGTTTTCATTGAAACTCATCATTGAAAATTTTGTTCTCCAAAGAGGCGTTTAGGAAGCAAAATCATTTATAAGTTTATAAGTTTGATGAAATAATAAAGCTTAGAACTTAGTTTATACTTTTAGCCAAAATAAAGATTCAAAAATGTGAAACTTTTGAGATTTTCAATTATCAGCTTTAGTGAAAACTTTAATTGCAACCTAACAGCCAAATATGGTGGTATATCTAGATTCACGGACTGGCAAGACGAAACCCACTTTGTTAGGCTTCTCTTTCATCGTCATGTTGCTTAAGATTCCGATTTTCTTCTCGATACGAAACCAATTTTAAGTATTAATGAACAATAACCCTTTTTTTAAGATCAATCACTTTTCATAAGTAGAATGTTCGTGTAAGTTTGAAGTTCAACTTCAAAAACAAATTCACCGTCGCTATCGGTATATCGTTTTCATGGGACATTATTTTGAACAAAGGCTGTCTTTTCAAAGAATAATATTATTATTTAGAAAGGACAAGTAAACTCTATTTATTTTGTACTAAAACTCGTTGAGGATCAGGAATAGGATCAGGATCAAACTTGTCAACCTCGATAAATAGAAAAATGAACAAACAAAGTCCTTTAACTCTCACATCAGTTTATTTGACAATTGACAATGTTCCAGATTCATTCAATTTATATTTCCATTCTATCTACAACAATGCATTACTTATCCACTTGTTATAGTAGCAGCTGCTGTAAGCCTTTGCATTTGACGAAAAGGACCTATCCCTTCATATATGCATTATAATCCCTATGCATATAAAAAATGCTTAAAAGGTTCATTCAGGCTTATGAAAATCTCTGGAATAGATACATAAAATTATACTCACTGAAATGGAAAAATTATGGTAACAAAAAAACACATGATAGGCCTGACAATGTATTAATTTATCCCTGACAGAAACTATATGAAAAACTATTAGAAAACGTCCTACCTGCAATATATACATTTTATTCCAATTGATCGGTCCTTTTTGTTAAAATCTTGATGCCATTAAAGGGCCCAACCTTCAGACACATCAGGCAGACCTTCAACACGATAATGTAAGTTCTATTCTGAGTTTGCGACAGGAATTGTTTCCTTTTATTGTCCTCTTAAATCATAGTTTGGGCTTGGGATGTTACACTCGGGACCGGGAGAGAATTTTAGGTCATTACATTCCCTCTCCCAATTTAAGTTGTCATAGGCTCCCTTTAAGAACCTTCTTTAGAATACAAAGAATGATTTAAAACCTTCTTTTGAACTCAAGAAAAGATACAAAAATTCTTTTCTAAGTTTTCATCTCGCTCTCTTTATTTCTTGGTCTTTTGAATGACTTTACAAAGGAAATAGGTATAATAGAGACGCAATGCCTTACAAGGACATGATGGTGTGATTTTGAACACCTTTTCCTGCCATATTCCGTCAAGGATATTCCCTCTTTCTATTGTTTGGATGATTCTAAAGGTGTTCTTATTGAAGTATGCGAAACTGAAAATATACCTACATAAAATCATAGAGCAGCTGTTATAGCAGCTATTGCTCGTTTCCAATTCGAAAATTTAATTGAATTGCCTCCTTTACAAAGGAGCATTATAGCTTCATCTTATGATGGAATAATTCGAATTATTAAAATATATATGTTAAAGTAGGGGTACCTGATGATGCCTTTTTCTTCGTATTTGCTATTTCAAGGAGTAACAGGAAGGTAAATTGAAAGCAATGGTTTTTGTGTTGTTGTTGTTTTGTTGAATGATGCTTCAATAGGGGATTGTCAAATCGCGGTCAGGCTTCATAGCTTCTGCTTAATTTAAATATAATTTATGATTTAAAATATTATTTTTTTTTATGGGAAAGCAAACCTACACAAGAATAGCTTTTTGTTGTTAAAAAACCATAGACATTTAAATTTGGTAGAATAAATTAGTTAAACCACGGGAGAGTGCATATGCTATATCGACCCTTTGGTCATACAGTAATTTATATTCAATTCTTTTCTTTCGTATTTTGTAACTGAAACAACGGTTGTTCTGTTTCAACCGTCAATGTTTGGGAAATATTCTTAGGAACAATTTTCTTCTTAAAGATTGTGATATTATCACCGAAGACTGGCTTTAATTTGGGATTACAATATTTAAGTTTATTATTATGATTTAATTATAACATTGGATGACTTTTGAACATAACAACAGTGAATGTCACATAAGGGAGAAGGCAACACATGTTTATTGGAAAATTGACTTCATGTATAGCAACTGATTTTAGGAAAAAATCTTGGTGGAGAAATCAGGCAGTGTAAATGCAGACTAAGCAACCACCAAATTGGAGTCCGATGATCGGGTTGACCCCCGTGAAATAACTATGTATATATCGAGCCCAAGCTTTGCAGTAGACACCTATCTACCTATTTACACCGCATACTCGACTTGTTTTTGTCCATATAGTATAACTCCTTGGCATCAGCTTGGTATCCTCGTGATATCCACGTGGTGAAGCATTTAAATAACATTGGTGAAAAGACGTTTTTGTCAAAATATGTGAGATGTGCCAATGTCAAAATTGGAAATTGAATTAAATTCTTATTAGAACAAAGGTAACATCGTATGCTAGGGAATACGTCCCAACCGTCGTCGTCTTTAGCAGTCGTCAAGACTAGGGAATTCGTCCCGCCACCTTCCTGCCTTTGTTGTTCTTGTTTTTTTTCAGTGCTATTAACGCTAGGGAATACGTCCCATCCGTCGTCGTCTTTAGCAATCGTCAAGACTAGGGAATTCGTCCCGCCGCCTGCCTGCCTTCGTTGTTCTTGTTTTGTCAGTGCTATTAACACTAGGGAAAACATCCCAACCGTCGATGTCTCTAGCAATCGTCAAGACTATGGAATTCGTTCCGCCGCCTGCCTTCTTTGTTCTTGTTTTTTTAGTGCTATTAAGACTAGGGAATACGTCCCAACCATCATCGTCTTTAGCATTAGATAAGACTAGGGAAATTGTCCCATCACTCCTTGTATATTAGTTTTGCTTTGTCATTGCTATTAAGACTAGGGAGTATGTCCCAACCGTCGTCGTCTTTAGCAATTGTCAAGACCAGGACCCGATCCAACCGGGGTCTAGGGTCAAACCAAAGAAAGCGAAAACTCGTTGACCCATTGATTCTTTAAGGTCAAATTCTTCAATTTATTGAAGTTAATACTTCTTTAAAGCTTGTATAAAGCTTGTTTATCGAAATTTTATTATTTCGAGGAGTCAGTTCCGTATACAGCTTCTATCAAGCCTTATAAAGGAACAATTGGACGTTTAAAATCAGCTTAAGTTTATTCAACTTGGTTAATTATTCGATGTAGATTGTAGAAATTCGTTTAAAGAAGCATAGAAGGAGCTTCCCAACAAAAGTCTCATCAACAAACTTATTAAATTCGTCTCCGTAATGGCAAGAAAGTCTCCTTGTTTTGCTGATGCTACGAGTATGTATAGGAAAGTGCTGAAGTAGCAGTGCCTGATAAGGAACCATGTCCATGTTTCCAGTTACTCCATCCATTTCCAGCAATTTTGCCACTTCTATTCTATTACCGTTTTTGGTTCCCTTATCGCTACTTCCACTCTGATTTCCATTTTATTCTCGTAGACATTCTTTCATTAAGCTTCTAGAAGATCTATTGGTACCACTCTTGCAATTACAAGAGTGGCTAACTCTGAAATCGTGCGGTAGGAGCTGGCTACGTACTCATACTCTTTATTCTGCAGCTATCTGCTTACTGTTTTTTCCTGTTGAACAGCGTCCATCGATATTTCGTAGTATCTGTTCCCTGAAACTCAATTTTTTGTTGAGACTTATTCCCAGACATTTCACCGCTTTCTAAGTCGTAATGACTCTGCTGCTACGATATGGAATTCGTTACCGAGAAGATTCTTCTTTTTCTTAAAAGCACTTCTTTGGTTTTTTTTAGTAACCAGAGGCATTCTAGAGCTGTGCGTTGCTTCTTGGCAGTCTTTCTGTTGTTTTTTTTTTCGATAAGGTCACGGTCTCTTAGGTATATTTTTGACGTCCGCAAAAGATACTTTGGGATGTGGAATCCTCTTTCAAGTGCACTCAACATATCTGACTGAGTTGAATGCAATTTTCCTTGTGGAGTGAATTCCCTTTCCGAGCGGTTTCAGTGGCCCTAACTACTTCTCTTAATGCTACATTTATAGAGTGGCCTTTCCTGAATTCATATTGTCTTTCAGACAAATCTTCTTTTCTTTCAATCATGGCTTTTATCCTTGGTTCCAATAGTTACACATGAAATTTTCCTGTCGAATGCAAGTTTTTATTTCTTCCAGTGCCTTTGACTAGACAGTTGTTGCTGTGGTTTATATTGAATAAAAATTGTGAATAGAAAAAGGGTTTATTTTATAGCTTCTAGCGGTATTCTTTGATCATCTCTTTTTCACTGAACGCTTCTATATTCAGTTAGTCTGATGGGATAAATCGGAAACTGCGTTCCTACAATATGGTCATCTTTTCTGGACATAGGTCTGCTGTAATTTTCTGGAAACCGAGCCTCTGCATAACGATCATCTTGTATCCTAATCCCCAGGTGTCGCTGTCGTTATCTTGCAGAAAATGTTCCCAATTCCATTTTTCTTGCCTTCTTCTTCCTTTGGTGAGTTTTCACCTCAGATTCTGGTATTTTTTTGGAATCAAGCTATTTCCTCAGACCACCTGTAGACGGGTTTTTTTTTCTCCATTGGAGTTAATTTTTTCGAGGTATTGCAGCGTCACATGCTTTTCACGT
The DNA here is from genome assembly GCA_946251815.1 of Dasysyrphus albostriatus. Taxonomy (NCBI): domain Eukaryota; kingdom Metazoa; phylum Arthropoda; class Insecta; order Diptera; family Syrphidae; genus Dasysyrphus; species Dasysyrphus albostriatus. The sequence goes on from OX276338.1 coordinate 28,020,425, forward strand.
ATAATGCCTGTAGTTTCTACTTTTTCTGGGACAATTCCTTCGGTTTCAAGTCAGGCATTTATTCCATCTTCTATCAAACTCTCCAGGTTTTTGAAATTCTTTCTTATTATTTGGGGCTCAGATCGATCTTGTCTTGGCTTAGGGTGGGTTTTTTGAATATCGAAAGTATTTACTGGTGACAGCTGCCGGAATATTCTTTGATTACTCTTCTGTTTCGTATCTTCGACAACGTGTTGTTTGTCACAAGGGTTTCTGCCTCTTTTTCTCTGAAAGTACTCGTATCTCCTAGGTTTCCTACATTTAGCTCACGTCACGTTACCATTTGTGCCTATTCTCATACGAGTCCATGGTCGAACTGACTTACTCTTGGCCTTTAGCATTTAAATCTCCAAAGACTATGATTTACCCTCCAGTTTCACAGATGAAGTCTTCTAGTTCCTATAGTTTTTGTCGGAATCCGTCTATTTGGGCTTAGATGGACTGATTATAGTAAAGGATTCAGAAGAAAGCCTCTATTCAATCCTCTTTTTTTAACAGTAATATTGCCTGGAACCCTGAGTGCAACAGTTCGTTTATTATTATGATATCTGCTAGCACTTCACCTATAATTTTTATCAGGTGGAAGTTTGCCATTTTTTGTTGGATGATCCGCCCGTGAATTTTTCGCCTTGCAAACTCTTATTTGGATACCTATAATCAACAGATTATACGTGTCATGGTACTACCAAGGGACCACTCTAAAGCTTATTTTGTTTTGATAACAAAATTTTTTGCAAACATTTACACTCGAAAAAGACTCGCATCTTGCTGAATTAATTAACATAAGTGATGCATTGAGTTCTTTATAGTATAGCTACACCAAGTTTTATGTATTATGCAAAATCTTTCTTTCAGACACTTAGAATTACTCTCAAGATGGTGAAATAATTAAAAATTAACTGACCACTATTTGTACCTTATCAGTGGTATCTTTTTTTTTATATGAAAAATTAATGAAGTACATTTTCTACATTGACTCTACTCGTCGTTGTCGTCGGTCGGTCGGTCGGTCGTGTTCTTCAGGTGTCTTCATCATGATTTTATCCAACAAATCCCAATAACGTGCAGTTGTTGGCCACTAAGGTCTAAGCTAAGAGAGTTCTGTGCAAATTCTCTCTCGTTAGATAAAATCATGTCACGCTTTGTAATTTTTCATGCGATATGAAAGTGTTTTTTTTATTTTTATTTTTTTTTCCATTCTTCATTACGAATTTAAAATTCAAATGTCCCTTACATACACCTTAGCCGACCCAAATGAAGTTATGGAAACAAAAAACGAACAAAACTTTGTATACCAAGTGAGCGAGAGAGGTTTGTTTTAACGTGTGACGATAGCCACAATGATGGTGACCATATTCTTCTGAGAGCCAAATGATCCCTAACTATATGTATGGAGATATGGATTTTTACCCTTTTGGCATTTTTGGTTACAACATAAAACCACCAAATCAAAACATTTCTCTTTGTATCCTCAGAGTGGTTAAAATGCAAAAACCACCTTATTAACTATTACATACTTAGGTACATATATATGCTTTAAAATAAGAAAAGATAATAATTGAAGAAAGGGTTGATACACTGATACACATTCCTAGAAGGTCATAAATGTAACAACATTTTAAAGCATTCATTAAATAATATTAAAAAATTTAAAAGACTTTCAGTAATAGATTCCTGTTTTTGCGAAAAAATTGACAAAAAAGACCTTAGCTTTTGTATGAAAGGAACTGGTTTTATGGAAGCTTAATACAAATCAGATTTTCTAGGGTAGTACATAAAAGTGTCCTTTACATAAAATTTGAAATAATTCCGCGTCCATCCGTTAAGGGCTTAGGCTATTGTTCGATGTACAGATTGACGCGAAGGCAAACACAATAAGTACTACGATGATAAAAACTATTTTTACGGATTTCCCATAACCGTTTTTTTATCCTGCTATATATGAAAAAACCTCGAAGTTGTTTTACACTAAAGCAATACTTTTTTGGTTTAACAAGTTTTGCGTTTTATAACTCAATTTTTCATAAGCCAAGTGGCAGAAGTATTTTTGTTAAAAAAAGTAATGTCGAATAAATTTTATATGACTTCAATTTACTTCTTGCTTCAGTTAATGTTTAGAAAATAAATATATATATTTACGCCAATATTCTAATATAATAATATCCAATCATCTGCGCCATCTCCAACAGAGATGCTCCGCAGTTAAGGGCTGTTCTAGAGTTAATAGAGACAGAGTCCAGAGACTTAATAGTGGCTTGACTATGAGAGAAGATGCGGAAATCCGAGTTTAATATCACATTTTCTTTGAGCCAAGATAGTAATTCTTTTATCGCTAGAAGTTCCGCCTGGAATACGCAGTGATTAGGAAGACAGAATGAGATACTTAAATTTTGTCTTTCAGATTTCAAGAACTCCAAGAACCCCATCTTTGGTCTTCGATCCGTCGGTATAGAAATAAATCGATTGATCTTTTAAGAACACCAGAATACCTCCTAGGTGGATCTGGAAAGTATGGTAACTTGAAAGTTTTTTTTATCGAAGTTCAATAGTGGGATTGTGTAGTCAGTGTTACTTAAAAGTGATCTGAATGACGTTCAATTTAAATCTCGCATTGATAAATCTCGCAATTACTCACTTTTTACAAACTCGCAATTAAAAAATTCTGCAAGTTCAAATATCGCAAAATATAATTGCATTGCAACAAATAACTAAATCTCGAAAATTCAAATGCAATTAAAAATGAAAACAATTTATTTGTTGAAATACAATTAAATTTTGTGAGACTTCCTAACTTCTTAATGAAAGATTGTTCTGGTTTGTGCTTACTTTGTGCTGCTATATGCCAAAGAAATTAAGAAAACGCTTGTACAAATCTTTTTTTGGACATAAAAGATGAAGCCCAGGAAAATTTGACTTTCACTTCGAAAAAATTCCGACAAAGCTGAATTTTTGTAGTGAGCTTTGTTTTGACGTCTTAAGCATTTCCTGAAAAGCTCCGTAAATTTGGGCTGGGGTTTAAATTAAGTTTTTTCTTAATTTCTCGAAAACTATAAGTTTTTTTGAAAAAATATGAAGATACAAATTGTAGCTTATGTCATTCTACACAAAAAAGATTAACATACTTTTTTTCATACAAGCAATAGATTCTGAGAAAATCGTGCAAGAACTTCACGGTGGAATAAATTTTGTCAAAATATTCAATAAAATTTCATCATTCGATGGGCTAAAGTTTTTACCTCACTTAAACCCCCCTAAAAAATTAAGCCCCGGCTCAAATTTACGAAACTTTTCAAGAAATGCTTAAGAGGTTGAAGAGGCTCTTTACCAAAATTCAGCTTTGTCGTAGTTTTTTCGTAGTTTTGCCATTTTTTTGTCTACTTTTTCTGAGCTAATGCAAATATACCAATTGTTTTATCTCTTTGGCATAAGGCACAAAATTTCTTTTTAAGAAATTCCAAAACTAAAAAGAAATTAATTCGTGAAAACCATACACTTGGCAGAGTAAAGTTGGGTAAAGTGGACCTGTAGGGTTATGTGTCCCACTGTCTTTTCTCGCTTCTTTTAAATGCAATCGAGGTGCTAATCAATTGAGCTAAAACTATTCTCAGTGAAGTTTTAGCAGTCTTGTTTCACTCATCGCCAAAATGTGAGTTGGGTAAGAGTTCTTCCTTTTTTCTTAAGTTAAATACATCTGTTTTGTCCATTCGAATGTTTGTTTTAAGAAAATTCTATTAAAGAGTACAGCCTTAAAGGCTGGGATTGATTTTCTTAAACTTGATACAAAGTGGTTTTTGGTGATTTTGCCCACACATTTCTTAAAATTCTTTTTAGAACTAAAAATAGCGGTACCTGCTATACATTTTTTTAAACAATTTTACAAAATCTTATTTTTTCAAAAACAGCTCCATAACTTTTCTTTACAAAAAATCAATAAATTTCGTTTGGTAAAAGCTACCTTTAGATGGGAAAATCATTTTTCAAAAAATTGTACTTCCCAAAGTATCTTTTTTTATTTCGATTTTCTTCAAAACGCTTATTTTGATTTTTTTTTTTTTCAAACGGAAGCTTCTAAGCAATGCAAATAATTTTTTTTAACTAAAATTATCAAAAAAATATTTTTTGGGTTTTTAAAAAATGTTAAATTTTTTTTGGAAAATTAAATATTATGAAAACAAACTGGCCGATTTTTATAAAATTCGGTATTTAAGGGTTTTTTTACACTCTGTACAGTATTTTAAGAATTTTTTTTACTTATATGAAAAAATAACGGTACCTTCCATAGAAATGTTAAAAAACCGCTAAGGAAAATAATTTTTTTCTTAAAAATGACTCTTACAATTTTAATTGAACTCTTTTTTCTGCATAAATTAGTGCAATATACTATCAAAAATTATAAAAAAAATTACAAACAGCAACTATATATTTTGGAAATTTAAAAAAAGTTTCAACTTCTTTTTTTAGAAAATTCAATTTCTAATAATTATTTTCTTAATTTTATATGCACATAAATAAATATTTACAATGTTAAAAATGTTTTAAGAGTTTGATATATAAAAAGTTATTTTTTAAGAAAACTGCTCCAATCATTTTCAATAAAGAATTAAGATGGCGTTCTTTTTTTTTTAATTCAGAACTCCCAAAGAATTGATTTTAGCTAATTTTAATATCGAATTTCATGCTTTTAAACATTTTCTGTCATAATTTCCATGCCTTTACATATAATGTTCTTAAACCCTCTGCGTCTTGTACATAAGATCAAGTGCATGCGAGTCGCGCTTTTTAGTGTTTTTTTTTCCTTTTTTTTGCTTTTTTATTTATGTAATTTTTTTGAAATGTGAATTTATTTCTTTGTTGCTGGATTAATTACAACAATGAATGCATCATATTTTAAAACCATTAAAAAAAAATTTAAACCGTTTGTGTTTTATTAGCAAACATGAGATTGGGGGTCCACATTACCCGACTTTACTCTACGATTTTTTTTTCATAAGTAGGACATAATGTGCAACAACTTTTTTCTTTTTTGAAAATCGGAAATGGCGGTGCTAACTTCACGCAAAAAATGGGTTCCCTCTAAAAACAATGCCCTTAAAACGATTAAAAAAAAAGAAAAAGTTGGGCATATTTCATTACAAACTTTTTTTTTAACCACAATTGACAATGGCGGTGCTATCTTCACTCACATATATGTATGTATGCAATTTCAGCTCTTTGTCTGACTGACCTTACAACTTAATGAAAATGTAAATGACACGAACATTTATTACTCCAAACATTAACCTTTATGACAGTTTTGTGCTGTCTTATCAAAATTTGAATTTTTTATAATTTTAAATAATTTAATAATAATCAGCGTAGATCCATACGTATCCAACAAGATTTTTTATGCAGACAACGTTTACAGTAACTTTAAAAAGAAAGTGGACCAAGGGACCTTCCTTGAGGTACACCAGAGTCCATCTCTATTAAATCAGAAATTATTTTACTGATTAAAATTTGAAACTTGTCGTAGGCTTTATGCACAGATTTCATACTTAATTCACTACCAATATTTAATAAAAGTATACAAATTATAGAACAAAACAGCTGGTCACCTTTTTCATGAAGCATAGACCAGCTTATAGTTGACTAAGACCTGTGGCTTTTCACTCAAAGAAGTTCGTTACTGATGGTAGTGTTGCAACTTGCCGGTATATTCTTTGAACATAAATGCTTGAAAAAAAAAATATATGAAGGTACCTTACTTACCAAAGATGATTACGTACGAGATACTAAAACTTTATTTCCATTTGCAACGCCTCACAGTTTTAGGATTTTCGCTAACAGGAATTTTAATGTTATGGCAGCCCACCACCAATGGCATCAGTGGCGGTGGCAACCGGCGACGACGGACGACGGACGCCGACGGTAGCAAGGATATTTCAATTGAATTTCAACTGCATATAGTATATGGCATGGCGGCGGCGTGCGAGAAAACCAAAACCAAAACTATACCTACCTACCATCTACAGACTCTTAGTCGACGTGTGAAATGTACCTACAAATTGATTTCGTATCCTGGATAAAGTATACTCTCGTATACTCTACTTCGAAACAAGAAATTTTTGCGCGCGAGTATTGATGTTTGAAATCTGTGACAGTAGGCCCAGTTTGTTTTTGTTTTTTATTTTTTTTTTTGGTTTTAGGTGCCGGATTAAAGAGGTGAGTTTTTAAGGTGATAAATGCTCCCATTAAAACAGGCAGAATAGACAAAATATAGCGGTGCTTAAAAAAATCGTTTAAAAGATTAATGCATCCCGGTTTATAGGTTTTACCTCCATACATCTTTTTTTATCAATCTATTAAAAGCTGTGAAGAATGGTTTTATTCTTCGCTATAAAATGTTTTGTTCTCGATTAATCGAAAGACCTTGATCGTGCAGCTAAACTTTAAATGAACAGAAATATATGTACAATTTTTTAGGAAGAAATCAATACGTTTTTGACACTTACCTATCGGTCAAAAATATTAATAAGTGTTCAGTTGTCCCTATTAAACTAAACTTATAAATCGAATGTTTCAGGAGTTTGTACGGACTTAACCCCAAAACTAGGACGACCTAACACTAAAAAACTTGATCTTAGTGCATAACCCTAGGACAATTGGCTAATTTTGAAATTTTGCCCTATTGCATTAAGCTCTATTTCATGAAATATCTTACCTACTATCCCTTGAAAGCTTTGGTATGTTAAACAACAGAAAGAACTAAGGAAAAAGAAAAAAAAAGTTATGATATAACGACTTCCATTGAATTATATTTCTATAGCCAGAGATTAAAGTGTTCTTTTTAATTGCAATAGAGTATAAGCATTTAATCAGATTTGATATATAATACTTAACACTCTTAAAGAATTCGCAATAAGAACACACAGCATCACATCATAGGTATAAAAAAAAGAAAAACCTACCTAGTCCTTCACAGAGCATAGAAATTATAAAACCCTCAAACATTTTTTAACAACACAATACCATCATCCTGCAAGGAACAACCATTTCTAGGTAATCAACTGCACAAAAATTATTTCTTTTTGCTCCTTAACGAGTTGTATGTACTTCTACAACAATAAGGACGACTGCTCCTTTTTTTCACATACATGTGTACATCTTTTCACAAAGTTCTTTGAAAAGAAAAGTGTTGTTTTTTTTTTCATCTTATAGTTACCGTCCCTAGACAGATTTGTGATATACACAATGTACATTATACAATTGTAGGTACCTTCATGTATCTAACATGTGCACACCTTTTCTACACATCATACAAACAACAATTTTTACTATGAATGAAATAAAGATAGGGTACCGAACCGACTAGGTATACTGAGAGAAGAAGTAGAAAAAGAAGTTAATAAAAGTAGAAACATTACCCGGTTGATGGTTGGTTGGTAAGCTAGCATACACTTTTTACTGTCACAAATATTACATAGTGTGACATGTAACATTTTGTTATGCGAGTGGGTATACCTACATATATGTATACTCTTAATATCCTTCCCCCTCATTGTGAAACACTCTCAAAATCTTACGTGTGTAAGCACTTTTCAGCTGGTGTAAGCGCCATTATTCAAAAAGATGCATGAACTGAAAATGTTAATGTGAAACAACATAGCATGGAAATCTACACAAAATATTTATCATTGAACAAAAATGGTATTTTAAATGATCCTTAGCTCTATCAATTTATATACTTTGATGCATCCTTTCTAACTTGAGCGAAGATAAACATAATGCCGAAAAATTTTAAATTGTCTTATATCAAGGTACTAGCATGGCATAGGTATTATGTTATTAGCAATCATTCCAGAATAAAGTTCACATCGTATTATTGGCCATACATTTTTCGCCAAATCTTTTAGGAAAAATCCTACCTACTTTTTGGAAAAATTTCACCTATTCTTTTTGGTTTATTTAAGTATATTGAATATTATAATTGAATAAAATGTTATTAATTAGTCGTTAATTAATTGTGACAATTTCGAATTAATCGTTCAATGTTTTCTATGTTTTTTTGGGTTAAGAATCAGTAAGAACTTTTTTTTTTAATTTTCAGCTTAATGATTAGGAATTCTAATCTTGTTGGATATAGTTTACAGAATTCATGTTAGTTAAACTGAACTTAATACAAATTGCGTACGACAAGGCCTTCACTATGTCACTGACGAGTCCAAGTTAGTAAGCCGGACGAAACGCCAATATGTGGGACTAACAGCCATAAAAAGCTATTTTGAATCAAAAACTTTGTATATTTGATGGTCAACGGCTTTTTAATTTGCTCTTTATTAATTTTGTTAAATACGATTTGACCGTGCAATTTTTTCTACGATCTTTTTTTGGTGCTTTGCCTACTTGATTTCAAGTTAGAAAAGCAACTCTCACGGATCGAAAAATGGGTAGATTAATGATTTGTCATTTATTAGTTGTCACAATTACAAATCCATCGTTCTATGTTTTTTATGTTTTTTTTTATAAGTGCTAAAACCTTCAAATTTAATATTTTAATGCTTAGAAGATTTGCGTTAGTTAATCATTGATTAGTTGTGACAAATTCAATTTTGTCATGCAATGTTTTCTATGTTTTTCGTTTTCTTTCCTTAATTCAATGAAGTAACCTACAAAAAAGGTTTAAAATTGATTATATTGAACTGTTTCTTGTATTGCTTTATTACGTTTTCATTTATTCCAGAGATAATTTTGTTGAATAATACATAGAAAACATCGCATGCTGGAAATGTACCTGTCACAACTAATTCAAAGCAAATTACTAACCATTTCAATAATAAGTTTTAGAAATTTGTACCACTTTTCGATACCAAACATAGAAAACATAGAACGATAAATTCAAGATTGTCAAAACTTTTTAACAAATTAACAACCATGAATTATTTGGCTATAAGCCATTTGATTTTAGCAGGTTTACTTGATGTCAAGCTTGCAAAGAACCCAAAAAAACGTAGAAAAACATTGCATGACAAATTCTATACTGTCACAAATAATTAAAGACTAGTAAGTGACAAATCAGAAAGCTATAAACTGTTCAATACTAGCAATTTAATCACTTTTAAAGATGGTGCTTTCATTTAATTTTGGTGGGGGCTTGTTTAGGGATTGAGTCACCTAAGGGTTAGAGAATTCCTTTGACCATCTTTTTGTATTGAGGATGATATCATCTATATGGTAGAGAAAATTAAGTTCCGGGTCAAATATTATGCCAAGATGACGAATATTATTAACGGTGGGTATGGGTTGATCATGAAGGAGGTAGAGATGGGGGAGGAGATTTAATACGTATACGCGTAAAAGTGATTGATTGGCATTTGGCAACTTTAATCTCCAAGCATATTTTAAGACACCAAATTGAAAAACTGTCAAGGTCCTGTTAAATAAGGAAAGAGTCATGTGGCGAAGAAATGATCTTGAAAAACTTGGTATCATCAGCATACAGTGAAATAGAAGAAGGTTTGATGACCTTTTCAATATCGTTAATAGCAAGAACGAACAAAAATGGGCCTAGGTGACTGCCTTGGGGATCATCGGATGATTCAAAGAAATAACAAGAGGTGGTGGTCCTAAAACCAACGCTGTTATAACGATTATCTTGGTAAGAGGCGGATCTATTTTAACAAAGAAGGCTCGAAGCCGAGAATGAACAGTTTGAAATGTATTAGTTTATGGGAAATTTTGTCATGTGCCTTACCGAAATCGGTTGAGATAACATCGATTTTGTAACCTTTCTCCATGGCTGATAGCATTACACAAATTCAACAAGGTTAGTGGTTGTTGATCTGCCTTGAGAAAGCCATGCTGTCTGGAGAAGATGAGAGATTTGCAGTGGAAACTTAACGTTGCATCAAAAATACTTTTTAAGAGTTTGGGCGTGTGAAAAAGCTTGGCAGTTGGACGATAATTGTTAACATCACCCTTCGAACCCTTTTTGTGTATTGGAAGGATGGTGAAAGGCTACAAATTTTTGAGAGAGATCTTTCTTGATATTAAGTTAGCATCATAGAGTAAAAAAAACATAGAAAATATCTTACGATCAAGTTCAATTTTCCACAACTAGTTAATGCCTAACTTACGGTAAACTAAGCCATAAAACATCATGTTGTCAAAGCATCTAGAAAAATTTAGTAAATATTGAACGAAAAATCAAAAATTGTCACAGCAAATTTAGGAGAAATTAATGGCAATTATTCACCTGACAATTTTTCGTCAAAGTTGTTTCGCGAACTTGATACTCATAGAAAACAAATCGCCTAAAAACATAAAAAAACATTGCACGACGACAAAATTTATAAAAACTAAGTAACGACTTACTAACGGTAAATTATTAAGCAGTAAAATTTTAAATTTCCGAGCTTTTACCACTTTTCAAAAAAACATAGATCATTAAAATAAAAATTCTCACAGCTAATTATTGACAAATTATACACCTTACTGGTTGTTAAAAAAATGATACTGGTTAATTTTTTTTTTCAAAAACTTTTGAAGCTCCTACCGAGAAAAAAAGATAGTTTTTCTGCTATAGAGAAAAAAGTGAAAATTTCTACAATAATTGCATATTCCTTGTAAATTAATAATAATACCTAGTTACAAATATTTTTTTTTGCTGATATAAATCGATACTCCCAGGTCGGTATCGACTTTGATATGTGTTTTAGCTGGTATCGTCTCTACCTTGTAGAAAAAGAAAGAGTTAGCTTGGTTATACTTTTTCTGTAATTATTTTTTGGACTAAAATAGCACATAATAGCACATTATCCTTTTTTTACACCTTTCAACTTTCAAAGAGTTTAGCTGGATTTTTTGATTTTAACAGTCCAATGAAATTTCAGAATAAGCTAAGGTATGGTGCTTTGTTCTCAATTTGCCCATGATCAGCTACCCACGACAACAAGAACCAAATCCTACAGTGACGAATCGATTCCAAGAAATTATTGGCACATTAATGTTTTTTAGTGAATTATATCGCCGAGTTGCATGTCTTCTTCGTTCGTTCCATAAAAATACTTGAAGATATTAATATTCGCTATCCCGATCAAAAAAAAAATTCAACAAGGAGATTTTTCTCTTAATTGATGGAATGACTAACGCTTACAGGCTTTTTGACATTAAACACGCATACATACATACGGACATAGGATACCCAAGACATTTGATAATATATTCAGCAAAAAAAAAAAAAAAAAAAAACAATCCTGATTTATAGCTAGGTATCCACATTTTATTAACATCAAGATCAATCCCCGGAAAAAATAATTAATTTCACAAAAGCACGCAAAAAGAAAAACTGCACCATCATCACCATCATCATCATCTTCATCATCAAAATAAAACTCAAGATTCGTTCCAAGAAGAAAACACAAAACTTGCATTCTTCACTTTATCAATATTTTTGCAAGATAACCAAGGTTGATTTTTTTAAGAACAAATCAAAAAACAAAACAACAAAAAAAAAGTTTTTATTGCGGCCATAAAACTGACTTATCATTTTTTGCCTTTCTCACTTCTTGAACGTTTTCAGACAAATGTTAACATGTGTATGTGTAAATGGAATTCAAACAGGTACTTATAATTTGGCTTCCAATCTGGCGGAGATGTCAACATACTATTAAGTCGATGTAAGGCCAAAAAACTGGTTTCCAAATCCATTAGCCGAAGACAAGTCCAACGAGTCATAGTCAGAGTCAGAGTCACCAGCAATTTCACTCTGTGTAGAGCATGCTGCTGCTGCTGCTGCTGCGGCTGCTGCTGATGCTAAGGCTGCCTATCTTCGCTACCGGCATCACCTGAAATTAACAAAGTGCGGTTTGCATCCGTGTACTTGGTTCCATCTACAGTGAGATAAGAAATGTTGTGGTTGGAAGGATTGATTTAAAAAAAAATTAGCAATCACTTAAATAAAATTCAAAGAGGATCTGCAATCTTTTAAAAAGTTTATAGAAGGCAGTCACCAACATATCTGTAAAAACATAATAGTAAAATCCATTCAAAAATTCAAATCGAATCTCATATAGACCAACAAAAAGGATCTGGCAACATCTGGAACTGGAACCTACGAACGGATTTTCATCAAATTCTGTATTTGGAGTCTTAATCCCAAGTGCAGAATTGTGTTAAAATGGTAGCATTTCAGTTTCTTGGAAATTCACCGAAAAGTTATAAGCAAGCTGAATGGATTTTAACCTGTGCCAGGACTATTTTTCTTGCAAAGCATTAAAAAATAAAAAAATAAATTTGGTGGCACAACAGCTCGTGAAGAACCAAGGCCTAGTGACTTACAACTCTCAACCATTCCTGTGTGCGTATTTTTGGCAGGAATGGAGGGGACCTACAATTGTTTGCCGAGTCCGAACGGCTAGATGAGAAGCACTTATTCGTGATAAGTATACTCCTGGAGGATTTGTCAGTTCCTCGCAAGAGGCAGTACCCCGCGAAAAAAACATTTCTGTTTTTAGGTGTCAGCGGCTGGGAAACGAACCCAGACCTTTGGCATGACAGTATTACGCACTAGCCATCATGCCACGAGGTACTTCAAAGCATTTATGTTACCTAAAATTCGAAATGGCTTTGGGTTATTCCAATCTGAATTACTATGTAGAGTGATTAAGATTTTTTCCATATTTTTGACTGAGCAGTACATTTCTTGACTAACTGTACTAACAATCTCTCTTCCTTACCACCACTGACCGTTGACCATGTCATTGCGCCTTCGTCGTCGTTGTCTTGTCGGTCGTTGTGGTCATGTGAGTCGAGGATATAAAGAACGTCTGTTGATTCGACCCGTCAATATCATTCACGATGCAGATGCAATTAGTCACTATTAGCGTTCTTTACTATCATTTTGGCGGATGGAGCCAAGAGGACCACAAGAGAGCGAGGGCAGCAGATTGAAAGAAGTAACTTTAAACAAAGAGGTATAATAACTTTTATTTCACGGCAGAATGCAGATCCAGTTTGACATCCGCACGCTCTGGACACTTTGATGCCATCCGACTTGGAACTAAAATAGGTACATGTTGTTGTTTTTTTTTTTTATTTTTTTTAGATTTATTTTTTTGTTGTATTTGATGGCTCTTCATTGGCCTAAAGATTTGCTGAGCTGCAAATTCCACTGAAGCAGCTAATGTTCTGGGAATTTAAAATGGGTAATAGAAAAAAAAGTGTATAGGTACATACAAGTTATACCCTGTAATTGTCGGTATGAAGTGTGTGCACATCAACATCTTCGCGTAGATAAACGATGGCCGACAAGAAAAGTTAGCCGAAGACATATTTTAGTTACCGACATAAAAATAATTTTACAGCTGCTTCTGCTACTGCTTGTGTGTGTTTGATGAAATTTTCAGAAAATGACTCTTCTTTTATGGACAGTTTTTTTTTATTTTTTTGTTGTTAATGGAACACAAAGTTGCTTATATAAGATTGAAGTCATTATATTGTAGAGCTCGAAGTTGGAGATACATATTAATGAGCCCTTCTTTTAAGTTGATAACAAAAATTACCTTTTAAACCTGATGAGCTGTTTTACAAAAATGTTGGTAGGTATTTTACTTTTGTAAAAAAAAAAAAACTGTAAGTAGTTCTTTGTTGTTGTTTATTAAAGATAAGTTCAAAATTAATTTTTAATTATGGAAGAACCTGAACCGTATAAAAGTAATAATATTGCAAGAAGAGATGATTTTTCAAAGAGGGGCCTTTTATTTTTATTGACACTCTAATTGCCTGCCTTAATTGTTTTCTAAAAATTAATTAACTGTAAGATAAACTTAAATTTAAAACGAACGAATGCATTAAAATTGAGTCATCATAACGGATTTTGCCGTTTTACGGCCGAAGCTAGCATGTTTAAAAAAAAAAAATGGTTAAAACGCTTAACCGATTTTTTAGTGGGTTGAATTTTTATTAAATAATATTACGTTCCATGTTAGTCTCCCGCTTAATCACCTCAAACACTCGCATGATGCATTTACAAACGCAAGTAGGATTTACTAGCAGTGGTGAAAGCGTTGCTTAAACATATACAAAATCTTACATCAAATTCTCATATTAAAAATTTTGAATTTCCATCAAAATGTTTAAATAAAAACATTAAAAGAGAAAAATATTCTAAGTAGCAATGCTATAGCCCATTTGATTTGTTATTTCTTGTTGACTTATGGAAATGGGTCAATAATGTAGCTAACGATATTTTTAACAAATTATTCTATGTAGTATTACAAAATTGAATTATTTTTGCGATCTTAGTTTTGTTATTTTGCAAATTGCTTGTTTTTATATATTTTTTATATTCAGAAATACTCTCACAACTTTGTATTTGTATAAACGCCTTCGAATGGTTGGAGGGCAATTTTTAAAAAAAAAAGTTTGAAAAATATTAAAAAAAAAAAATAATACACAATTTTAATTTTTGGAAAACTATTCTTTAGTTCTGTTTTTAAAAAAGAATTTTATAACGTAAAATCTTAAAAAATTAAATGCGCCGCACGTACTTGCGTACTTGTTCAAGACGCTGAGGGAGTTTTAAAAATTTAAAGCAATGGAAATTATGAGAGAACAATTTTTAACCAATTTTCATAACATAAAATACGATATTTAAATTTGCTTAAACTTTCCCTTTATTAATTTCATGTAAAAAAGAGAATGCCATTTGAATTCTTGACCGAATATAATTGCATAAAAAAAATTTTGTAATTAAAAAATTAACAGTTTTGAATTATTATTGTTTAATCTTACTTGAAATTTGTATGTAAAAATTACAAAATCTGAATATAAAAATTTATCAACCCGTTTCTGAGATATTAAATTTTGAAAAAATTGGAATTTTTTGAAAAATTAAAAAAAAAAATGTAGTTTGGAAAATTTTTTTAGGCAGTATTACTCAATATTATTTGAAATTTGTAGGTATGTAAAAAATTAAATAATATAAATAAGTTCAGCAAATAGTGAGAAAGTTCAAAATAAAAAAAAAACGTGTTATGAGAAGTAGAATTAATGAGTATGAATTTTTTAAATTTTTATAAGTAGATCGCACTAATTTTAGAACGCAGATAAAGTTTTATACAAATGGTAGAATCCATTTTTAAGAAAAAGAATGGTGCTTTCAACATTTTTATGTTTATTTTTTTTCATATAAGTACATTTTTCTAAAAACTATTAAATATATTAAGATACCAAGTTTCAAAACAAAAATTTTCAAGATATTTAAAAAAAAATAAAAAAGCTGCTGAAAATTTTGGCAAGAAAATTATTTGTATTTAAAAAAAAAATAGTTAAATTTTCAAAAGCAAATCGAAAATAAAAAATGGTTCTTTTACTATTAATAATCATTGTTTGAAAAATAATTTCATATCCAAAGGTAGTCTTTACTAAACAAAAAATAAATTGAATTTTCTTTTAAGAAAAACTGTTGGGCCTTTTTTGAGGAAAATAAGATTTTTATAATTGTTAAGAAAAATTGTATGCTGGAAAAATTCCGACAAAGCTGAATTTTTGTAGAGAGCTTTTTTTGACGTCTTAAGCATTTCCTGAAAAGTTCCGTAAATTTGGGCAGGGGCTTAATTTTTAAAGGGAGGTTAAAGGGGGTAAAATTTAGTATTTTCTTAATTTCTCAAAAACTATAAGATACAAATTGTAGTTTATGTTATTCTACACAAAAAAGATTAACATGCTTTTTTTCATAAAAGCAATAGACCCTGAGAAAATCATGCAAGAACTTCACGGTGGAGTAAATTTTGTCAAGAAATTTGTAAAAATATCTATCATTAAACGATGGGCTAAACATTTTGTACGATTTGAGTTTGGCTACAACTCCTCTTAATAAAACCCAAGATTTTGGGGTCCCCGGGGTAAAGGGAACACCACCATCTTGAAAAGGAAAGTGATTTGGTCTTTGTTCAGCAAGTCGATGAAACTCCCCTTTACAACAAAATCATGACAGAAAACATTTAGACAGTAAAATTATCTAAAAAATGAGCTATTAACGAACTCTGAGGGTTTATTAATCTTGAAGTTATAGGGATCAAAGTAACGCTTTTTATTTTGTACTGTAAATAGCAAAAATAACGGTTTTTTGTAAATATCTCAGTAGATATAATTTTGTTTTCAAAAAACTAAAGAGTTTATATTAATGCTTATAAAATGTTGGTCAAAAAAGATTATAACACTTTTTTTTCGTTCCCCTTACCCCGGCCACGCCAAAATCTTGTGTTTTATTAAGAGCATTCACATTTTTTCAAAAAAAACTTAGTTTTTGAGAAATTAAGAAAAAACTAAATTTTACCCCCTTTGACCCCCCCCCCCCTAAAAAATTAAGCCTCCTCCCAAATTTACGGAACTTTTCAGGCAATGCTTAACGCGAAAACAAAACTTTCTACCAAAACTCAGCTTTGTCGGAATTTTTTCGTAGTTTTTCCATTTTTTTTGCCTAATTTTCCTAGGCTACAATATAATTTTTTTTGAACAAATGGATAATTTGCCTTACAGCACCTATATCGTAAGTATAAAATCAGTAAACTGTATATAAAATATACTTTTTTAATAAATTTCTTATTTGAAAAAACTTGTTTTTGTTGTAAGCTGCTAAGGCCGTATGACGAATTTTTCCTGTCATTTTAAATAAACTGAATTCAAATTTCGATCGATTTTTACCGACTCATGTAGAAATTCAAAACATAAATACACTTTGGATTCTATTTAACTAGGGGAATTGGCTTAAATCTCTGAACATTTTTTTTTTATTTTAAAATACAATATGCATGTGTTGTCAAAACTGTTAAAAGAGACTTTTTTTGTAAAAATTGTAATCAAAGCGATTCAGAGATGTAAGAGAAACTCTAATAAAAAATTAACAAGGCAATTCTATTAGAGGTATTTTTAGTTTGATAAGGGTTTAGGGAAAATTCTTTCTTGCCAAAATTTAGATCGTGCCGTGCTTGGTACTTACAAAAATATTTAAGAACTATTAATGAAATTTTTCAAATAGTTTTTCTTTTCTTAAGAATTTAAGTATCACAGTCACAGGTACTATAATCCCATAAATACCTTAGCACGCAGAAGAAAAAACATGATGAATTTTCATTCGATACTTGGTACGTGTTGTTCTGATCAGATTTGGGAAATGCAAAACACCAATTTAGGCCTTATCAATAAAAAGATATGGAGTACATTTAGATTCAATAAATGGAAGCTTTGAGAAAGAACGAAAATGTTACGCAAGAATTTTTTTTTAATTTTGAAGACTAACCCCTTTCAATATAAAGTGCACGACTAAATTGCACGTACTTCAATATTAATAACGGGTGATTTTTTAAGAGGTTTAGAACTTTAAAAAAAAAAAAACACAAAAAATTCGAAAAAATGAATGAAATATTTATTTGAATCGATAGTTTGAACCTTGCAATTTAATGTTTAAAGATAATTTCATGCAAATGTTGACCGCGGCTGCGTCTCAGGTAGCCCATCCGCTGAGTCCAATTTTGGCATACTATTTCACACATATCGGCCGGTATCTCACGAATGAATGCATGGATGTTGGCTTCCAGTGCGTCAATCGAAGCGGGCTTGTCCCTATAGACATTAGCCTTGACATACCCCCACAAAAAATAATCTAATGGTGTCAAATCGCACGATCTAGGCGGCCAATTGACCGGCCCGAAACGTGAAATTAACTGTTCACCAAACTCGCCTCGCAATTGCGCCATTGTTTCGCGTGCTGTGTGGCATGTGGCACCGTCTTGTTGAAACCACATATCATGCAAGTCAAGAACTTCCATTTCGGGCAAAAAAAAGTTTGTTATCATCGCTCGGTAGCGTTCACCATTGACAGTAACGCTGCGATTCGCATCATCTTTGAAGAAATATGGCCCAATAATGCCGCCGGCCCATAAACCGCACCAAACAGTGGCTTTTTCGGGATGCATTGGTAGCTGTTGCAATGCTTCTGGCTGATCTTCACTCCAAATGCGGCAATTATGCTTATTTACGTACCCATTCAACCAAAAATGAGCCTCATCGCTGAACACAATTTTTCGATAAAAAAGCGGATCCTCGGCCAGCTTTCCAAGAGCCCATTCACCAAAAATTCGGCGTTGTGGTAGGTCAGCTGGCTTTAGTTCTTGCACCAGCTGTATCTTAAAAGGCTTTACGCCCAAATCCTTTCCACGTAGTGCTGTAACAAAGGCCTAACTGCTGGGAACGGCGCCGAATCGACATTTCGCGGTCTTCTGTCACACTAGCTGATACGGCCGCAATATTTTCTTCACTACGCACAGTACGTAAACGTGTTGGTGGTTTAATGTCCAACAAAGTAAATTTGGTGCGAAATTTGGTCACAATCTTCCGAATAGACTGCTCAGAAGGTCGAGAATGCCGACCATAAAATGGAAGCAGCGCGCGATGAACATTTCGAACCGAGCACGAATTTTGATAGTAAAATTCAATAATTTGCAAGCGTTGTTCATTTGTAAGACGATCCATGGTTAAATTGCAAACCAAACTGAAGCTGTTTGACAGTAACACAAGGTACTAAACACACGTCAGCTGTCAAAACCAGTGTTGCCAAAACCAAACCAGCTAAAAAATCACCCGTTATATGTAAAATAAGAATTTTAAATCGTTGATGCGGTTTTCTTAAAAAAATTATTTTCATAAATAAATTTTAGGTAATATTTAAAAAAAGTTTTGCAAAGAAAGCTTTCTTTATGACAAGCTAGACATACAAAGTTTCAAGTGCAATTTCTTTTTAAGTTTTACATACACTTTAAAATAAATAATCGCATAAAAGCGTAACTAACTTGGTTATAAGCCATCGCTTATTAAATCTGCATTGAAATATCTTTCAATTTCGCTTTTTTTTGGTTCTTTTTTCTTAATTTCAATCAACCGGTCGTATTCTTGCAAAATGTCAAATACTCCACAATCACTAAAAAAAATAACTACACGAGGTGCTGGAGGATTGCAACAACAAACAAGTGCAGCTTTGAAAGCATCAACAAGCAAGACCGGCGGTGATGAAAACAAATCATTGGAATTCAAGATCGAGAAACAAATTAAAGGATTAAGAGATCTAATTCTAAAAGAAAATTGTAAGTTAACCCAGAAACTTGACAAAATTGTAAGCGATTTTGTACAACGTTTTGAAATGGTGGAACAAACCCTAGCAGATCTGTCAAAAAGAGTCGAGCGGCTGGAGATTACACCCGAACCATTTGTTGCAGCAGCACCAAACACTTCATCACTTGCCCAACGCATCGATGAGCTGGAACGCGAAAAAATGTCAGCAGATGCTATTTTACTTGGTATACCAAAAGAAGATGACGAGAATTTGCACGATTTGTTTAACAAATTATGTAATTCTGTTAGCTGTACACCAACGCCTGTGCCTGTAAACATTTTTCGCGTAAAACCCAAGGAACAAATATTGACACTGCAATAATAGTTAAATTTGCGACAGCTTCTGAAAAGAACACTCTACTTGGATCAATTCATAAACGCTGGATAACAACAAAAACCTGTACATGCTTGCGTGACGTTGGGAAACCTTCTGACAGCCGAATTTATATAAACGAAAGCTTAACGTCATATAACCATATGATTCTCCGAAAAGCTCTTCAACTGAAGCGAGCAAAAAAGTTTTCCAGTGTTTACACTCGAAGTGGGAGAGTTTACGTAAGAAGATCAGGAGCAACTGCAGCAGATAAATCGCTTTTAATACTATCAATCGAAAGCTTAAATTGTATTGCTGATGGAACGAATGAAGACGATGATGAAGGCGAATCGTAAGCAGCTTTTTTTAGGAACTTTTATAACTTGCCTATTTGTTTACTTTTTCTTTAATTTAATTCTTTATTTTTCTAAAACTTTTGTATCTTTGCCCAATTTTTTCCTTAACTTTTGCCATATGTCTGAATTTGTTCGTTTTCTGTGGTGCAGATGGTTTCTTTTGAAAAGTAGTTCTCAAATCTTTTTCCTATTTTATGAAAATGACTAGTCATAGCACAAATAGTTTTTCTTCTCTGTCTTATGATGTAGGCGTCAATTTACGTATAATGCTGGAAGTTCTGAGCAAACAATGTGGTGGCTTAAAGGTTTGTCACATAAATGCTCAGAGCTTACATGCAAAGATAGACGAATTCAGAGATGTGTTTATAGGGTCAAGTATTGACATTATATGTGTTTCGGAAACATGGTTTCAAGCCGATGTACAAGATATTGTATATAGTTTAGCGGGCTACAAATTGCTACGGGCTGACAGATTTAATCGTGTAGGTGGTGGTACTGCAATTTATATACGAGACTGTATACATTTTAAAACTATCAGTAAGTCGGACGCATCCTCATTGATTGAATACTGTTTTATAGAAATCCCTAATGGAGAAAGTAATTGTTTGCTTGGAGTTGTTTATCGCCCTAATAAACATATTGACTTTTCTCAACTTTATCTAGAATTGGAACGATTTTCTTCTCTATACTTGGACGTTATAATATGCGGTGACTTCAATTGTAACTTACTCGAGAAAGATACATCCGAATGTTTTGTTAACAGAATAAAAACCTTGGGCTTATATTCAATTAATTGCACTAATCCAACACACTTTACAGCCACCACCTCCACCTTACTAGATTTATTTATTGTTAATAACATAGAGAACATACTGCTTTACTCTCAACTTGAGGCACCTGCATTCTCCAAGCACGATCTTATATTTGCAACTTTCAAAACTACCCCACAATTCAAATCCTCATCTTACAAATATAGGGACTTTAAGGCTGTTAATTCTAATGACCTTGAAAATAGTATTCGTCAGATTAACTGGCAGACAATATATACAATAGCTTCACCTGACGATCAAGTTAATTTCCTTCAAAGCTCCATAAATCAACTATTCAACCGACATATACCACTGAAAATAAAAAATACGAGGAGCGATAGGAAATCTTGGTTTACAGCAGATATTTCAAATGCTATAAGGCAACGTGATCAAACATACACACGATGGAAACGGTTCCGTCTTCCAGAAATGCTATCATTATTTAGGAAATTAAGGTACAATGTATGTAAAAAAGTCAGGGAAGCAAAATGTAGACTGTTCTCCAACCGTTTAGACAAAAACCTCCCACCGAAAATGTTATGGCAGAATATTCGAGAGCTTGGTGTTGGCAAGCAAAAAGAACAATGCTCTACTGATTTGTGCCCCAATCATCTCAATAAAGAATTTGCGAAAATTCAAAGCAGTAATCAAAGTGAGTTGCCGGTTGTTGACCCGGTAGAATCGAATGAAGGCTTTCGGGTTGTTGACCCCGATAGTGAACATTCTTTTCAATTTCAAAGAGTTTATGATGAAGATGTTGTCAGTGCTGTACTTAAAATAAAATCTTCAGCCACAGGGTTTGATGAAGTACACCCACATTTCATCAAAATGATCTTACCTCATATTCTTCCTACTCTTACACATGTATTTAATACAATCATAATGACTTCTTCATTTCCGTCCTCTTGGAAAATTGCCAAGGTTATACCAGTGCTTAAAAAACCTGCTACTCGTCTATCACAACAAGAGTTTAGACCAATCTCCATTCTTTCGTTCCTATCCAAGGTTTTGGAAAAACTCCTACACAAACAAATTTCAGTTTTCTTAAAAGCAAATAAACTCTTAAGTGATAACCAATCCGGGTTTAGACCAAAGCATAGTTGTGTCACCGCTACTTTAAAGGTTGCAGAAGATATCAGAAACGCAATGGATGGTGATCTAGTGTCATTTTTAGTGCTCCTAGATTTCTCAAAAGCCTTCGACACCGTCAATCATAGGAGGCTCGTTTTAAAATTAAAAGAGCAGTTCCGGTTCTCAGACAATGCTTCAAATCTGATTTTCTCCTACCTAAATGGTCGAAGTCAGGCTGTTGTTATTGGTGATAAAACGTCTCGCCCACTAAATCTTTACTCAGGGGTTCCGCAGGGATCAATTCTTGGTCCACTGCTGTTTTCAATTTTAATTAACGATCTTCCACTCCACTCAAATCACTCTTCAATAGACTTGTATGCAGACGATGCTCAAGTTCAACTTAGCTGCAAGTTAGGTATGATCGAAGATGGCGCATACAGATTAAACTCAGATCTCAGCAGGATATCAAATTGGTCTGAAACTAACAATCTACAACTCAATCCAGGAAAGTCAAAATGCTTAATAATATATAAAAATAAACTTGATCATACCTATTTTCCTGCATTGTATCTCGGAAACGAACAACTTGAATATGTCAATAAAGCTAAAAATTTAGGTATTATTTTCAATTCCACATTGACCTGGGAAGACCATATTCAAATGATTATTGGAAAAATATATGGATCATTACGTAGTCTCTCCCTATCAAAGAGTTTTACCCCCCAACACATTCGACTTAGATTAGCAAAAACCTTGATTCTTCCCATAATATCGTATGGATGCCAAATCTTTACCAGCCATAATTCAGTAATGAAAAGAAATCTGTCAGTGGCGTTCAACAATGTGGCTCGCTATGTTTACAATCTCCAAAGATACGACCATATTTCAAATTATTCAAATAACATTCTCGGCTGTCCCCTCTACACATACCTAAAATATTTGTCCCTAAAAACACTAAATACAATAATAATGAATAAAGAACCTAATTATCTTTTTGAAAAAATACACTTTGCAAATTCTTCTCGATCTTTTACATTATTGCAACCAAGATTCAGTTGCAGAAACTCCGAACGTCAGTTCTTCGTGTATGTCATAAGGCAGTGGAACAATCTACCCTCTTTCATCAGAAGACTTCGGGGCACCGCACAGTTTGAAGTGATTTTATTCAGGCATTTGGCAATAGGTTAGCAAATTAAATATCAGCGTTTAATGAAAAATTGATAGGTATCTAGTTTGTCATTTTGATATACCTATACATCTGTATTTCAGTACTACTTAATGTTATTTGAATTAAACTTAAAACTAAAATTATAAAATGTAAATTCAATGCACTCTTTTTAACTTTTACTATAAATTATAGGCCTTAAAGCCCATTGTAAAAGATTCTATAAATAAATAAATGAAAATGAAATATTCAAATACATTTGTAAGCCTTGTTTCAAAAATTGGAAATATTGGATTTTTTAAAAAATTCAAAATAAATATTTTTTTCAAAATTTTGTTGTACAATTATTGAGTTTTTGTATAGATCTTGTTACTAAAATTGTTTGAGCGCGTTAATGAGAAAATCGAATATAAAAAAAACGTTATATGGCAGGTACCGTCAATAAAAGTTTTTGGTAAATTTTTTTTTACCGAAAAGTACTTTAAACTTAAGGTGCTGGCACACTGTGCACTAAGTAAAACGATCGCTGCAAGTAAAACTTGCCTGGTGTGACGACCCGAAAAGTACTTGCAAGCAAGGAATTGCTGCAAGTGATTAATTTGCTGGCAAGTACTTGCGCAATAAACACTACCTAGGTGTGTTTCAAATGTTGCAATATAGAACAGAATCTTATGTTGCGTTTTTATGCGTGATGGTAGCTATGAGATAATAATAATTCGAACGACTGGATCGCACGTAATTGTCCTTATAGTTCAACATGCTTGGAACTTCAGATCTCTTAAGAATATGAAAGTAATTAAAGTAAAATGTAACGAAGCATGAAAGTCTTTCTTTTAGTTGTTAAAACAACTCTCAAGAATTTGATTGGATAAGAAGATTGAAATTAAAAGTTATATTGAAGGTAACGTCGAAAACAGTATTTATTATTTTTTTATCAGAAAGTTTAACAAATCTTCTTGCTGCTCAAAAAACAATTTTTTCGTAATAAAACTTCTTCTTCTAAATCGTGATTGTTCATTTCAGATCTATGCCTTATGAAACAATAAACGAAACTGAACTGAAAATGGCAGAAACCACACCCGTCCACACAAGAACTAATAAATTACTTGCAGCAATTACATACTTTTAAGAATTAATTTCAGCAAATAATTTCTGCAATTAATTTCTTGTTGGGTGTGACGACCTTAAAAATACTTGCAGTAATTTTACTCGCGAGCAAGTAAAAAGTCGTTTCAGCAAGCAATTTACTTGCCTGGTGTGACGTTTTCTCTGCAAGTACTTGCACGAATATTTCAAATTTTTGAAATAATTGCTGCAAGTATTTAACTTGCACGGTGTGACGACACCCTTACAGTAGTCGAATAATTTTTTGATGAGCCGTTTTTGAGATAAATAGGCACTTCTTTAGCGGTTGTATGGCAAAGTACAGTTATTTTTGGTGCTAAAGCCTATAGTACGCAGATCGAGCTAAAATTTCGCTT
Organism: Dasysyrphus albostriatus; assembly: GCA_946251815.1. Classification (NCBI taxonomy): domain Eukaryota; kingdom Metazoa; phylum Arthropoda; class Insecta; order Diptera; family Syrphidae; genus Dasysyrphus; species Dasysyrphus albostriatus. The sequence goes on from OX276338.1 coordinate 28,044,805, forward strand.
CCACTTTTTTCTCCAAACACCAGCATAACCCCTAGGTACATTTTGAAATAAGATTTTTGTGGAGATAACATTACAAGAAACAGCTGTTCTCTTAAAAGAAATTGTATTCAACAATTTCAAAGAATTTTATTTCAATGTTTAAGTAAATGCAACCAAATAAAATAAATTTTTCCCTTTGGCATTAATAAATTGTTTGTCTGTGAATATTTTTAGTATTCAATTCTCATTTTTAAAGCCTAGTACGCAGATCGAGCTAAAATTCCTCTCCCATACAAAAATCTCTCAAAAATTTAGCCAAGCTAAAATTAAGTCTAGCATTTTAGCCGAGAGGTACGCAGCTCCAGCTAAAAAATCAAATTTTCGTTTCTTAATGTACCGGGCCATCTGCCAAAATCTAGTGAGTGAAATAATTGTTCGGGACATTAATTCTTGAGATAAATTGCGACAGGTTCTTTTATATGTGAGATTTACGTGACCATTACATTTTGAAAATGAAAATTAAGTACGAAAAATATCTATGGACAAATGATTTAACAATGCTGAAGAAAAAAATTATTTTCACTTGAAATATAAAAATGAAATTCTTTGAAATTGTTGAATAAAATTTCTCTTCAGAAAACATCTATTTTTTGTGATGTATTTTTCACAACAATTTATGTCAAAATTTAGCTAGGATTTCAGCTGGTGTTTGGAGAGAAAAGTGGGAGCGAAATTTTAGCTCGATCTGCGTACTAGGCTTTAAAGACAAAATTTCAATTTTACCTACCTCTGGAGAGTTACAAAAAAACCTTAAGTTCAAAATTTGAAGAACATCGCTCCAGTGGCTTAGGTTGAAGATCGAGGAACAGTATACAGACAGACAAACAGACAGACTTTTTTATGGTCTCTATCATCGTAATATCATGTTTGGTTGTTATCTTGAATTTTTTTTCTGCACGAATCCAAAACCTGCCCCATAGTACCTACATAATCGCAATTAAAGATCCTAAAATGTATCTTTTAATTCACAAATTAACTTAACGTTGATCTAATTACTATTATTTTGACAAATTCCAGGTGTCTGGCGTATATTAGGTCCCGCTGTGTATGGTCTATAAGTACAAAATCTAAATGAAAGTCTACTACAATCAATAAGAACTCTTCTGTTACTAAATGTGTTCACTAAATGTGAACTTTTTTACACAAACTTCCTCAAAAATGTCAGAAGTATTTTTAACTTTTAACTTTTACCAACTCCAGATTTAATGCAAATGATTCAGGTCTTCAAAAAAAAAAAATTAATTATATTGGCTTAGATTCATGTTTTATTAATAGGTATATCTACATTATCTGAATAATGAACTCCTAGAAATGAACTATACTATGTTAATTTATAACTTAGAACTTCAGAAGTATAGTTATACCCAAAATGAGGTCTTCTGGCTCATCCTGAGTATATAAAATTAGATAGCTCTAGGGTAAAAGTGTCAAGCCATATAGCACTACAATAGCAATAACAATATATTCTCTAAATTATGCAGGTACCTACATAATAATTATAATAAACTTCATCAACGTGTCATACAAATATACACAGCTTACATGAAATGACATAAATGCTAGAAATACAAATCATTTTATTGCAAATGCACACATAATGTATTTGTATGCATACACATATACTCCTATGCTATTTCATCTTATGTATGATTGTATATGTATAATAGTATATCACCCTAAAATAATATGAACTCAGCTTTCCTTTAATTTCCATCAAATAATGTCAATCATAATAATTTCAATGTCCGTCTGTGAGTGTCACAGTTGACGTTCTTCTATTCATATATACTCCTCGTAGGTACATACATATATAAATTTTTAGAAAGCAATATTAACTTCGTGCTTGTACATACATATATATCTACAGATACATACATAAGTATAAAGAACAAACGATAAGTGGCATGAATGCCGCATACCGAAAATTGAAGTTATCCCGCAATATCGAAAATCCATTGATTCTGTCAGTCCGGCATTCTTCGATCATCCCCGAACAATATTTTATAAGTGCCCTTTTGGAACAGACACATAATCATAATCAAATGCTTGTCAAAACGTCAACTCTCACAGTTTAATGATTTTTGAAAGCATCAGCCCCAGCTCAAGCAGCCATCAGCAATGGCAATGGCAATAGAGAAACTTTGGTTTTGTACAACCATTCAAATACAACTATGAGTATTTTCATAGGACATACAATCTTTCAAGGGATCTACATCGAATTGTGAAGTAGGTATGGTACCTACATATACGAGTATATCTCGATGGGTATATTGGTGCGATGGAAAAGGACCCCAACTAAGCCCATCATGAAGAAGTTGACTTGACTGCAGCAATTAAATCTGCACGCTTGCTAATTTTTCTCTATGAAATCATAATTTTGCTGGGTAAGTATTGGCTTCGTAAGAAAAAAAATACCTAATGAAATCTCTGTAGTTATTGTTTAAAATTCTTTTTGGGTATATGAATGCTCCGTGTCGGGCTGAAATGTAGCACAATCATGAAGTTCAATTTTTAGCCACTTTATTGAGCACATGGAGCACATGGCATTTACAATTTGGCGTTAGCCTATTCATAAAAAAAGTCACGATAAATTGAGCATAACAGTCAGTGGCGTATTTAAAGACTAGGCGCCCCGGGCCACTAAGTTTTGGCTCCCCATTAATTGACGAAAAACAGCTAAGTTTACTTCGTAAGGAAAATAAAGTCATTTAACTAACACAATTTAAATATTATATTTACATTTTTGCCAACGCGACGCGTAGTGCACAAATTGGTTGACACATTCACCAATAGCACTGTTATAACTGACCGTGACTGATTGTGTTCAGTCGTAATTTAGAATTGGCTTATTGGCTTGATTGACATCCCTTATAATTTTGATATCTGAATTTAAAGCTAACTTTAATGCTGCTAAATGCGCCAGCCATACATTTTTAGCTTATAGCCTAATACGCAGATCGAGCTAAAATTCAGCTTCCATACAAAAATCTCTTCAAAATTTAGCCAAGCTAAAATTAATCCTAGCATTTTAGCCGAGAGGTACGCAGCTCCAACTAAAAAATCAAATTTTCGTTTCTTACTGTACGGTGCCATCTGTCAGAATTTAGCGCGTGAAATAATTGTTAGCTACATTAATTCCTGAGCTAAATTGTGGCAGGTTTTTTTATTTGTTAGATTTATGTGAGCTTTACATTTTGAAATGAAAATTGAGAACGAGAAATATTCAAAGACAAACGATATATTAATGCCAAAGGAAAAAATCTATTTTATTTGGTTACATTCTCTTGAAATATTGAAATAAAATTCTTTGAAATTTGCTGAATATAATTTCTTTTTAGCGAACAGCTGTTTTTTGCAATTTAATCTCCACAAAAAGCTTATGTCAAAATTTAGCTAGGAGTTTAGCTAGTGTTTGGAGAGAAAAGTGGGGGCGAAATTTTAGCTCGATCTGCGTACTAGGCTTATTGATTAAATTTCCGCTTAAATAAATCGTAAAATAGCGGTAAAAATTTTAATAATACGAATTTGTATTTTTCAACTTAATTTGTATTAAATTAAACGCCTACTTGTTGCGGAGTTCCTAACTTGCAGCTCCAAAAAATTTTTGAATACTAAAGTTTTTGATAGCAAGTTTCAGACGAAAATATGAAAATCATGATTCATTTATTGCACATGATTTTAAAATTCTAATTGTGTAGGCAAAAATGAATTTGGTGGCGTAAATGGATGATTTTTCTAAATTTAAAATATAAAACTCACAATTGTAACACGCATTTTGAAATAAAAATTAACGTATTAAAATAAGGAACGTGTTTAACTGTTCAAACGTTCTCTGATTATCCCGGGAGCATATAATAGTGTACCTGTTCTTGAGTACGGAGAATGACGTTCTTCATTTAAGGCCTGTGAGAAGTAAGACACTTATTTTTTTTTTTTAATTAGATCATCTGGGACTGCTTTCAAGCAATCTTTAATTACATATTAAATGCATACATGCCCCCTAAAAGTTCTGACGCAGATTTTCAATGAACTTTATATGGCCTTAGATTTTGTAATGAACTTATGTTGCTCTAACAGCAATATTTTACTTCTGGGTGATTTCAATCTACCGTTTATAGATTGGGTTCCTTTCTGAAGATGAATCATGCCAAGAAGCTTCTTTAAATTCTGCACAATCGGAGCTTTTTTTACTTGATAAAATTAGTACAAGTGACTTACATCAAGTAAGCTCTATTAAATATTCTAAAAATCGAGTTCGCGATTTAGTATTTTCCTCGGACGCTATTAGTACTATTGTTCTAAAATATAGTTTTGGGATTACTAATAAAGATAATTACCATCCTCCCCAGGATATTTTCCTTGACTTAAGTAGCCATCTCACAGTAAATAGTAATTCTTATGATGTGCTTACATATTTGACTGCAAAAAGGCTAACTATCAATTGTTCTCTGAAAAACTAGTTAGTTCTCATATTATCAGCATGCGCAGTTTCTATTTTTTATTCAATATTTTATAGTTGTATGAATGCTTAAAAATATCAAAAAACTCGAACATTTGCCATGCATGGTATACGAAGAGGCTCAGATCACTCCGTAACAAGAGAAAAAGGGCGTGGAAAACTTACTTAAAAACTAATTCACAAATTGATCACAGTTCTTATATTGCAATTTTTGAAGAGTTCAAAGCTCTTTCAAGATCACTTTTTACTAAGTTTTTAAATGAAATGGGAAGCTTTTTAAAAGAGGATCCTAGTTCATTTTTGGAAATTTGTCAACACAAAGAAGAACTCGGACGGCTATCCGGTGAATTTTGAATTCGAAAGCTGTTGGCTACAAAATAATACAGATGTTTGGAACGCATTTGAGAATCATTTTAGCGATTCTTTCGTTGATGCGCCTGTCATTGTTGACAAAGGGTATTCTAAAAATTTACATACCTATTCCCAAATGAATTGTAATAATATGCCTGTGCAACTGAGCACTGTTTTAGGATATCTCTCATCGTTAAATGATGATGAATCCCCCCAAATAGTATTAAAAAGGTGCAGACATATATTATTTCAGCCCCTTCAGTCTTTATTTCAGCTTTCTTTAAAATCTGGGAAGTTTCCTTGCTTATGGAAAAAATCATTTTTAACTCCAGTTTTCCAGTAAATCGAAACTGTCTTGTATACCGAAGCTTTTCGAAAAAGTTATTTAAGAAAGCTTGGCATTTCATAGTAAAAATTTAATATGCGAAAAACAGCATGGATTTATGCAAAGAAGATCAACGGCAACAAATTTCTTGACCTTCTTACACAAATGCTCCAATGCTTTAGAAATTGGTAGTGAAGTTGACTGCATTTACACTGACTAAGGCATTTGAACAACTTAGTCATAATATTATTTTGTTCAAACTTAAAGCTTTCGGCTTTCCAACTTTCTTTATAGATTGGATAAAATCGTATACCTCGAAAAAAAGATCGTACCAGGCAAAATTTCGACACTCTCCCTCAAACCCATTTAACGCTCTCTCGGGTGTACCTCAGGGAAATCATTTGGGTCCTTTTCTATTTATTTTCGCTATAAATGATGTTGTTTCATGTATATGTTCTAGTGAAATTCTTATATTTGCGGATGATATGAAGATTTTCAAGACAGTAAAAGCTGATCAGTCTCATGCAGGGTGATATTGACACGTTTACTCTATCGTCATCATCATCATCATCGGCTCGACAACCGGGGTCCGGTCCTGGCCTCTTTCAACAAGTCTCTCCACCTATCCCGGTCTCGAGCCGACGCCATCCAGTTGCGCACCCCAAGGCTTCGGGCGTCCTGGTCTACGCCATCTCTCCAGCGCGAGCATGGTCTACCACGCTGCCGTCTACCATAGAATGTACCACAAAAGACTTTCCGAGCAGGTTCCTCTTCGCTCATTCGAGCTAGGTGCCCTGCCCACCGGAGTCTACCGAGCTTAATTTTTGTCACTATGTCTGCTTCAAGGTAGATTGCGTACAACTCATGGTTGTACCGTCTCCGGAATCGTCCTTCCTCACATATGGGGCCAACAATTCTCCCTAAGACTTTTCTCTCGAACGCGGCTAAGAGGTCACAGTGCCTTTTGCTAAGCACCCAAGTCTCGGATCCATACATGAGTACTGGCAGGACCATGGTCCTGTACAGCAGCAGTTTTGAAGTTATGGTTAGATTTCTAGATTTGAATAGCTTTGACAGACTGTAATAGGCTCTGTTGGATTTGAGAAGCCGCCCGCGTATTTCTTCTTCTATATTGTTATTGGCTGCTACCGTTGACCCAAGGTATTTAAAGGATTGCACCACTTCAAATTCGTGCTCCGCTACCTTGATTGTTTGACCAACTGTTCTTCTCGCATTCGACGCCACCATGTACTTTGTTTTACCTTCACTAATGTGCAGCCCCAGATTTTGTGCCGCCTGCTCGATCTGGATGAAGGAATCGTGTACAGCTTGTTCGGTTCTTCCGATGATGTCGATGTCGTCTGCGTAAGCCAGTATCTGGCTGGACCTGTTGACGATGGTCCCTCTTGTTGCCGTGCCAGAGTCACGGATTGCTTTCTCCAACGCCAGGTTGAAGAGGAGGCAGGCCAAACCATCCCCTTGTCGGAGTCCATTAAAGATGTTGATTGGTCTGGATAGCAATCCGGCTATTTTTACTTGGCTTGTTACGTTGGTCATGGTCAACCTACATAGTCGTGTCAATTTATTTGGGATGCCGAATTCTCTCATGGCTTTGTAAAGTTCTACCCTGGCTATGCTATCATAGGCGGCCTTAAAGTCTATAAACAGATGGTATGTTGGAATGTTGAATTCAAGACATTTTTCCATCGCCTGCCTAAGGGTAAAGATCTGATCAGTTGTTGATTTGCCTGGAATGAAACCACACTGATATTGGCCGATGATTGTTTTAGCGTATGGGGTTATCCGGTCTTGTAGGATAGAGGAGAGTATCTTATAGGCGGTACTCAACAACGTGATACCTCTATAATTGCTGCACATTGTGACATCTCCCTTCTTATGTATGGGGCATATGATACCTTTTCGCCAGTCTTCTGGCATTTCTTCATGCTCCCATTCGTGCACTATGATATCATGAATTGCTTGACGTAAGGCTGGCCTGCCGTGGTGGAATAATTCGGCTGGTATGCCATCGGCTCCCGGGGCTTTGTTTCGTTTGAGCCGTTTTATAGCCTTCTCAACCTCTTCTATGCTTGGTGGCGGTAGCATAGGGTGTTCATCTTGAAGTAGTGGAGCCTCCACTTCTGCTGTGAGCTGACCATTTAGCAATTCATTAAAGTACACTTCCCATCGCTCCAGTATGCTTTGTAGATCGGTGATCAGATTTCCCTCTCCGTCCTGCAGTATGTGCAGCGTGGTGTGTACTGCGTCATGTTTCGGACGGATTGGTAGAACTTCCGCGCCTGGTGCGGACCTCGCTCTAGGCTGTTCTCTATTTCACAGATTAGGTTCTTCTCCCAGGCTGATTTTTTCTGTCTGTGAAGCCGTTTTTCTGTTCTTCTGAGCTCTTTATATTCCTCTTCGCGTGCCCGCGTTCTCATTTTTTCGCTGACTAGGAAGCCTACCCCGAGCACATGGTGTTTTGTATGACAGCTGTAATATACGTCATATTCCTTCTTCTGTAGAACACCATTCCCTGTCCATCTGATTTCTTGTAATGCTGTTATGTCAGCTTTATATTCTGACAGGGCATCGGCTAGCTGCTGAACAGCTCGAGCTCTATAGAGCGAGCGAACGTTCCATAAGAAAATTCGTAAATCGTGTGTCCGTTTTCGTAGCAAAGGTTGTCGTCGTGAGATCTGTCCGTTTCCGAGGCTTGTTGTCAGTCTCATAATTCTCTTAGTTTTACGGAACCTGAGGAACCAGCCTGATCATATTAGCCAAGCCTTTTTAAAAGGCTTGTTTCTAACCTTCCACCATATGAACATCGGATCTAACAGCTCCAGGTCCAAACTTTATTTCAAAGCGGGTTAATAATGACTTAATATTTCTTCAGCAACTTTTAAATGGGGAAATTGTTACTCCTGACTTGTTAGCCTGTATTGGCATAAATTATTGCAGAGGATCTCACCACTTGCGAAGATTTTCACTTTTACATGTCGATTTTCATCGTACTAACTACGGAATTCATGAACCTTTAAGCCGAATGTGTAAGCTTTTCAATTTAAATGCTTCCTCCGTTGATTTTAATATAGGTAAAATGGGATAGAAAACATTGTTTCGAACCAGTGCTCCACAATCGTGACCGTCTTATATATCTATTATGATACTTTAAATGTTTTTTTTTATTGTATAATTTTGTATATTAGGTATTTGATTCTTGTAATTTTGTACACTACTTGACGTCAGATTTTAATAATGCAATCAGAAAAAAATATTAACTCTATTACTTTATATAATTTTTGTTTTCTCGTGTTTTCAGTACTTGCAGTTGACCTAAATTTTGATTAACAACTTTCAACCATAAAAATTGTAAAAACTTCTGTCAGATTTGATAAGATTAGGTCTTAAAATTAATTTCCAACACAACATTTCTAAAAACTAGCACTAAAATTACTTCTATTCGGTTGGTGACATTTCTAAACATTATGGAGTACCTTCTTTTAACTGTGTACTTAATTTTCGAGTAATTTTTTTATGAAAGTATACATTCCAGAATATATTCAAATTCCAACTTGACTCAGTTCAGTTCCTACCTTCGACAATACTATTTTTTTAAATCTTGAAATTTTGTATCATTTTCTGACCTAAATTGTAAAGCCTCTTTATTTAAAATAGAAAGGTAAAGTGAAGTGAATCATTAAGTGAATCAAATTTTATAAATTTTTATCAAGAATTGGAGTGAAAAAATATTTTTGTTGCCAAAATTCAACAAACGGACCACTGTGTTGCGCCTCTAAGGCTTTATTTTTTCCATACTATTTTGAAAAGGAATTTTACATTTTTTGCTGCCCCACACAAGGTGCGGCACCTTGCGGCCATGGCTCTTATGGCTCTAGGATAAATACGCCACTGATAATAGTTATCTGTCAGCTGTCAAATTTTCAGTCCACTGGAAACAGTAGGTACTAGCAAACTTTCAATAAAAACAAAAGTTGAAAAAGAAAAAATCTTTTAACTTAACCACTCGCTGAGCAAGTTCATGCGACCATTGTATGCATGTTTATTTCATCTTCTTTAAAAGCTGCTGGAAACAATTAAAAATTTTAATTCTTCAAATCTTATTGGAAAATATAAAACGAAAACATAAACCATTCTGTATCGTTCGTAAATGAATCTTCAAAGCCTCATATAGCAAATAATCGTAATACTTGTGTCTCTCAATCCTCAAAGCATTTATACAAATCAAAGAAAAGAAGATTTGTAATTATTGTTATTCGGGATAAAGAGCGACTTGTTTCAGTTGTGTGGGAAATATACTTTAATCTTCTGAGTATAAAGCAAACCGAATAAGAATTGCTTTGCTGCTACTCCTGCTTCTGATGATGCTGCCTCAGAAGCATTCCTTAAAGTATTATTGTGAATCTGACTGAGAAGAGTATGGAGAATGGAGATGAACGACGAAGAGATAGATGTAGTCGATAAGTCAAATGTGACAACTTAAGAAGATTAAAAATTTTACGTTTTATTATACAAGTTTGGTGTGGAGCAAGAGATAGGTATTAATGTTGAGTCAGTTGCATTTGCTATGGTAGGTATTATTATTACCTTTAAAGTTCCTATCAGATATTTTGTTTAACAAAAAAACAAAAAACTTATGCTGAGTGTTTATTTTTTTTTTGTTTTTTGTTTTCTTGGCATTTGTCCCTTTAAACCTTATAAATTGGCTAAGAAATGCATTGCTCCTTTTACTTCTTATGTACACACTTCTTTTTTATTGTATATGTTAACAGCAGGTATATATGGATGGTATTAATTAAAGTTGGAGAAGGTCGCAAAGATATCCTTAATTCATTTAATCCTTTGACGGAGACTTTTAATCAAAGATAATTCTCCGTTTGAAATTCTACAAGACGAATGTTTTTACTTTAATACCAAGTAAGAACATTCATCACGGGTAAATAAAACTGGAAAAAATTATTTAACCTTTAGACATAACGATGAAAAAAGCTTAAAGAAATATCTTTAATGTAATACGAAGCCTTTTGCGTTATATGATTTCTCAAAGTACGTAAGTTAGGTACTTACATAGTTTCAAGGACCTTGGAGTTAATTCTTCCCCCAATGTAGATTTCGCGACTTAGATTTATATTATTTGTAGGGAAACTTAGAAAAGAACAAGGGCTCATGCAAAGTGAAAATTTTAAGGTTAACCATGTTTAATTTGTTTCCCACAAGCAAAATACTCGTAATTATAGTTTGCTTTAAGCTTGCTGTAATCTACGATTAAAATTTAAGATTAAACACAAGAGGTAACGTAAATGTGAAATAAAATTAGGAAAGATGAGAAAAAAAGGGTGATTCCAATTTATATCTTTGATACAAAAGAAGTCAAATATACACTCGAAGTCAAAAAGTTAGATACACACATTTTTCAGAAGTTAAACTAAAATTTCTCCAGTTATGTTGGAAAGAGAACACAAATTTGTAAGCCATAAGAGAGAGATTGATTAAAGTGCTATAGAAAGACCTTAATTAACCATTCATGAAAAAATAGTTTATCGAATCTAAGAGAACAAATGTTGAATGAGTTATTTTTTTGAGTGGTTTTATCGGGTCATAAGGTTAGGAGCACAAAAAAAAAGTGAAGAAAAAAGATGGTCTTGTTTTGTTTGTTTTTAGGATTTTATTGGTTTCATTTCCTTTTGCAGCTACCACCTTTCAACATAACTTCAAAAACTCGATCTTTAAGAGAACTATACAGTGATGCCAAGTAGTTTAGTGAAATCTCACTCCAGGCGAACTTAATGGCGTAAAACAGCTCTTAATTGTCATCGTATTGTTTCCCTCCTTCGTACTTCATAAACTTTCCGTGTGACCCATTCACATACATTTTTTATTATGTTAAGGTCCGGTGAATATGGTGGTCTAGGCATGCTAGGGTATAGTATAACTTAGTTTTTACTGCACGGAATAATTTTATGTTGGCCTGTTATCATTCGTATTAAAATAATTAGCAGAAAGTAAAGAAAGCAAGAAATTATTTAACTAAAGTTCAATAAAGATTTTCATAAGTGCCACAATACTGATGTTCATGGTATTGACGACTGTTAATGTAACTTCACTTCTAAATGCTAACGAGAAAAATTGATTTCAAGAATATTTTAACTTATGTCGTTAAAAGGAATATATAAAATTTTGGTAATCAACCAAAAATAAGTAATAACAAGCTTCGAAAATACTACCGCGGTACTTACAAATAAATTTTTGACACGATTTTTTCGAATAAAAACATATAAACACTTTTAAAGTAAGACCACGTACAAAAAATAAAATTCCTGTTGTTAACAAAAATAAATAGTGTCTTTTTTAGAATACCATCATACAAATGTCTTAAAACTAAAACAAAATGGCACACAGTAGTCTGTTTGTTGAATTTTGGCGACAAAAATAATTTCCCACCCAAATTATTGATACAAATGAATGAAATTTGGAACACTTAAGGATTTGAAAAGATTTAATCAGAACATGACCCCAAATTTCAAAATTTTAAATGAAGTATTTTCGAAATATCCTAAAATCTGTGCCTGAATGTGGCTCTGGACCATTGGGACCTCATGTACGGGAAATTTTATATTTGAGAATGCCATCTAATTGGTCAGAAAATGTCAACTAGACCTAGAAATTGGTCTGCCCTAGATAACTTGTGATTGAAGCTTAAAGTGTCTCAGAGTCACTCAAGGTCATGTGCAATTTCTGACACCTCATTTAAGGGAAATTTACAAAAAAGTAAGTATACCATCTCTGGATCTTGATTAAGGTTAACTATTTTCAGTAATTGGTCAGCCATAATTTTTTTTCTATGAAAATTCAAAAAAAATCATTCGTGACCTTGAAAAAAAAACTTGAAAAATTGTAAAAAAATAATCTATAGCTGACCAATTACTAACACTAATTGACCTTTTATAAAGATCCAAAAATCCTTCAGATGGTGTACAATTTTTGCCAATTTCCTATAAATGAGGTGCCAAAATCGCTATGACCTTAAAAACTTTTAAAAATTCACTAAAAAAAATCTATGGCTGACCAATTACCAAAACAAGCTGACCTTTTATATAAATCAAGAGACCTTTCAGATGGTGAACAATTTTTGCAGATTTCCCATAAATGAGGTGCCAAAAATCGCTATGACCTTTTTTTTTTTATTTTATTAAATATTCATTTATGTATAGTTGACCTTTTATGACCATGAAGTGGCCTTTCAAAAAGCATACTTAGTTTTTTGGAATGACCCAAATGAGGTGCCAAAAGTTTTTTTTTATGACCTTGAAACGAATTTTGAAAATTCATAGAAAAAAAAATTATGGCTGACCAATTGCTGAAAACAGTTAACCTTTTATCACGATCTAGAGATTATTTGGATGGTATTTTTTTGTTAATTTCCCTTAAATAAGGTGCCAGAAATCGCGCATGACCTTGAGTGACCTTCATAAACTTTAAGCCTTTATTACAAGTTAGCTAGTGCTGGTCAATTTCTAGGACTATTTGACCTTTTCTGACCAATTTGATGGCACTCTCAAACATCAAATTGCCCTGTATGGGGTGCCAAAGGTCCAGAGCCCCTGAATGTACATTAACTTTCATAAAAAATTAACTTTAATACTGATTTGTTCAAAATTTTAAGAAGATGCTACCAAACGTTGAGAAATATTTCCAAGGGGTTCTTGTTAATTTTAGTGCCAGTTTTTTCATTTTTCTTACTTGAAATTATTTTTGGACTTAATCTGATTCATTATGAATGAAATTTGGCTAATTTGACATCTGGAAGTTGCTGGGGTTCCTCAAGGAAGTGTATTAGGTTCTGCACCTTTTATTTACACGTTGTATACGTACCTCAAACAGAAAACACTATCGTATCAACGTTTACTGATGATGCTACAAAACTAGCAGTAGGCAAAACGATTATCGAAGCTACAATTAAACTAAAAAATGTTGTTGTAGCGGTAAATTTTATCACGACAAGTTTTAAAGCTATAATAGGTTTGCTTTTTTTTCAAGCCCAGTGGAATCGGAACAAAAGAACGACACACAGAAAAAAAAGTACAAACAATCGAGAACAAGTAATGCTAAGCCTAAGTCTAAAGCTAAGCCCCAACATTTGCCCATACAATTTGTATGGAAAAAACAAAATGATAACGAGGGACCTCTAAATGTTAAAATTTTGAGCTAATTTTTCAAAGAATTTTTTTTGAGTCCCAAACTGCCAACTTTTCATGGTATCAAGAAAATCAAAGCAGTTTCGTTAAATTTGACCCACCCTTATATAATATATGTATCCGATACTAAAACTAATTTAATTTTTAAGTTTGGAAAACATAAATAATAAATATGCGCTATTATAAAACTTTTTTTCGACTATAGTTATTAAATTGTAATTTAAAAAAACACATAGTTTGTATCTTGTAAGATACAAACAATGGTTGAATTGAGCCATTATTATTCTAAACGCCTTAATTATGAAAAAGGTGTATACAAAATTTTGAACTACATTGCTTAGCTAATCAAAGCAGTCGAATCAATTTTACCTCCTTAGACAAAATATTTTATCCATCACAAGCATCTATCAATTCAGGCCTGTGGTCTTTCTTCTAAGTCTTTGATTTGAAAAATATTTTATTTACATAAAGAGAAGTTCTAAATGTTTACTAATAGACTTTCTTGATTTCTTTTTGTACCTAAATGTTTATCCACAGCTAAGCCTCAAGAGTATTGATATAATTTATCGAAACTCCCACAAACAGTGCGCCATCCACTTGAGATTGTTTGTGTTTACAAAAAAAAAAAAAATTATTTTGATAAACAATTTCCCTTACATTTTCACAACTAACACTTTAGCATCAGCATACCTAGGTACCTTCGTTTCTTTCTTATCTAAGACTCCAACAATTGTATGTCAACATCACTCTATCTTAAATGTATTTAAAAATTCAAAATTGAAACATGAAACTGTGTTTACGCTATTTCCTTCCCTCAAAATTATTTATACGCGCACGCACTTAAAAAATAGTTTTTCATTTTCAACTGATAGTAATCCATTTATCAACAGGTACAGATACCACAAAAAAAAAAAAAACAAGAGAAAAAATACCCAAAGAAACATAATACCAATATTTTAGATATATTTTGTGTTTGTATAAATGCAGAGGGAAACCCTTTTAAGATCTCAAATTTCTATATCAAAACACAATATAACAAGTGACTCGTCTACTGCCGTTGTCGACCCTAATTGTTCTTGAATTTATCCACAATCCACATCCAACTGAGCCGCAGCGGCTGGGAGACCTATTTACAGAATTTCACAAAACACCAACTTGATTGTTTAGCCCGAAACTGTATATCTATAGAAAGTATCGGTAGAGGTACATTAAATGTTTCTTTTGTCAATGGAGGAATGAAGTATCGACACGTTGCGTTGGTTGTCGTTGTTGTTGTCGTCCATCCATCGGTCGGGGGTCTTTCTGACTCTGAGACTGCATTTGAGTCTAACTTTCGTGATCGCACTTTATCAATTGAACCGTAAGGAGGGTATAAAGATGTCCTTTTTTTTGAAATTTGATACCGAAAACATTTTTGGTACAGGCAAATAAAAATAAACAGGTATGAATCCCAACAAAAATATTTTTTTTTTTTTGTTTATTGTTTTTACTATGGCTGGCGTGTTGACAGACGACTGTTGAAGTGGTGAGGATTAAATTTTTGCCTGTTGTGATTTGAGCGCAAATTCTTGATGACTGGAGGTCTCAGACTCAGGTTGTTTTTTTTTGTTTTTTTTTTTTTTCTAAAGGTTGCCTTACCTTCGTGTGAAGCGCCAATTTTTTTTGACTCGTCTGAAGAAGACTTATGATAAAGTAGTAAGATGAGCGATAAGTCGATATGTATACCTGCCTGGAGATGCTCGATGATGCAAAATAATGTGAAATTCGTCTGGATCTGATTTCAATCTTGCTAAGGCTTTTTTTTTTTAGCGAAAATGATTTACAACGGGCCTAAAAGTTAACAGGGCTTAAAAAAGATAAACAAAAATGTCATCGAGTACAAATCAGAAATAAGTTTTGGAGTTACGAAGAATAGAAGGATACATGCGGATAAATTGTCGATAAAATCATTTGCTTGCTAATAAATACTGTTAAAGACAATATGGACCAATTTTGTGCTGGACAATCATTTGGTCCGGTCCGGTCCGGTCCGATCCGGTTTTCGCAGCAACTCTTTATCTTCTCCTGGGGCATAGAGCAGCCAGCAGCAACAGATTCTCTCTTTCTATCTAGGCTTGTGGCATGGTGCTTTAGCTGTTAAGTTACAATATTAATCGATTGAGCTTCTTTAAGTACCTGCTAATTACAGTCCTTTACCTTCAAGTGTTTCATGGTCTTTCAACTTGCCTTAAATCCTGAGGATTCCACACGAAGCAATGCTTCGCTATGTTCTCGTTTAGTTTCCTCAAAACATGGCCAACCCAGCGCTATTTTTGTTGCCTGATTTCAAAATCCACTGTTAACTTATGAGTCTTATTCCACAGATCAACATTACTTACTTATGTGTTTTATTTATGTATTTATTCATCTACGGATATAAATCTTACAGATTACTAACAATTCAAAAATAGTAGGTACCTAATATATATACATATATATAAATATACATACATAGATAACTTAAACTTAATGTACTTAATGTTTTGGTCAACGAATGTTGAGAATGTATCAAGGAAAATGGTTGATCAAGGCCTGTAGTCTAGTCGAGATGTCGGTAGAAATGCCAGGACTTACAGGCGTATAAAGTAAATATATGATGGATTTTTGGAGTTCCACACAGGAAAAAGCATTACAAAGGCTGTTCGAGCTTTGTTTATCCTATTGACAAATTTAAAATCAGTTTTACCATTCGCATAAATAGGCTTAAAGAAATAAAGACCATCAGATATCAAGTTCAGTCTATTTTTACTCTTATATCAAACTGGGTAAGGGAAACAGTACCCTTTCGCAGGATCCAAAGAATTTTTATTTATTTTGTTTTATTTTTGGGGCTTGCATCCCATTCATTCAACTCCATAGCTTTGCTTAGTAAAATATTGATTAGTCATATAAAATGGAACTAAGACGTCCTTGAGTTTTCATTGTCATTGAAGTCATTGAAGATGAGAAAACCAGGGAAAGCTATTAAAGTAGGGGGAGCATTTTGGAGGGAAGGAGAGGGGGGTTCAAAAGCTTTTTTTTTTTTTTTTAAATATAACTTGAAAACAAAGCAACATTTCGAGAATGTGGAATACCTTTTTTATTAAAAATAAAATTAACAATCGAAATGGATTATTCAAAAAACTTTAAAATATTTTAGTTAGTTAAATTAAAGAAACCATTGCAAAAATATGGGAAAATCACATTTTGTTTTACTTATTTGCCTATATATGACTTTTTTACTAACAGAAACAGGTCTAGGCATTCCTTCATATAAATTAAAGAATTATTTAATTTTCTTAAAAATTAATTATTCATACATTGGATAAAAAGCGACCACGAAACAGTCACTCAAACTAAGCTGATTTTAAGTTTTCAAAGTTTAATAAATGGCATTTTTCCTATCTTGAGAAACATGTGAGATGTTACGTTCCACGTGGGGTGTTTATTATTTATCAATGACTAGTCAAAAATAATAATCATATTTAAAATTTTTGACAGTTTTGAGCTTGCCATTTAATTTTGGCAAAATTTAAAGTAATTGTGAAAATCAACACCCTTCATCTACAAAGCCGGTTTTTGAACGCATCTTAGCTTACACCTTCTTAAATAGTGCCAGGTGAGTTTTTCGGATGAAAGTTTTTGTCAAACGAGCTTTTTTAAAGTAAAGGCAGTACTAGGTACTATAAGAAAAAACTTTTTTTTTATTTTTGGAATACTAATCTTCAGGTACTATTTTGTCCATTCAACGAAAGGGATAAGCTAACAAATGATTTAAAACTGGTTTGTGAAAGTTGATTTGTTAGTTTTGATAAATTTTAGAATATAATTTTTTATAATACCTACCTAATAAAATGTTGAGCTCATCAGGCAAGGAAAAATTGTGGACCTCTATTTTTACTTGCGATGTAGGTATTATAAGGCAACTTTTGGATTCGTGCAACCAAAAATCGAGTTAAAAATCAAACATGACATTACGGTGATAAAAAATCTCAAAAAAGTGGGTGGCAAATTTCTGTCTCTCTGTCTGTTTGGCTACAGCCTGCATCGATCTTAAAACTTAGTACATAGTCGTTTTTGGTGATTCTGCTCATATGTTTTTTTAGATTTTTTCTAAGAACTAAAAATAACAGTGCCTGTCATACAATTCTTTTAAGCAATTTGAAATTTTTTTTCTCAAAAACGGCTTTACCACTTTAAAAAAATTCAGTAATTTTTTTTTGGTAAAAGTTTCCTTTGGATGGGAAACAATTTTTCAAAAAATTTTTATTTATGATTACCTTTTCAAAGAACCATTTTTTTATTTTCGATTTTCTTCAAAAGGGCTATTTTGATTTCACTTTTTTCATAGAAGCTTCTTAACAGTCTTTCTTAATAAAATCTTCAAAAAATATTTTTTGGATTTTTAAAAAAAATGTTCGATTTTTATAGCACTTGATATATATGAGCTTTTTAACACTATGTTAAAAATGTAACGGTACCTTCCAAGCAAATGTTAAAAAACCGCTAAGAAAAATATTTTTTTTTTTTTAAATGGCTCCTAAGATTTTTATTAAACTTTTTTGTACGCTTGTGCGCTAACCTACCAAAAATTATAAAAATTTACAAATAGCAATAGTCTAAGAGCTGGCAGTATATTTTCGGGTTGAACACATAACCAAAAAAATGAGTATGAGGTATTAGTATAGGTGCATGTATCTTGACATCAAATTCAAAAGTCTGGCAGGTTTTTTTTTGGCACCCTTGGTAAGGATGAGGGACTGCAAATAGCGGTTTTCAGACTGATGTGTTAGGACCACCTACACTTCAATTAATTTATTGAAAATTGAAAAAGATGCTCTGTCATTTTCTTTATGTCCACAGAACATAATTTTAAGGATTTGAAAAATAAAACTTGAGGCATTAGCTTTCGAAGCTAACCTTATCGGGTTCATTTTGAAGATTTTTTTTTGTGATTTTTGATTTTGTTGAAAGTTTGTTTTGTAACTTTCCTGAGCGAAAATCGAATTTTTTTTTAGTACCAAAAATTACGGTACCTGATTTAAAAAAAACCTGTGTATTATAATTGTAGGTATGGTGCAATTTTTGAAAACAAATTTACCGAAAGCCATTTTTAACGGTACCTGTCATATTACGTTTTTTTTTTTTAATTTTTGATATTAACGGCTCAAACGATTTTAGCCAAAAATTTTCTGCAAAGCTCTATTAAAATGTTAATAATATTGCATATCAAAATTTTGAACAAAATAAATTTTGGATTTTTAAAAAAATGTTTTGGAAATTTAATATTTAGAAATTTTTTTTTTGTTGAAACTAGGTTAAACGATATATTTTAATACAAACTCAAAATTGGCATACCAAAACTTTTTTTTAAATGTAATTAAAACATTAGATAAACAAAATAATTTTTAAGAAAACCGAAGATGACATACTTGTTTTTGAGCTCTAAGTTTTTTAACTAGTTGTTTATAAATTAAAAGAGCCATTTAAATGCTTTTATGTATTTTATTTATAATTACTTTCATATTTTAAAAGTTCTTAATTCCAAGCAACTTGAACAAAGGAGCAAGTATGTGCGATCAATTAATAGTTCTTCTCATAGAACGTTTTTTTTTTTAATTTTGAATTTTCTCATTATCGGCTGACCAGTTTAAAATTAATTTTTTTCAAATGCAAATAAAAAAAAAAAGAATTTAAAATATTCCATATCAAAATTTAAAAAAAGTTTTTTGGAAAATTCGATATCTCAAAAACGAGTTGACATTTTTTTGACGTTTATTTTTATATGCACATAAATGAATACTTATGATTTGCATGCTAAACATTTTCCTTAAAAATGTTTTAAGAATTTGTTATATAAAAAATTATTTTTTAAAAAAACCTCTCCAACGATTTTAAATATATTTTTCCATACAGTCGTAGTCAATCAAGAACTAAGATGGCATTTTTTTTTTTAGAACTCTCCAAAAATATATTTTAGCTAATTCAAATATCACATTTCATGCTTTGAAGCATTTTGTTTCAAAATTTCCATGTCTCTACATGTAATCATAAGAGTACGTTTGATCTAGTGGTGAATTTCATTTTATTTTAATTTAATTAAATAATTTTCTTTAAAGTTTTTTGAATAATCCATTCCGATGATGAATTTTATTCTCTACAAAAAAGATTTTCCTCACTATCTCAAAATGTTTCCTCGCTTTTGAGTTATATGCAAAAAACCGAAAAGTGTGCTTTTGTACCCTCATTTAAATTGCACACTCTAATTTAATAGCACTCCGTGGTTTTCTCATCTTCAAAAACCCAAAAAATAATATTTTAAAACATGAACGTCTAAGGTTTTTATTGCCATGTTTTTTAAGATTTAATCATAAATTAGAAACATTAACTGATATTCAAAATTTTCTCAACTATTTAACCACTAACTAACGATTAATTATCCACATACAACCACTTTTCGATTGGTGAATGTTACTTCGTTTACTTGACACTAATCAAAATATTCAATTCCTCATTTATTTGTTTTCTGAACTCTTTTCCATGGCCAAATATCTCAAATTTCTTGAGCCCATTATGCAAATTACCATTTAAATTTTTGTTTGTAATTTTAATATAAACTACATTTAATTTTTCAACTTGCTTTTCGGCCACTGATATGTAAAATATATAAATAGTAAAATCAATATTTAATACTTTCAAATGTAGCCAAGACAGAATTTAAGCAATAATTTAGGTCACATAACCAATCATAGTTTTGCTTACATTTTGTCACTTCAAAACCTTGTCTCCACTTAATATTAAACAAAATAAAAAAATAAGAAAACTAAGATAACTATCCCAATAATTAGAAAATAATTATTAAGCTTATCTTAATTTTCTCTTCTAGTTTTCTTTTTTTTTTTGTTGTTAATACCTTTTGGGTTGAAAGCTATTGTCATCTTTTTCGTCATTTTTTGTCTAATTTATTATTAACTCTTTTAAAAAAAATATATAAAAATTCTTCCCAGATACATACAAATACAAACATACATACATGGAATGGATACTCTCTACAACTCTAACGTCTAACAGGAATGGTTGGCCAACGGCATCAGATGTAATTTGTCTTTAAGAAGTATAAAGCGGTAGTTTTTCTATCTATGGAATGGACCTTAATTGCTTGTCTTCAGCTTTCATTTTTTTTTTTCTTTTATGGGTCTCTTCTTTCGTGAGATTTTCTTTCTAATTCTGTTTCTCTTCCTCGTAATAGGTTTCTTTGCTTCATTGTAATAAAAAGTGTATAAAGCACTTATATACATCACACTTTATGATATTTGTATTAAGTAAACTCATTGTTAAGGGCTTTAAGAAAAAAAAAAATAGAATAAAAAAGATAAAAGCGCTACTGGGACACTGGGCTTTCACATCACAGTCGCACATTAAGTACAATGAATAATTCTGGTTTTGGTCTTAATGTGTGTTCTGTGAGTGGGTCAGTTTTAATTGGGAAAATCTTAGGATCATTTTTCTTATACCCTCGACGACGATGATTATTAAAAACGATTTTAGGTATGTTCTCTAATTCGTAGTCCGTACTTAGTATGTAATTATGAAAATTATATTTATGTCACACAAAATTTTGAAATAATAAGTATTTTTAGGACTTGTTTTAGGTCCTAAGAGAAACAAAACATTTGTAGGATTCTCACATACGAAATAAATGAAATCTATTTAAAAAGGGATATTCTCTTTTAAAACTTAAGGTAAATAGACTTTTTTATACATTTAAATGATGATTTGATGTTTTGTTTGGTTAAGCCCATACCTACCTGATAATTTTCAAAAAGCGTTCTAACTTTGTCTTCCGTTGTTTACCCTTAGACCATTAACAAA
Organism: Dasysyrphus albostriatus; assembly: GCA_946251815.1. Classification (NCBI taxonomy): domain Eukaryota; kingdom Metazoa; phylum Arthropoda; class Insecta; order Diptera; family Syrphidae; genus Dasysyrphus; species Dasysyrphus albostriatus. The sequence goes on from OX276338.1 coordinate 28,066,082, forward strand.
AATCCAACTAATTAGCTTAGTGGTTTTTCTGGTAATGAAATTAGTTTTATTTTAGTTCAAAAAGGTAGGAAGGGAAACGGAGAGGGTTCCCTTAAGTGTGCATGAATTTGAATTTGAAAGCTTTACTTTGAACACAAATGTTTTTCTATCAACAACAAAATGCACCCAAAGCTGGTTTTTCTCTCTGTCTAAGCCAGAACAAAGGGTATTTAAGAAAAAAAAAAGAACTTTGTTTATTCCTTTTTTTTTTAAATGACGAACTTTGTTCAATAGCCAAAGCACAGTCAAAGTTTGCTCTTTTAAAAATATCTAAAGTTTGACTTTCTACTCTGAACTCGTGCTTATCAATCTCGGTGTTGAGCTGTCTTTACCCGTCCTTCGTCATCCTCTTCGTTATAGTAGTCGTAGTCGTTGTATAGTGTCTCGACCAAAAGAAAAACTTTTAATTATTTTGTGTAAAATTCTCTTAAAAAGCTTCTTACTAACCAAACAACCGGGTATGAAGTAGGTGGTTTATGCTCGAAGAAACAAAAGGGCAAATATACGGAACCCATTAAATGAGCAAAACAAAAAAGCCACGTAGTCGTGTTGTCCTCGTTTTGGTAGTATAGTAGCATATATATACATTCACACATAGCATCGGATAAATGTATCTATAAAGGAGAAGAAGGACCAAAACCAGCACTTTTTAAAATTTTGCGTTCGGTGGCGAAAAATGGCAGAGTAAACAAAACCAACAATTTTTTTTGTTTTTGTTGTCTTGTGTTTTCCAAAGTTTGTGGCAAAAAGTAATATTTTTGGGGGGCTATATTCTTCTTGGTGTTCCTTCATTTCTAATTCCTACCACCAGAAGAAGGTGGAAATTAATGGCATCTTTGTAAAGTATTTTTGTCGATTTGTTTTCCTCCTCATCCCCCAAGAGAGTAGATAAACAAAATTTTTCATATTGATCATAAACTGTGGTATTTTTTTTGTTGTTGTTGTGTTTGTTTGTATTTTCTAACACCTAAATAATGTATGTACAAGTAGATACATACATACATACATACTTTGTTATTGCAGACTTTTTTTTTGTTTTTCAAAAATTTCTGTTGACTTTTTGGGTTTTTGTTTTTCATAAAAGGCAAAAACACTTAGGGATGCAAACAGTGAGGCAATATAAGTCGAATACGAAGTAAGTATATTTCTGCCTTCAGTTGTTGTTTAATTTTATGAAGTAAAGGCAAAAAAGAAACATGTTGATGGTCTGTCCCCATGGTACAATGGGAGTATGTTCCAGGACTAATAAATTCAAGAAACAGTTCATATATAAAATTATACAAAATAAAACAAATAAATAAAAAAATGAAATCAAAACTATGTAGGTCACAATTAGCTAGTTGCTTTTCAACCAGGAAATACAGGAATATTGAAGTACAAGTCCTTATCTATCCTGGGGCATAAATACTTTAATAGCAGTAGCCAAAACCAGTATGGAATGAGAAATGTGCGGGTAGCTGCTCTGACTCAACAAAAACAAGCTGGCAGTAATTCCTAATTTACTACTGTAAAAGACTACACCTTCAGCAGTAGGTACTCATGTATAGGTCCAAGGGGCACTATAAAATGCCTCTCTGCGTTTGAGAAAAGTCTTATTCGGCCCAGTATAATTGTAAGGGCGATTTCGAAGACATTTAAATTACTAAATAATATAACACATCCTTATACAGGGTGTTTACTATAAGGTAAAGGTGTGACAAAGCACAAAAGCATGTAGGGTCAGTTCTAGAAAAAAAAAAATTATACTGAAAGGGGTTCATTTTCCCCTGTTTAGGTGGGGGAGGACAGTTTAAAAAAATTTACTTAAAAAAGTTTCTATACAAAATAATTTAAAAAAAAACGACGACATCTATAATGTGACCCTCAAGCTTTTTTTAAAGGCAAAAATATATTCTCAAAATAAATTATTATATAAAAAATATTTAAGAAAGTATTAAAAAAAAAGTATTTAAAAATTTCAAATTTTGGAAAGAATTAAGAAAATTTTTGATTTTAATATTCGAATTCTTATAGATTTTCAATCAAACACTAAAACGATTGCTTGCAGTTTTTGAAAAAAATCCAAAAGAAAACAAAAGTTACTTTTACTACCAGAAAAACTATCTTTCGATATTTTTTAGTTTCCTTGTTTTTAACATATAAAAGTTGTTCTTAATAACATACATTCAAAAAAAAAAAAGGTTTTGGGTTTGAAAAAATTCTTTTTGTGCAAAATTTCAAGTTTGAAACGGTATTTTTTCAAATAATATTTCAAAAGACAATTTTTTTAAATTTTGAATACTAAGTAAAAAATGGTTTGGCTATAAAAATGCTTCTACATTTGACATTGTAAATATTACCGTTTTTTTTTTTTAATATATTGTCTCTAAATTGATTTTGTTAATGAAAATTTGTCCTTATTGCCTAACTGAGGGGAAAGAAACCCCCCCTTCAATACGATATTTTTCTTGATATGACCTAACCTTCTCGCTACAGTCTCTTATTCGTACTTAAAACACCCTGTATAATGACACAAATAACATTCAATACACTAAGGTGGTGGTTGGACAGTGGACACCTACATTTGAGCAAAGAGGAGCCGAATATAAGTAAGAATTAATGAGAATGTTTTAGCTGATAAAAATGTTGGTATTCTTACATTGGTTGTGAAAAACGTTGCCCTTGTGACTTATACAAATCTCAATAATTCCTGCGTGTATGTTGTTGTTGGCAGGAATGGAAGGGACAATTTGCTACTGAATTTTGGCTGAAACAAGAATCTGTGTACTTAGTAGTACGTCCGAAATTGGGGTCAAGGGTAAACTGATGTGCTTTCCTGGAAGAGCGAGAATTATGGGGGAATTGTTTAAGGGGAGGAATTTAACTGGTTATTTCACTAGAATACTGTTTATAAAAATTGTGACAAAATAAGGTGAGACATGAAAACATGTTAAAACTTTGCAGAATTGTTGGCGAAATTAAATATGTGATCATTCCACACAAGATGATCTGTGATACACGTAGCCACAACTGAAAGCTGTTCAGTTTCCTCGATGGTAAAACCGCTCATGAAAAGCGGTATTGGAACATTGGCGGATACAAGGGGGGGGGTCATGGGGGTCATGACCCCCCCCCTGGGGCTTTTCCCAGATATAAAATATTAGACATATGAATTCAATCATAAACAACAAATTTCACTGCTCAAACGATATAATCTGCCTTCAAATTTATTTTAATTAAACGTGCGTATTTAAAGAGTTAAAACACAAAAATCAAAGTAAAAATACATATCGCCGGCTTTCTGTCAAAACAAATTTCAAATTTGAAAAATTGCTTAGAAGACACAAAACAACGATTTAAAAGGTAATAAAATGGAATTCTAAGATAATGAAAGGTTTTAAAACTGGTTGATAGTGCCAAAAGAAACCATGACACAGTTACTAGACATTGATATTCGAATTCAGTAATTCTTGTTGAACAAAAGTACATTAAAATGTCATTTAAGGACGTGATAGGTTTTGACAGAAAGCCGACGATATGTATATCGTTCGTGAAAAGTTGAAAAAATAATTCTTATGCCAAAAAAACAATAAAAGTTTTCATTTCAAGAATAATACAGAATTCTACTTTTTGTTTACTATAGTTCTACCGTAAAAATAATTTGAAATTGATTTGATGATTTTGTGAACATTTCTGACACTGTACATCGAATCACATTACAAATTCCATGGCATCCCGTATGTGTACTCTTCGAAAGGTTACTCTTCATAAAAGGCCAGGTAGTAACAGTAGTCATGTTTCAGGCATACAATTTTCAAAAAGTAATACTGAACCATGAAAAAACTTTGAAAATTCATTTTAAAAAATGAATGTCACCAATGAATCTAGGAGACCTTTAATAACAAATTAGTGACCTTTGATATGAAATATTTGTTTTTTAAGATAACGAAGTTGAAGTTGAAGCTTAACTTTATTGAGACATTACAAAATCAATACATTTTCTTCTTAAAAAAACTAAAACTTAATTTATGGTCGACTTAAGGATATGTCTGACTTTATCAAAAGTTTAATAAATGTTTGTAACATTTAAATCATTGAACTTAGTAACATTTTTGTGAGAATAATTTTAATTTATTGTGTACACTTGCTCCCGGCGTACAATCGCAACTTTGCTTTTGAAGCATCTTAACTTATGACTAGGGCTTAAAACTAAATTAAAACTAAATTTAAACTAAAACTAGAAGGATAACCCTCTCTATAGAGAAAAAATATATGAAAATTACTAAATCATATATACATGAGGTGCACAAGTTTTAAATATCCTTAAGGATAAGTATAAATATTTTATACTATCCAAAGAAAATTTAAACCTGATGCATTATAAACAAAGGTTTATAGGTATTTGTTTAAGTATATAATTATTTTTGACCAGAATCATCCCCTAAAATTAAGTGTAGATGATTTTTCGTAAAATGGTACAGAGAATGTCCTATTTGTATCAGGCCTCAATAGAGATTGGTCATTTAACAAATTAAATGGCGATAGATAATAGTTATCGTCTAAACTTAAATCAGTATGAGAGTCAATCAAAGAGCTAACAAGTGGATTTGAGTGGGAACTAATTCTTTCTTGTTTTCTAAAAAGGAGTTCAATTTGGTAGACCATTAAGGGTGTCATGTTTGTTGCTTCGTAAATGATTTTGTTAGAAAAATATTTCTTATTTGGTTTTCTAAATTTTCCACAACAAAATCTTAAAAATTTTCTTTCGAAAATTTCCATTTCCTTGACTACAGAAGGTGTTACTGTAAACCAAATACAAAAACCGTACGATAGTATTGGTCTTACTAACGTGTTATACATAAGGGTTTTCGTTTTAACCCACACTTTTTTAGAGTTAAGAAGTGGTTTAAGCATCATTGAAACCATTTTTGCTCTGTTCAAAACTTTTCTTGCGTGCTTATTAAACAGAAATCGGGTATGAAAATTAACTCCTAAATACTTTGTTTCGCGGCGCAATGCTATTGGACTTTCATTTATTTTCAAAGATAGTGATTTACTCTCTTTGACTGCGAGATAATGTCCCTTACCACTGGAGTTTCTAAAACAAGTTACACCACATTTTTCTGGGTTTATTTTAAGTCTCCACTTTTTAAAATAATTCTCAACATGTGGAAGTTTTTCCTTAATTTTATTTAATGCAACACTTGGACGTATATCGCTAGCTAATATAGTGGTATCATCAGCATAATGAATTGATCCGGGTTCTTCTGAGATGGGGTCTTTCAGAGGGAAGTCCTGAAGGTATATATTGAATAGGGATGGCCCAAGGATTGATCCTTGTGGGACACCAGAAACCACAGGAAAAGGCTCGGATTTCTGAGATCCGATTGAGATTGATAACCTTTAATAAGGTACCTACAAATTTTCTTCAGTGACCTGGAATGACTTAAAAAAAAACTTTAAAATCCCATTAAAACAAATCCGCAACCAATTAAAGTAGCTAGATGACCTTTTATCAGCAGTCTTTTGATTTGGGCACAAATTACAAAACCGTGCAAATGAAAAACTCGCATTCGAGATCTTGCAAATGAAAGTAATACTAAATATGTGACCAACTCAGTTTTGTGTAGGTATTCGAGATTTTGGTTGACACTGGCAAGATTGTAAGGTGAGAATGCAATGTTTTTTTTTTACTTAGTGTGAGATATCATTTTTCAAGATCTATAAATAATGCAGTTTCGATATTTTAGATTTTGGTATCTTGCAATTTCTCACAGTGAAGTGCGGAAAATTGGGAGGTACTTGGAAAAACTCTTACAGCTGATTCAAAATTTTCTAAGTCCAACTCAACAAATTTATAAAATTAAACTTTTTGGACTTTTTACTGATCACATACATTCTTTGCAAATATCCTAAATGACATATCGCTTGCTTAATCTCAAAATCAAGGTCTAACAACCATTAGGCAACTAAGTTGTAAATTGCGATCAATTTTTAGTTTCTAGCACTATGAAGTAACTTTAAGCATTACTTTAAGCTTCTAGTTGCCAGGCGAAAGATCAAAACAGATCTTGTAGAGTAAATACGATCTTATTGTAAAGAGTTAAGATTTTAGGGCTAAAAATAAACTTTTCCTAGACAATATTTTTAGTATCTGATGGCATGATGGTTTTGGCTTCAATTCCTTAATTAATTAATTTATTTTTCAAAAAATATTTGCAATGGAAATAAAATGTACGACTGTATTGCAGCTACTTGCTCTGATGTTCAAGTTGCCTGTAGTTAAGAACTTTTAAAATATGCCAGTAATAACATATATAAAAAATATGAAATTATTTAAAATGAGGGCATTTAAATTGTTCTTTTAATTGTTTAACAACTTTTCAAATAGCTTAAGGCTCAAAACCAATTTGATAACTTGAAGAAATATGAATATAAGCACAAAAAAAAAACCTTGTAGCGATTTTCTTAAAAAGCTATTTTTATATTAAATTAAATAATAATTAATTTTAAAATACATTTATAAGCTAGTTTCAAAACAATTCACCAACGCGTTCTTGAAATATTGAATTTAAAAAATAAATAATATCTTCTTAAAAGGACAACATTTATTTTTATGCAATTTTATTGAGATTTTTATGGACCCTTTGTATGCAAATTTTGATTGAAATTCTTTGAACAAATCGAAGTTCAAAAAGCCTTAAATGTTTTTCGGATTTTTGTCCAGAATGTTCACCATACCTACAGTAATCCACTGGTTTTATTAAATTCGTTGAAGTCGTTTTTCAGATAAGTAAGCTTTTTCTAAATAGTATTTTTTTGGTATAATTTTAGAAGGTAAAAAATATCCCCTCCGAAGAATTGAAAAAAATAATTTAAAAATTTGAAGAAAATCGCTTCAGTGGTTTAGGCTGTAGCTGTAGGCCAAGGAATAGACAGACAGACAACCAGACAGAGTTGTGCCACCCACTCGAATACAAAACTTACCTTATATCGTAAGTAACAATTTTTTTTTTTTAAGAAACGTGACCCCCCCCTGGGGCAAAGTCTGGATCCGCCCTTGTATTGGAAGTGGGAAAATAGATAATGCTGTCAAGATCAGAATTTAGTGAGCCTATCAAACGCTGCCGTTGAAGTTCCACATCCGAAGCGTTGAGATGTGAATCTAGAAACAAATATGAAAAACAGGCCGTTCCGTCGGTCGTCAGAAACAAAAAAACAATTCAATGGATTAGAAGTTTCAGGCAAGAGATCATTAAAGAAAATGAGAAAAAGAAAAGTAGACAAAACGGAGTCTTGCGGCACACCAGCATTTAATTTATGTATATCAGACTTTTAACCATCCAACTAGAATTGTATTAATTGGTCCCAAATGTAATTTCTTATTTATCAAAGAAGAGATTTATCAACACAAAATACCTGATTCCAAAATCTATCAAACACTTTTGAAATGTCAAGTGCAATAATCTTTATTTCTCCAAAATGATGTAAAACTTGGTTCCACTATTTGGTGAGATGTACCATCAGATTTCCAGTGAACCTATTGCTACGAAAACCTTACTGCCTGTCAAGATATTTCTTGAGCTTTATTAATCAGAGTTTCCGTGACCTTGGAAAGAAGGAACGTAAATGCAATTGATCAGTCGATAGTCCGAAGGAGACGAAGATTCACCGTTGCATTTGGAAAGATAAATTTTTAGTTTTACAAAAACATATTTATTTGGCTCGATTTAAAATATGACAAAAGTTTATATTTTGACTGGAATTTTGGTGTTTGCATCGTTTATTTTTAGAATGGCAGATGGCCTCCGTAAATCCATAGGTTTTGAATGGACCTTTCTACTAACGTGCGGCACAATTTATTTAGTTAATTTTAAAGAAAAAAAAATGTCCATGTTTTTTTTCAGAAATCTATTAGCAAAATTTTTGTGATTAAATTTTACATTTTTTGAAAGATATGTTAATTTTCTCTCAGAACTGAAAGTCAAAAAATTTTGAAGTCTCGGTTCGTTAGATATTTGCAATTAACGGATTGCGTAAGAGTTTAGTAAAATGACATTGGGTGCAAATATTTAATGAACAAGACATTGCAGAAGCTTTTGTTTTTCATAAACGGATAGCTTTTGAATAAATAGTGTAGAATTTGAAAACCGTAGACATTTTCATGGATTGGCGGTGAAAATATATCTATCCAAAAGTGCTTTGAGGCTAAATGCAAAAATAATCGAATATCACTTTGGATGTCTGTATTTCGAAAACCATATACCATAGAAGGTTCTAATCTCTAGTTTTGGAAAGTTCTGAAGAATTTCAATACCACAATTTTTACTTTATCCTTCTTCAATGCTTTGTTTCGAAAATATTGCCATCCAAAGACATAAAGGTAGGTAGTTGGAGGCAGAAAATTGTTTAAATCAGGTGAAGTCACTTTTGACGTGAAGATTTGACGAACCAGACCTTGAAATTTCTTGTTTGACATTTTTGGTGAGTTAATTTTCTACTCAACACCTAATTCTACTTCTACTCAATTTGAACGTTTAGTTTCAAAAATATAGCTATTTATCAGCAGCAGCAAATCAGTAATATCGTTTCGGATGGGAATATTTTACCAACCAGACCATACAAAAATGCTGTGGATGTGTCGATAGGGTTTGAATAGACCTTTCTATTGACGTTTGTCATGATTTATTTTATCAACATTAAGAAAGTTCCCGCAAGTCAACGTTAGTCTACGCAAATAACTTTAGATGCGTATGTATATTTCGAGAACCAGCATCGTAGTTCTTTTTAGTTTTCAGTTTTGAAAAGCTCTGGAAAATTTCTATCTAGCCTTCTATAAGGCTTGGTTTTAAAAATGTTGTCATCCAAAAACATTCAGGTAGGTATTTCTGTGGAGTGAATATTTCTACGAAGTCAGTAGCTACTGAACATACCCTTGACAAAAAAAAAAAAAAATAGTTGTAGGTAGTAAATTCTTTGAATCCATTCAAATCTTTAATAGTTCAACGTAGGCACTTGATATCAAGCGACAAGGTAACTCTGATATTAGATACATAAACTTTTATTTTATTGCGGGATTGAGATGGTTTAGTAAGGTCAAAATACAGCTAAATAGGATTTAAAAAGTATAGGGGCTTACTTGAATGCAGCTTATGCAAATATGAAGCTTTCAGGTTCTTTTAATTTTTAAAGAAATTAGTGAACGATTTTTATTTGCAAAAATATCTCGACTTTAGTACATCACATAGTTCAAAATCTAAGCCCAATATTTTGTAATAATATGTTCTATTCAATTATTTTTATCATTTTTTTTGTTTCAACATTTCTTAAGACATTCTTACCTGTGATGTTATATCTTTGGTGTTTGGTAGAAATATAACAACTCCATCAAATATTTGCAGCCTTACGTCCACTGAACATAGAGCTATTGCCTTTTGAAAAAATGTCGCACAATATTTAAAATTTGATAAATATACTTTTTCAAAAAATATTTCCAAATCTTTGCGCAAATATGTAAATAAATTTGAAGAAAATTATTTTTTTTGTTTTAAATAGTTGCTTAGCTTTAGCATACTTATCAATATCTTACTGGCCTCATTCTACATAATGTTGATCAGTTGTGATACCCTAGAAAATCGAATTCCACTTAATGTAAAAGCCGATGTGCCCCGTTAGCAGTCTAGCCATTTAGAGGTGTTGATGAAATTCAGAAGGCTCTTATCCGAAGTTCTAGAAAGTTCCTCTAAGTCGTCATAGAAATGATTTCCAAGGTGTTTTTTTCTTAAATGACAGAGTGCTGGGCAGTAGCGAAGTTAGTATAAGGTTTTCTCATATGCTTCTTCATCGCTGCAACCTCTGCAAAGATCGTCAGTACGGAAACATAATACGCAAGCAAATAACATTTCTAAATCTTTCGAACGTTTTCCTTATTTGAATTTTACTGAGTATTATGTTTTCTGGATATTCTTATAAAGGTTAGTGGCATATTAAATGCGTAATGCCAGTGTCCCGTCGAGAAAACCGATTATTTTCCTAGCAAATATCAACAATGAGCAAAACCTTTTTATTTTTAAATTTTTTAATGAGCGAAATTTTTATAATATTTTATTTAATCTTTTATCATGTATAAAAATTTCATAAGAATTAGTTGTGCCGTTTTATGTTAATTAAGTAATTAACTCAAAAAACTGTGGACTAATAGCTTAAAGGAGCATTATCAAAAAATACATCTAATTTTTGTTTGTTAATTTTCGAATATTCCCGTCTTTTTCTTTAGGTGGGTGTGTCAGTGGGCGGTAATTTATTTAAATTATTACTTCTGAGGCAAAGCTCATATTTTTCAAAAATTCGCAAAGGTTTTCGTAACTTCCACAAAATATTTTTAAATTTTGAATTTTCTCATTGCCAGCTGAAGAGATTTTAATTTAATATCTTATGTAAAAATTTAGCAAAAGTTACAAATATTAATTGTATATCAAAATTTTCAAAATATATTTTTTGGGTTAAAAATATCAAAAAACCAAATCATGCCAACATTTTTCTTCAAAACGTTGCCAAGATTTTAAATATAAAAATTGATTTTTCTTATACATAAATTCATATGATATTTTCGGTTCCTCATTTGAACATCAGAAAGTGATAAAATATAAATTTTTGAAGTCTTACAGATTTTTACCTAAATTTTTCTTTTCATCTAAATAATTTAATTAAATGCTACACAAAAGTCCTGTCGAAGAATAAAATAAATTAAAAACTATTGAATATACATTATCACTACATTATCACTATTAATTTCTTGTAAGAGGATGATACGGAGTTCTCAAAATAAAAAAATATGTTTTTGAATGTGACCCATAACCATAAAAAGAATTGGTTTAGCATCAAACCAAGGGCAAACCATTTACTGATTTCAATAAAAAAAAAAATTTAATTCATAGATATATCTTTAAATTATGGAAAATTATATTTCTGTCAGCCAACCAGCTGTGCCATTAAATTTAAATGCAATTTTACTCCTCCGATAGCTGGACATAGCTGTGTGCATTTTAAATTCAAAAACTAGGTTAAAAGTTGCTGCTTAAATTATTTTTTTTGTCACTCTAATTTTAAAGGATTCCAGAATTTTCGTATAAATTATATATAAGGTACACCTACCTTAATTATTTATTTATAACAAGGGTCGGAAAAAGTGCTGAAGGTAAATAAAATCAAGAAGGTGTCGACACAAAGTCTTTTCAAATTTATTAAATTTTCATTTAATTTTATGGACTGAACATTTTTCAATTTATTAAAGAGCTAGAATTTTGTTTAAAATTAAAAACGTATTTATAAATATTATCGTATTCCTATTATAGTATTCAATATTAATTGTTCTTAACTTTCATATGAAAAAAGTACTCATACGCCATACATCACTTTAAAGAAAAAATATGGAAATTTTATTTCTTTGCTTGGTTGCCTATATTGTATGCGTGAGTATGAGCTCACTTTAAAAATAACTTTAAATTAAATGGCTAAATCGTTTTGGGGCTTCTTTCCAAAATAAAGTTACTAAACCTTCCTATTTTTATTTGTATCGAAGTTTCATTACTTTTCATATTACCGTTAGTTTAATTGATCATTTTTATTTGCATTAAGTTCTAACATTTTTTGTTTTACTTTTATTCGACATCATTTGTTTTTTTGTAAAATTAAAGAATGCTTTACTTATACAAATACTTTAATAAGTTGTTAACTACCACCAGTCACAGTACAGCACTTTTATTTTTATGTTGTGTTCATGGGTCCAATAGCTTAGTCCTTGTGACACTAAGTTTAAAATTCTTATATTTTTCAAGCATAAAATTAAGAATTTATTTGAAAACTTTGTTCTTGTTTTTACATAGTTTGCGATTGAAGACAAATTAATTGCTTTTGCTATAACTCCAATGGGGATTTTTTCTTTATGAACCTATTTACCTATAGCTTTTAGCTGTATGACGTACTTACTAACATAAAAAAAAGCTCCCCCTTTCAAAGCAGGTGATTGTGACACCAGCATACAAAAAAAAAAAAAAAATATTCTAAAAGTAACATCAAAAATATACAATCACTCCTTTTTGAAACCGGACTTCCCCTTATATTTACTTGAAAATTTTCACAAGATACCATCATCATTACCATTATGCTTATACATCACTGTAGCCCTGGGGCTCATTTTCTTCCTTTGGAAGCAAGTCTATGCTTAGTCTTTTATTAACCGCATGTATTCAGAAATTTGTCATTAAAAGCAAAAAAAAAAAAAAAACGGTCCCTTTTTACTCATATTTTCAAGCCATATTATTTGTAGGCTTCTCCACTTATGGTGTTATGAAAAAAAAAAAAAAAAATTAGATTATACAAAAAAGGGGTTTGCAATTATAAGGAATATATACAGCTCTAGAGATGGTCTGAGATGTGTTCTTAACATTTTTTTTTTTTAGGTCAAAAAGGTATACATTTCTTGATTTTATTAAGAACCATAGAACATTGATGGAATTATAGTGTATTTTTTGTTTTGTATTCAAACGAGACTGTCTTATGAATTCTTCAAACAGAAATATTTTTTTTCTTTTAACTAGATTGACAGCTAGTTTAATGTTTTGGTGACAGTTATGTGAAAGATTTCAAGATAATTTTTTCAAAATCCTTTGACTAGTATTAAAAGAGTTTTCAACTACTTTATATAATTATATAGGTCCTAAGAATTTCAAAGATTTATCATTATTATATAAAATTTCTTTTTTTTCAAATAATTCAGCACTTTTTTTTTAAATTAGTATGAATATGGTATGAATACATAGAGATAGAATTTTTTTTTCAAAATTCACTAGTAGACAAATGTTTTAATCTGATGTTAAATTTTGCCTTACGAAATAAGACCACATTTAAATTAAGGCATTGTTTAATAAAAAAACAAAATTAAAACCAACCAACTCAGTGGGTGGTGGCTCTTCGTTTCTCTTCGTGGATATAAGGTCACATTTATGAAGGGCAAAGAGGTGGATGTATGATGTAACACTTTTAATTCATGAAAAGAAAACAATAACAACAAGTTTTTACTAATTAATTAATTCATCACCATTGAATTTGCTAACCTCTGGAATGATTTCCAGAACAAGCCAATTTTACTGACACACTCAGCTATTTTGTTTCGCCATTTTAATGTTGTAGAGAAAGTTTCTGATAACTTAAGCTGCATTTAGATCTTTTGTTTAATCGTCCGTGTAAGGAACACCTTGTTGGCCGCACGCCGAACAGCGAAAGTCTTAGATGTTATTACGTTTTCATTGGATTTTCTGACTGTTTTCCTTTTGATTCCAGTCGAATATGAAGACTTCATGTTGTCAAATTTACACACACACTACCGAATGACGAAATTTTACAAAATGGCTTCTTCAAGCATTTGTCACTTTTGACAAGTAATCCGACGAAAAGTTGATGTAAAGGGTGGTTAAATTTTAAGAGCCGATGTTGAATGTGAACCACACCTAAACGTTAAGTTTTTCTTTCTTCTTTTTCTGCATTTCATTTGTCATTTCTTAATTTCAAACTAATTCAATTTGAACCATGAAATGATACACAATGGAGCAACGCGTTAAAGTTATTCAGGCTTATTATGAAAATGGGTGTTCAAATCAAAATGCGTATCGTGCACTTCGTGATTTCTTCGGTCAATTTAACCGTCCAAATGTGCCTACAATCGGGAAATTCGTGCAAAAATTTGAGCAAACCGGGTCTATAGGAGATGTGAAAACACCAGTGCATGCTCGTACAGCTCAAATTGCAAAAAATATTGCTGCTGTTCGCGATAGTGTGGCTAAAGAGCCGTCCACCTCAACTCGTCAATTGCATTCTCACGCTCGTCGTTGATGAATATTATAAAAAAAGACTTGCATTTACACACCTACAAGGTGCAATTGACTCAAGAACTAAAGCTTCTTGAACATTTCAAGCGTGTGTTGTCAATGGTCAAAACGGTGGCAAGAAATGTCAACAGTGAATGATCAATTTTCGAAGAAAATCATCTTCAGTGATGAGGCACATTTTCACCTAAGTGGATTCTACAATGATAATCCAAGAGTGATTTTCGAAAAACCAATGAACCCACAAAGAGTGACTGTTTGGGCGGTTTATGGGCTGGCGGCATCATCGGGCCGTATTTTTTTCAAAAATGAGGCCGGTCAGGCAGTTATTGTGAATGGTGTTCGCTATCGTGAGATGATAACGAACTTTTTATGGCTGGAATTGGAAGATATGGATTTGGACGATATGAGGTTTCCACAGGACAATGTCACTTGTAACACAACAATGGCTCTTTTGCGCAACAAATTCAATGGCCGTGTTATCTCACGTGGTGGCGATGTCAATTGGCTGCCAAGATCATGTGATTTGACATCTTTGGACTTCTTTCTTTGGGGTTATTTGAAAGAAAAAGGTGAACGTCGCGATAAGCCAGCTACAGTTCAAGAGCTAAAGGATGAGATAGTTCGGCCATTTGGCCGATATTTTGTTCCATACATAATTGAACCATACCAATATTATTATAATGAAAAGAAATGACAAAAACTTCCTAAATAATTTGTGTTTTATTCAAAATCAACATCGGTCCTTAAAATTTAAACACCCTTTATGTATGTGGGATGTTCCAAACCTACTCCTTCTTGAAATCAGAAACAGAAAAAGCCTCAGAAAACAGTTGGTACTCCGAAAAGCCAATCGAAGGCTTTTGGAGTAGTTTCAGTGCAAATGGAGTAGAAAAGGAGTACCCCGAACGTCCAGTCTTCCCTCTGAAAGGAACTCAGTCTTTCTTCACGTTCATCTTACCCTTCGAGTAAATAAAATAAAATGCATGACTGGGTCACACGTACTTGCTCTTATGTTGACCCTGAGGGTTTAACAACATTATATGTATAAGACATGGAAATTATGAGAGAAAAATTTTTGAAAGTATGATATACGATTTTGGAAATAGCTAAAACAACTTCTTCTAGAACGGACGTTCTAGTTTGAAATGAAAAAAAAAAATGATACCTTAATTTTTGATTGAATATGATTGTATGGAAAACGAATTTTAATTGGAGCAGTTTTTTTTTTAAGTTTTTTTTTATATATGAAATTCTTAAAATATATTTAATGAAAATTTGTGAATCGAAATTATTTATTTATGTGTATATACAAATCAAATTTCAACAAAATTGTCAACCCGTTTTTGAGATATTGAATTTTCAAAAAAAAATTTTTAATCTTTTTTCAAAAATTCAAAATTTTTTTTTTTTGGAAAATTTTGAAATGCTATTCTTAATCCGTTTAGTCGATAATGAGTAGATTTATGATTAAAAAAAACGTTCTATGAGTAGTACAATTAATAGTTGGTACAATTTGTAAAGCTTTAAAATTTTTGGTAAAATATCGCACTTATTTTAGCATATAAAAAAAGATGTAATAAAAATTGTAGGAGCCATTTTTGAGAAAAAAAAAATATTTTCATTAACGGTTTCTTAACATAGGTCAATTTTTCATACAATTGAAATTTCTCTAAAAATACTTTGCAGGGTCCAAATAAACCTTTAAATACCGAGTTTCATAAAAAATGGACCGTTTAGTTTTCATAATATTTGATTTTCAGAAAAAAATAAATTGTGTTTTTTAAAAATATAAAAAATATTTTTTGAAATTTTTAGTAAGAAAAACGAAATGCGATTTGTTTAGAAGCTTCTGTATTAAAAAAATTTTTGTAATAAAAATAATTGTTTTTAACAAAATCATACAAAAAAATTGCTAAGAAAATTGTATGGCAGGACCGTTATTTTTAGTTCTTAAAAAAAAATGTGGGTACAATCACCACAAACCACTACGTACCAAGTCTTAAGAAAATCGATCCAGCCACTTAGGCTATAGCCAAACAGATAGACAGACAGACAAAATTTTACCACCAACTTTTTGAAGTTCTCTATCATCTTTATGTCATGTTTGATTGAAATCTCGAATTTTTTTTTGTACGAAAACTTGCTTTTTAGTACCTATGGTCTAAGAGCCAACGACATGAAAAGTCAAGCCATTTGCATACTTTAGTTATTCACTTCAATAATAGACTTTGAGGGGTTAAACCAATAACTATTTAGCTGTCTACCTTAACTAGTGTTCGACACTAAGAAATTTGTAAAATTTGACGTACATTTTTGGCGTTTTTTTTTTCATTAACTATTGGTCGGAGAGAAAACGGGTGCATACAGAATAATTTAGATTGCAATTTTGAATAATTTTTGTCAAATGTCAAAATCTCTGTAGTAAGTCCCTAAGAAGATAGAGAACGTTAAAGTCTCCAAAAACCACTCAGGATTATTTGAAGTGTGAAACTTCTTAAATAAAATTATCATAATTATTCCCTACAACAAAAAATATTCCACATACGCCAAAGTGAACTCTCTATTTAATATTTAAAAAAAAAAAATATTGCTCATAGGCGATGTTTACTTTTTCGATGATAATCGATCAAAAAACGCTAGCAAATTCTCTTTTGCTCAAATGACTAACATATTTGTTGAAATTCGGAAAATCATATTATTCTTGAATGAAAAAAATTAAATTAGGGACAAAATCGGGACATTTTGTATATAGACACAAATACCATGACAGTGTCCAAATATCGGGGTTAACCCGCCAAAATCTGGATGTCTTTAGCAGGCCTCTATGCAGTCCTGAAGTTCTGATACCCAACATAAATATTTTTACATTATCTTATCTGCTCATAAATACATGCATGAGGACAAAAGCACAATTCCATCTAGGCACCCTATATTCCTTAAATACCTATTCCAAACAGTTCACTTAATAAAATGCAATTCATGTTTCATTAAAAGGTAAAAGGAACAATCAATAAAATTATCCCTTAACTACCGTTATGCCTCTGTACAGATAACATTTTCTGTAACAGTAACATCTCTACCATTTTTTTTTTGTTTTCTTATTTGCAAGAGAAACACACAATAATGCAATTTTGCTGTTGCTATTGTTACAGTTACAAGAGAGGAACACAATGGTTCTTAGAATCAACGGAAAATTGGGAAATGGAACTAAAGGGGAAATTAAAAAAGAGGAAACAAAAAATAACAAAGGAAGAAAATTTAAAATAAAAATTGAGTGAGTGTAAGAAATAAAATGAATGACAGTTCAATTTGACAGTTCACATTTTCATTCATATACAGTTACATAGATTTAATAGTCTCTTAATTTTTGTAATTTAAGAGAGGTTACTGCTAAGAGAAATTTTATTTTATTTTCGTTCTCATAGGGAATGAATATGAAATAAAACATAATTGCGGTCAAATTGAATTTGAAAAAGAAAAAAAAAAATAAACAACAAAGATGGCCATCTTTGATTAGGCATTTATTGTGTATGTATTTAAATGTTATATTGTAAAGGTAATGTTGTTGAGTTCAGTTTCTCTGTGACCTTTTAATTTAATAGCGATAAGGTCAAATTGTCAGTAATTATATGTTATTGTATCATTTTCTTTAATGAAAGTATTCAAATGGTTTTCAGTCTGGTGGAGAGAAGAGATAGTATATAAATCATAGCGTACCTACTAAATGATGGGAAGAGGACTGGGCAAAGATAACAAAATCCTAATTATCTTATGTTTGCTAAACATCAATATTTATAGGAATTTCATTTAATTTAATTGTTTACTTTTAAACTCAGCTTTTAAATCTCAGCTTCAACCTAAAGGTGGTTTTATTTGTTATTTTTTTTTTATATTTGTTTTTGATTGAATTGATATTTATAAAAATGTATCTGGGCTCTAAGTAATGGGAAATAAATAATAAAAAAAAGCCTTTTTAATTACTTAACTATACCTACCACTTGTAGATATCAATAGCTTTTAGGAAAGCCATTAAATAACAATCCATTGATAACATATTAATGGATCAGAAATAGAAAATTATATGGGTAGGTAAGTACCAATTGGAACGCGGACGTTCCCAGAGTTCATCATCATCATTATCATCATCAGATGCTTGGTTTCCATTAGCAGCATCAACATGGCCTGGTGTCGACTCGGCTCTTGGGTCCCGTTCTATGATCATGGTGTGCCAAATAAAATAAACACAAGAGTCAGCAATAAAGTCAGCGCGCGTCCATCTCCATGTGTATAAGCTAAAATTACCCAGAAAGTATCTTTATTATATTCTCGTATATGGAGGAGGTACCTAGAGAGTATAGGAAAAATTACCATAATTGAATATGTAGTTTGTTTGAAAATCATTCAAGCAACATATACAATCCTCTTCTTCATACACTCGAACTCGTATATTTGAATGTTTTGTTGTTCTCATCATTATTATTTTTATTATTATTAAATATGGAATGCAGAGTGGGGAAATTAATTTCTTTTATTTCTCAAGTTAGTAAGATTGTCGTGAGTTTAGCTGACAAATTATTTGTCGTTCTCACATCTGTGTAAAATTGAGTTGCAAAATAGAAAAAAAAAAGATTAATTAATATGAGCAATTAAGAGACTTGCGTGATGGTAGAATTCTTCGAATATATCGAATGAATTTAACCTTATGGCTTGATTTGGCACTTTTTTTCAACATGTGTTTTTTATCTACAAGCTATAGAGTCATGATTTATTTAATTAAGGCACGAAATATTAATATAAAATACAAAAATAATGAAACAAATTCAAATCTGAACAGCGAAATATTTTTGTTTCTTAAGAAAGTTTTGATTTGGTCTCTTGTGTTTAAAGGTGGATAGGTTAGGGTTATTTGTGAATTCTAGTTATTTCTGAGCTTAGTAGAATTATTTTGCGGTAAAAATTGAATTAATGGCACACATCAAAATCTTAATGAAATTTATTTTTCTTTCAGATAAAAAAAATGCTTTTAAAGTAGTTTTGGTTACATACGAGGAGGTAGATACATTTCCTATTAGGTACTTTTAAAAGTTTATCGAAGTTGGTAGCCAAACTTACAAAAGCTATGCCTACATATAGGTACCTACTATAATAATCTAACTAGTGAACCGATAAGAAAGGAATAACTATTAATGTAAGTATATTAAAGTGGCGCCCGGGTGGAAATTAAATTTTTCTTAACTAAGTAGGTATACCGTTCTACAACGAAAAAAAAGCTACATGTATTTCTAATGGAAATGAATTTCGGGCACAAAAAAGTGTTTAAAATTTTTGTATCAAACTGAGAACAAACCCAAAGAAAAATTAATGGTTTTTTGCGCATATTGCCTAAAAATTAAAAGATTTAAAAAAAATGTAAACGTCATATGGTGAATTTTTTTTCGAATTTCAAATTTTTAAACTTTGCTTAGTACTTATGTACTTGTACCAACAGGGTTATTAAATATATTTAAAAAAAAGAGCAAAAATGTTTAATTTTATTTATAAAAAATGAAAAATTTCCTTGAATATCTAATAAGTCTAAATTAATAACATAAAGTTATCAGATAAAATATTTTGTGGTATAAAATGCTATGAATAAATTCGAAGCAGCTTCTTAAATAGTTTAAAAGTAAATCGGAATACTTGATCGATTATGAATGCATAGAAAAAAAATTAAAACATTAAAAATTATATGAGAGTTTTTGAGCTATCAGAAAAAATATTAAAACTTTTTAAAAAATAAAAAAAAAATTGTTTGGAATTTGTATTTGCAATTTTTTTTAAACTTATTTGAAATGCCTACAAAAGGAAATTAATCTAAATGCATAATCTAAATAAAAATTAAAATAAATAAAATTCATATAATCTAAAATAAAAAAAGTTCTATATGAGGAACATGCCTAGTTGCATGTTTTAATGATCTGTAGTTGATCGTACTAGTTTTCGCATACTGAAAAATGTTAATCAAAAGGGTAGCAGCTGGTTTCGAGAAAATAAAAATTTGCTAAATTATTTTTTTACATTTGAATCAATACTTTTATATATTTTTTAAAGTGTAACCGATTTTAAAAATATGGGATATGTTGTTCTCGAAATATTTATTAAGATTTAAAAAAAACAAAACCAAAATGGAATACTTGCTTTTTTGCTCAATAGTTTAGAATAAATAAAATTTTAAATGATAAAAATATGAATAGTAAAAGATGAAAATGTTTAAAGGCATTGAATAAATAGGTTTTTGATAATCCGATTTTGAAATATAAAATTTCCGAAACAATATTTTAAAATTTGTTTTCTTAAATAAAAATATAAAATAAAAAATAATTAAAACTTACTGGACAATTTTAAACAAAAATATATAATCCAATTTGGTTGATCGAATAGTAAATAAAATGCACGACTGGATCGCACAAACTTACTCTCATGTTCGAGTTATTCGGAATCAAAAACTTTTTAAATACGAAAATATTTTAAAGAAAATGTAAAAAACACTTTTAAAGACTGTTTAAGCAATTAGTTAAATTACTTAGAGCTCAAAAGGAAGTAAGCCGTTTTGTTACTTAAAAAATATGAATATGTACATATGTATATGAAAAAAAATGAGATTTCATAAAATCTAATTTTTTATATTTATATATAATTTTGATAACATTTTTTTAAAAATAGTTTGGTAAGCCAATGTTATGTATTATACATATTTACATTTACTAACAAAATTTAAAAAATATTCGTTAACCTTTTTTTCATATATTGAATTTAAAAAAAAATGTTTTAGTAGGATGCTTTTTTTAGACGTGTAGTTTTCCATCTAGCAACACTTTTTTCGGAGTTGGTCTTATTAACATTTGTCACTTGATTTATTTATGCTCAACTTGGTTTGCCATTGCATAATTAATAGACTTACTCCTCAAAAACGTTTAAAAATCGTGAAAACTTATTACCAAAATAATGGTTCGGTTCGCGTGACGCATCGTGAAACCATCAATTAATTGAAGGAGGAATTTATTTGGTGAGCGTATTATCTCACGTCGTGGGGTTATTTTTTTGGGGTTATGTGAAGTCGATTGTTTAAGCAAATAAGCCTGAGAAGAGTGATGCCTTGGAGGAGAAAATTTGGCAACTCACCAAAAGTTTAATTCAATAAAATGAATGTTTTGCAATACGTCGCTCGAATCGAACCATTATTTTGGTAGTAAACTTGCACGATTTACAAAGGTTGTTTAGAAGTAAGTCTATTCTTAATGAAATGGCAAACCAATCTGAGTATAAATCAAGTGACAGCTGTCAAAAAGACTAACTCCGAAAAAAGGATTGCCCGATTGAAAACCACACGTTTAAAAAAAACACCCTTTATTTAAAAAAGAAACTTGTTTTAAGATTAAAAAGTTTTCTTTGAGAATTATTATATTATTTGTAAATTCTTATAATCTTTTGCTATCGCACTATTTTTTGCATACGAAAAAAGTTTGATACAAATCATAGGAGCCGTTTTTAAGAAAAAAATATTTTCCTTAAGGGTTTTTTACATTTGTATGGAAAGTACCTACCGTTATTTTTTCATAAAAGTAAAATTTGTTCTTGAATAACTTTACAAAGTGCAAAAAAGTCTATAGAAACCAAGTTTTATAAAAATTGGCCAATTAGTTAACATAAAACATATTTGATTCTCAAAAAAAAAAAAAAAAAAAAATGAACATTTTTTAAAAAATCCAAAAAATATTGTTTTTGGAAAATTTTGGTATAAAAAACAATTTAAATTGCTTAGAAACTTCTGTATAAACAAAATTATTGAAATCAAAAAAACAGTTTTGAAAAAAATCGAAAATTAAAAAATGGTTCTTTAGCAGGTACTATTAATAAACATTTTTTGAAAATTGTTTCTCATCAAAAGGTAGCTTTTACCAAAAGATATTTATTGAATTTTCTTAAGAAAAGTCGAAAAACCAAATTTTGAAAAATTGCTTACAAAAATTGTAAGGCAGTTTCCGTTACTGTAAGTTCTAAGAAAAAATTAAAAAAGTGCAAAATCACCAAAAACTACTGTGTACCAAGTTTTTTATAAAACTGATCCAGCCATTAAAGGTGTAGCCAAACAGTGAGACAGACAGAAGCTTGCTTCCTACTTAAATGGTGCTCTCTATTATCGAAAGTAAAAATACAAAAATATAAAATAGCGTTCAAGGGGAAGTTCTATCAAAAGTAAATTTGTTTTATATTTTTATCCTTATAATATTTTGTAGTAAACTGTTTTTATTTTTGAACATTGAAATTTTTTAATCAATATCTAAGTAGTCGTTTTCAAAAAAATAAGATTTTCAATTTTACCGCCATTTTTAAATAAAAGTAAAAGTACAGTAGACCCTGTACTCTAAGTCGAATATCCCTCTAACTCTAATTTTTGACAAACTTTTACATTCCCCAGAATTTTCCATATAAAAACCATCCTTTACTCTAATATATTCTATACGTACTTGGCCTATTTTTAATCCATATAAGTCGAATTATTGAATCTTCTGTTAAGTAAAAAATTTAAAAATAAATCTGGAGTTTGATTGAAATAAAAGAAGTTGTTCAGCAATTTAAAGAATGAATTTCATGTACTTGAATATTCTTTGCTAACTAAATATAAAAGCATGTTTATGAACATCTATACTTAGTTTTTTTTATTTAATATCAAGTCACTTGAATATGAATATCTAAGAGAAAGTCGAACTCAGTCGTTCATTTTATATATTTGTACAATGTATTGAACCTGTATCATTCCTTAAAACTTGTTTTAAGAAACACTATAAATATTTAAGCAAACTACTACGTCTAGTTCTTAAAACTAGTGCTAATATCACTACCGTCTTTTTAACAAACTTCTTAAAAAAATATTGTTATTCACATAAAATTCTAGAAAACTTTATTTTTCGATATAACTAGAAATAATCATGATAGTTATAAATTAATTAAAAATCGAAGTTTCCATACAAATTATCGATAGCAAGTTATTCCTATTTTATTATTTTTTTTTTGCACTGAACGCTGCCATCATACATTCCAATAATCTTTCCAGTCAGTGTTAGAAAATTGATTGGTTGGTGGGTGGAAAGAATCGAAACGTCACATTTAGGTTACGACAAATAAAAACAACAAAATAAGTACAATACATAACACAAATGAATACAAATATTTTTTATTATTAGGACACAATTGAATTAAAACAAAACAAACTAGTAAAAATAAATAAAAAGTTGAACACAAAGGATTAAAAAAACAAAAGAAAAATGTACGATTCAAGGTAATTTCAATTCATGTAAATAATAAGTGTCGTGAATTTAAAAGTGTCGTGAGCAAATACTAGTTCTCGCTCTGGTTCTCGCTAGCACTTATTAAGCAATTTTCTTTTATTGTTTTAAGCTTTTGCGGTGTTATTATTTGACACATTTTTATATAATTATTTATATGCCTTCGGCTTATTTGTAGACCGTGTATATTGTATCACAAATTTCATGTTTGCCGTTTTAATATATGATGATTGATTAGAAGGTAAGGACATGGTAAATATTTTTTTCAAAACTTGTAATTTAAAATTGTATTAAATAACTTAATTAAAATAATATGTTCCCATAAGTAAAAAAGAAATGAAGGGAACCAATAGCAAATCCTTTATTTCATATTTTTCAGATTTTTTGCTTCATTCAAAGCCACTGATGCACAATAAACCTTTCGAACAGAATTTCCTTTATTTATTGTATTTACAAATTTATATCGATACATTGACTAACGATAAAAAACTGAATTCAATTTATTGTTGAAAGCCTGCCAAATTCTAACACCGATAGCGATATAGAACGATAAAAAAAAAATATCATCATAATGTTTTACTGATGCACTCACGAACTCACGCAATCAAGCTGAAGTAATTGGGGTCAACCCAGTGAAATAATTGATATGAAGAGAAGAACCATATATTTCTCTAGATGGTGGAATGTATGACGATGCCTTTAATTTTCTAGAGTCGCCCCTATTGTCGCATGCACTGCCAAAGTAGCAGTAGGTATATTTGAGTACGGTACAAATCGTATACCTCTATTTCAATAAATGGCCAGGGAACCGGAAATATTAGTAGTTTCTTTTTTTCCATTCAATTTGTTCAAATTACTCACTTAGACAGACTTCTTATAACCACGATATAAAAGGACAACCAAACTGACATTAAAAAAATAGAAATAAAAAAAAACGAACATGGAATAAAAAGCGGGACATTTCTTCTTGTCGGTATATTAGTAAGTACATATACAAATGTTGCTTTACTTTGATTATTATTGACAAAAGACACTAATGCAGTCCATTGTCAACTCACAACAATCCCTTAAGTGATCAAACTACATAAATACTCTACAAAGATATACAATACATATGCCAGCAGATCAGAGAAAGGTTTAATGTTTAATGCAATTAATTTTTAGCGAGCAACGCATTCAAAGAGCGCATAGAGTAGAGATATTATGTTACTTCTGCAATTGCGAATCCAATCAACTGCGAGCATCCGAACGAATAGAAGGGTCGTCGCAAACGAACCATGTTGATCACAATAAATTCATGAACATAAAATTACACACCATTAAATGTAATTAGTTTCGTAGAAAACCCTTTTCTTTTTTTTTTTGAGGGGGGGAAATATAACCTCTAAGTTATAATTATTATAACAAAAAGAAAAAAAGAATAAATTACCACGGTTCAATCTATTTGATGATGGCGTTCGGAAAGGAAAATTCATTTTTTCACATGGCTACAATTTAAAAATTTTCAGCAATTACTTATAGGACAAATTTGAATTTGACAGACAAAAGTATTTATATTTTTTTATACCTTTACAACACTTCAATAATTACAATTAACTCTTTTTTTTTATATTTACATACAACAATGATCAGTCGTTTTTTTAAAATTACAATAGAAAAGAAAATTGGTTAAAATTATTACATAATGACCCCAACTCGCCTAAATTTCCCATTGCCCATATACGCGTTATCTCATGGTAGTCTGATTGTCCATTATGCTTATGCGGAAAGCGAAAAATAGGGGCACTAGGATCTTGGCTCTATATTCGTATCAATAACGGTTTGTCACCTAATTGGTCAGCTATTGGAAAGAAGTGTTCTACCGTCCGAAAGATCTCTAGATGGTGGTAAATGATAGGCACGATATCCCGAATTTTTAAAGTGTCGACTTTTTAAAACATCGATTTTCAAAATGTCGATAGTGTCAATCAACATTTAAACACTCGACATTTTTAAAGTCAACATTTTAACAGTCACTATTTTAGCAGTCGAGATTTTAACCAGATCATAGTTTAGGGAATAATGTTTATATAATCTATAATCTAGTCAAAATTAACTAGTGTTGCAATGTCATCAACCACCATTCAAGCACTTGTTAAGCGATTATTTAAAGCTGAAAAGAACTTATGTGACATAACCGGTTTTGGACCTTTGGCACCCCATATATGGGAAATTTTATATTTGAGAGTGCCATCTTATTGGTCAGTAATTGGCCAGAAAAGGTCAACTTGTCCTAGAAATTGTTCAGCACTAAATAACATGGAATATAGGCTTAATGTTTCTCAAGGTCACTCAAGATCACGTGCGATTTCTGTTACCTCATTCAAGGGACATTTAGGAAAAAAGTATACCATCCAAAAGATCTCTAGATCGAAATAAAAGGTCAAATTTTTACAGTAGTTGGTCAGCTATAGCTTTTTTTCTATGAATTTTCAATTTTCGTTTCAAGGTCACAAGAAAAACTTTTGGCACCTCATTTGGGTCATTCCAAGAAATTAAGTATGCGTTTGAAAGGCCACTTCATGGGCATAAAAGGTCAGCTATTTTCAGTAATTGGTCAACCAAACATATTTTTTAATGAATTTTTAACTAATTTAAACAAAAATTCAAGGTCATTCTAATTTTTGGCACCTCATTTATGGGAAATTTGCTGAAATTGTATACCATCTGAAAGATCTATATAAGAGTAGCATCAAGTAGTTTTAGTAATTGGTCAGCCATAGATTTTTCTAAAATGAATTTTGAAGTTTCTGTTCAAGGTCAATGCTAATTTTGGCACCTTATCTATGGATTTATGGGAAATTTCGTAAAAACTTAATACCACCTAAAAGCCTTAAGATCATTATAAAAGGTCAGTTAGTTTCAGTAATTGGCCAGCCACACATTTTTTGTTCTGAATATTTATCCATATCCAAAAAAACGTTCGTGAAAAAAAAGAATCTATAGCTGAGCAATTACTGAAACCTGCTGACTTTTTTATATCGATTTAGAGATCTTTCAGATGATAAACAATTTTTTGCAAATTTTCCATAAATGCGGTGCCAAAAATTGCTTGGACCTTTAATTTTTTCTTAAACTCACTTAAAATTCATAAAAAAGTATGTATGGTTAACCAATTACTCAAAACAGCTTATCTTTTATAACCATAAGGTATGGCCTATGGAATGCCATACTTCCTTTTTTGAAATGACCCAAATGAGATGCCAAAAATTTTTTTGTGACCTTTAAACGAAATTTGAAAATTCATAGAAAAAAACTATGGCTGACCAATTACTGTAAAAATTTGACTTTTTATCACGACCTAGAAATCTTTTGTATGGGTTTCATTTTTTTTTGTCGTTTCCCATAATTTCGGGACCAAAAATTACACGTGTGCCGTGAAGACTTAGAGTCTTGATTGCAAATATTATAGGCCTGACCAAATTCAAGGACTAGTTTACCTTTTCTGACACGTTATATGACATTTTCTTTTTTTAAATTTCCCATTAATGAGGTGCCAAAGGTCGAGAGCCATTTTGATGCACAACTTGGATAGACTGATCTTAGCGGCACAAATTCTGTGACCCTGCCAGTAAACAAATCGAGTCCTCCAGAGGAGATAGTTAAGATTATTGACAACTGAAAAAGCTCTCAAAAGCAGCGATGGTGTTTTTTACCATCATCTTCAAAAGCTATACATCAACAACAGAAACTTTTAATAGAAGTGGAACATTGCTAAAATCGGGGCCATTCCGAAGAAAGGTGGTAAGAACAGAGTCACCAACTACAGGCCTCTATCCCTCCTCATCAGTCTTAACTTTCATCATGTCATTATCTCAGCTTTATATAAACATCGCCAGTTCCAAGGTGAAAGCATTCGACAGTATACGGTACGGATTGAAGCCCTTTATACGCTAGGAGCTGCAGTTGCCCAAGGGTCGAAACTAGGACCACTCCAATACATCATCATGACCTCTGACAACTAATTTTAATTAAAGGCGAGAAGCTTATCTTAACTGATGATGATAGCTGTATGAGAAGACGAGGCCCAAATTGGAACTTGTTAGCTTCAAGACGCAGAAGCATTGACAAGCAACTAGACATCAACTTCAACGAGCTGTTGAGATTCAACACATAACAATCTACGGACTGTCTTCAAAAAAGCCAAAATTTGCTTTCCTGCGCCTCCACCCGCTGATGAAAGAGAAATCTGGGTAAAGCCAATAAACAAAAAGTTCTAGTCTATAAACAACGCCTAGAGACCTCCAAATCAGCTATGAAGGAACTGCAAACATTCAATCTTCAGCTGCGTGAGCATTTCCAGATCAAGCAATTCAATGCTGAAGCGTAGGGAAAGGGAGCCTCAAAAGGCAAGTATTTAATGCTATCTGATATTGCATTTTCTATCCATTGTTACCTGATAAATCTAGTCCAACCTGGAGTTTTGGAAATGCTTTGACTATCGGTTGACATCCTTTTTTTACGTGGCCGCGATGAGATAAGTAATCATACAGTCATCTCCCGGACTAAGACTGGAACACAAGCTCTTCGAAATTACCTTGTCACCGAAGCATAAGAAATAGTGGACGTATTCTGGCAGTAATTCCATTATAAAGAACAGACACTCTACTTGTCTTCATTGGTGCTCTTCAAATTCGGAAGTGTTGTATTTGTAGGATAGGCTGGTTACCTCAACTCACCAACCAGTATGGGTGGAAGGAAGCAAGCTAAATGACTGTATCATCAGCTCCATATGCCCCATCTTCAAAATAGGTGATCCTATATATTATTTTCTTCAAGAACTATTGAAGGCTGTAGCTTAAAATAAAAGTTGATTTCGTAAAATTTTCTAAAAAAAATTTATGAAAATGAAACAAAATATATGCAAAATTTCAAAGCCAGGGTGTTATGTGTTCATCTAAAATCAAATAGAGGTTTGTTTTCAGATTTCTAGATGGTAGTTTTGTCCCGAAAAATAATTTTATTCATAAATAATGTCTGAGAAACCCATCTTGTTATACATTAGAAGAAAGGTCACTTTATCCTACCAATCTACATAAATAACACCTAAAACGGTTCACTAATATAATTAAAGTTAAATGTAATTTAAAATTACTCATCATTTCCGAAACGAGTCTTTTCATTGGCAATAAAGGAAAATCATTATTATTTGTTTCGTTACTAAAGGAGCTCAACTCTTAGCTAAAACACTACTTGATTGGTTTTATTATTTCGATGATATTCGAAATGGGACACAAAAAACTTCCTTTTTCCTGGTATTTGAGCAACCTCACACCCATCCACCCTCACTCAGCGGCCTATTTTCGTTAATATAATCAAAATGTGGACACTTCTTGGGCGCCAGCTATTACTATTTGTGTGCAAAGTTTCAGCTCTTTAGCTCTACAAAATTGATTCTAATTTCGAACAAAGCAAATGGCTGGTTTTATTGTCAAGGGGGATTTTCCAAAGATAAAATAAAAACTGCAACCAGTAGTTAAGTGGTGGCGTGAAGCCCAAACAAGACAAACAGGGCATTCAATTTGTTTGGCCCTAAATGTGCGATGTTAACGTTTTATCCAATCTTGTTTTATGACTGCTCCGCTATATTATTTGTAGTATCTTCCCTATCTGCTGTTCCCTTCCTTAGATATTTATGACTAATTTATTGTTTCATGATTGAACTAATTTCTATTTATCGTGAGAAAAATATAATTTTATCAGCGGCCATGTTTTGGTGTGGTCACGAAGGCTTCAGCTAACCACGCAATTTCCAACTACACTATATCACAAAAGGTTCTAAAAGTGGTGATAATAAGTTTGTGCTTCCCCAATTTACCCTTTTTGGAAGAAGCGTTCTTTTTTTGTTGTATTTAGTGTTCATAGATATTTTTATTTCATTTTTTTTGGGGGAATCAGCTGATTAATAATTTCCGTGTTCAATACAAAACACGATAGCGTGCACTGTGAGTTCTGTAAAGACGATCGTAATGTAAGAAGAGTTTTAGAAACTACGCTCTGGTAATGGAAGTGCTTACATGCACCCAAAATAAAATATCAGAACAATTTATCAAAGTACAATTGTTGTTGGTGTAGTTGATGTGTACGTCGTACATAAATACAAATAGGTAGGTGTAGGTTTTTGCTACCCTTATATTGCATTTTGTGCTCTATAAAGTGTTCAGTGTGTGATGGTGTTATGTTGGAAAACCGACACACTCAACTGCGTGAATTTAATTTATTTCTTTAGCTGTGAAGGACTAATCCTGCTCAATTGCCCCCTCAACATAAAGTGCAACCGAACCAATGTCTCTTCCTTTGCCTTGCCACTTCATGTCTCCAACTCCACGACTTAGTCGTATTTTCTTATACGAGTAGGAACATTGTATATGAGAAGGGATAATGCTATGCCTTGCGGTGTAGTTGCGGGCAATCCAACCCCGGTGCTTTAGCTTTAGTCACGAAATGCGCAGAGGGAGCTATAGCCAGCTCGAAGCTGAAGGTCTCATATGGTTTTCGTATAAAATCGTTCAACAGGGATTTATGTGAATCGCATTAAATGGAAACAACTGCTTGTGATTTGGAGTAGATAGTGTGGGAGTGAAATTGTTTATTTCTGCCGAGGACGACGACGACGGTGCATTTGAAGTGAATATTAAATGTATTCCATCGAGTTTTGTTCTTTGTATGGCAATTGTTGGAATTACTTAG
This sequence comes from Dasysyrphus albostriatus, assembly GCA_946251815.1. Classification (NCBI taxonomy): domain Eukaryota; kingdom Metazoa; phylum Arthropoda; class Insecta; order Diptera; family Syrphidae; genus Dasysyrphus; species Dasysyrphus albostriatus. The sequence continues at coordinate 28,096,041 of OX276338.1, forward strand.
TGAAGTCAAAGAAAGGGGTCGAATATACACTAAAAATGTGTAGTTTTTTTTTTTTTTGTATAAGTACCCACTCGTAGGTATAGACACAAAATGCCTATCTGTTGTGATAAAATGGAACAATCGAACCGTGCAAATTGCATTCGTACTTGAATAAAACCGTTTTTTTTTAAATAAATTACAAAAACTATTTGAAAAGAGTCAGCCTTGGTAAAAGTTTTTTTGATATCGGTCGGTCTATAACTTTCAATTTGGGTTGCCTCCTTTGTTGACCACAACATTAGGCATAAATATTAAATATTCATATTATTGAGAGATTATCTTTCAGTCAACATCATCCATAAATAGACACATAATTGAGACGCTTCCCCCATCTAAGACGCTGAACCAGGATTTCGGGCAGGGAGGGAGGGTTAGTTTTCATGTAATTTTACCTAATTTTCCAAAAAATCCATAGCTTTTTAGTAAGTTGTCCATGTTGATCTAATACTATCATGTTTGAGCTCGATTTGTGTGTCCTAAAAGTAATAATTGTATAAGTCCCTGAAAACCAAAAGAAGGGACGCTTTTTCTTGAAAAAAAAAACTATTTTTTTTTGACATAATCTCCTTTTAGCTCGATATACTACATCCAAGGTTTTTTTCTAATTTTATATTCCCTCCAAAAAATTGTTTTTTTTTTCGAAAGATCAGTTTTGAAGCCAAATTTTTTTCCTAAGAATTGTCGCAGGGGGCCAAACTGGGAGAATAAGCTGGATGGGCTAGTATTGCGACTGCGGATGCAGAAGCTTTGTCTTGTTAAAAAAGTTAGTTTTTTTCTTGCCAAATATGATCTTTTCATTTTAAATCAATGTGGAATCGATCCAACAGGTCAGCATTATATGTACCGGCATATATAGTTGGCCATCTCCAATCATAATCGAAGTGAGCTGTAAATGTTATTTATTCATGATTTTGTTGTTAAATGAAATTCAATCGGTTAATTGAATGAAAACCAAATCACTTTTTTTTTCCTAGATGGTCGACTTCCTTTGACCCTGGGCACCCCAAAAACTTGGTTTTGTAATGAAGAGATGAAGCCAAACAGAAATCTCATAAGAAATTTTGGCTATTGATTAATGAAATTTTCTTAAACTTTTTTTTACAAAACTTGCTCCACCGTGAAGTTCCTGCATGATTTTCTCAGAATCTATTGAATGAAAAAAAGTATATTAATCTTTTATTTGTAGAATTACATAAGCTACAATTGAAACCTTTACATTTTTCAAACAAAAAAAAAAAAACAGATAGTTTTCGAGAAATAAAGAAAAAACTGATTTTCAACCCCTCTCCCCACAAAAATTTAGCCCCGGTCCAAATTGCTTCAGACGTCAAAACAAAGCACTCTACCAAAATTCTGATATGCAATATTATTGCAATTTTATAGGAGCTTTTGCATACAAATTTTAACAGAAATTGTTTCAGTCATTAATGGAGAAATCGAAAATAAAAAAACATCATAATGGCAGTTGATATTTTACCAAAGAGTTCACTATACCCATAGAAATCCACTGGTTTTTTTAATCAAAATCATTGGAGCCGTTTTTGAGATAAATAAGCTTTTCGAAATAGACAGACGGAATTGTGCCACCCACTTTTTTTTGAGTTCTCTATCATCGTAATGTCATGTTTGATTGTTATCACGATTTTTTTTGCACGAATCCAAAACTTGCCCTGTAGTTCCTAAATATTGCAAGTAAAAAAATTCAGAAAATGGTTGAGTCTCAATTGGAGGACCTATAAAACTGAAACTGTGATTAAGGTGCTATGACCATCAATGATGGGTTAGACGTAGCCCTTAATAATACTTTGCGGAAAATAGATGAGAAGATTCACCAAAAATGTTTTTGGAGTATATACACAAAATGTTCTACAAGTCCATGTTGTGCAAGTAGGAGGAAAGATTTTCATTGCGTAACTTGAGAGGAAAAGAAGACAATTCATCATTTATTAAGAAAATTCCTAACCTAGTTCTAAGCCACAGAAGGTTTCATGACAATCAGTCCACTAGTTTTATCAGATGCTTCACCATGATCTAACTGGATCTTAATCTTCGTCAATCAATCATGTGTATAGGAAAACACTTGCCTTCATTTATACAAATATTTATAAAAAAGAAACATTTTTTCAAATAATAAGGGTAAAGTTTATATCTTTAATACCGTTTGATAGTTCAAAAATACTCACCATAATCTTTTGATCGTCGTCAGTTAAAATGATGTTATGAAAATAATTCACCACATGTCTCCTTCTATTGCATATGGTCAGGCGTAAAAGCATTTGATACGAATTTCTTTGAATAAATTTAGGAGTGAAGTACGACCTGTTTTTTCAATTTTAAAATTTAATCTCAAAGAGGTGGATTTATTAATTGAAAAAGTGAATTCATTACAAAGTCCTTACGTGCCTTGTTTTGATTTTTTCTAACCATGTTTTTCAAAGTTGATTGTTCAAAAAATCTCAAATCAACTAAAAGGTGTAGTGTTGAGTGTCTGACAACCTTCTTACTTTTTTATTGACTAGCATAATCTCACTTCGAAACAATCACCAAAACGGCCAATGTAATTATATGTCACCAATTTTTGTGCTGTTTGTTTTTCACACTTCAAAAATTTAAGATTGTTTTGGCCAAAATAGAGAGGCTTAAATATTTTCTCCGCCTTACAAATTCTGCCCATGAAATTTCTTAGTCTGTCAAATACCACTTTGACATATAAGTCAGTTGAATTTTTTCCATGTTTTCTTGATGACCCCAAAGCCTAGTTTACAGTTCCCATGCGAAAAAAAAATCAAAATTTTCAAAACATTTTTCCACCTATTATTTGCACCAAATTGTATTGAATTCAAGGCAAAATATGTTTGGCTTGGCCTAAATCACCCATTAAGTCATTTATTTAGGGTACAATTAATGAACTACAGGTCTAAAAATTGAAAATAATTATTTTTTGATGCAAAAACCATTTGCATGCAAATAATGCTCTGAGGTGAATATTTTTGGAACTGGAACTGTTAACTAGGCTATAAGCAAGAAACAAAATTTGTTTTAAAAATAAAAAATAAATGAAACAAACCACAGTTTTCATTTTCTATCTGTTATTATTAAAGTAAATTTGTATTTACATAGCTTCAACTTCTATTTCAAAAAATTACTTTATATATTATAAGAGATTTAGTCAAGAAACTGCCATTAGTCCATGAATATTTTACTCACTAAGCATAGTACGCAGCTGAAATGAAACGAAAAATTTCATACACAAATTGACACAATAACATCAGGAATGAAAAATTTGGTTGTGATTTTTGTTATGTAATACGCAGCTCGATTGTGAAATGTCAAAAAAACAGAAAATTGCAGTAGATTTTAAGATCCAAGTCTCCACTTATTTTTCGTATCCAATTAATTGACCGTAACATTATTTGAAACGAAAATTTGACAGTTTGTTTTATTTTGCTGTTGGATTTTTTTTGAAAATGAAAATTGAAGAAAAAGAACTGAAGACCATTAACCAACCACACAATTATTTTGAGCCCTTGACACCTTACCGGACGATATGAAAAAACAAGAATACACATCAAACGAGAACAAAAATCGACTTAACCTTAGAGGCCACACGAACCAGTACTGTCTAGCCAGTCGCAATACACTAACATTTTTTTACTAACACATACAAGCCTGAGCAACTGGCCTGCTTTTTTTGTAGCCAGTTGGGAATAAGGCAATAGAGCAGCCAGTAACAGGGTTCGGCAGTACTTTTTCGGAGCAGATTTGGAAAAATAAGTCTAAAACTAAAATTGACTCACTTTTCATTCCACAAAATATTATTAAAATAAGAATTGCGGAGTCCATATGTCCAGTCCTAAAGAACTCAAAGATTTATAAATTCGGTAACGCCCAAATTATTCACTCGTTTAATCCGATTAACCCAATTTGGATTTAAACTACAATCCGGAGGTCACTTTAGTTTTTAATTCCAGGTTGAGACTGAATTTCATATTATTCACTTTTTTTTTTCTTTTTCAAACCAAAAGTTTTTCAACCGATTTTACCAAAACTTAGTTATAATTTTCGTTCGTTGTTTTTGGAAATCGAGCTAAAGCAAAAACGACGACGACGACCCATATGTCTCTGGCCATGGTCTTCCAAACGTAGTTTCCAGTATCGTGGTCACTAAGCTCGTCTCGCTGTGGTCTCGCCATACACATTTATACGGGAATCTATATCGTGGTTGTCTCGCTATATTCTCGCTTTGGTCTCGCCATGACATTTACACGTGGTTTTGGGCATTGATCAAAGGTTAAAAAGTTTAGTTCCGAGCATAAAAAGACTAAATATAAAAGAAACAAATTTTACCTCGTTGTCACTCTCATTACGTTTGATATTCTGCTTTACATCACAAATAATGGACGCAAAGAGAAATAACAAATACAACTATGTAAGCATTATGGAATCTTAATAATGGAGTTTCTTTGATTTCAGTAATTTTGTTTGTCGTAATTAAAGTTTAATCTGAGTTTTCATCCTTGAGAAATTAATTGTTAATAGTAATAAAGTGAATAGAATATAATTTTTTTCAGTTCACAATAGATAATTAAAATAAAAAGTATCAATAAGAGGCAATAAAAGGATGGTTGTTTTTATCTAGATACGTTTTTTTTTTTTTCATTTCATATACACGAATAGGCATGAATAGGTGTGATAAAAGTTCTTGAGAAAAAGTACAAATACTTATTCAAAAGAGTATATTTACCAACACATACACCAATTCACTGCGTAAATATCCGACGACTTATCTGACATTTCATTATTTCATTTCACTAGCCCACTTACTCATTTTTACATTTTTACTAGTTAAATTGATTTTCGGAGAAAAGTGACTCAACTCACTCACTCCCTGTGGTTTCGAATTAGCTAAATCTCGTCAAAGAACCAACGCAAAACATTCATAACGCTTTGTTTTTTTGCTAGTTTGATGGCAAAGCATTAGTGCGTTTTTAGTTCATTTAATTTTGAAAGAGCGGAATATCGTAGTACTTCTATTTCTTTCCCTAAAATTGGAGTAGATTTATTGCATTTCGATTAACATCCGAATCCTGGCCAGGATAGAAGCCAGTACAACATGCCACCTACGTCACAGCAAATACACGAATAGGAATTTGACAGTCAATGTATGTAGCCAATTGGCTAGCCAGTACTGGCTCGTGTGGCCGCAGGGTAAGATAAAGAGGCAAATTGACCTAGTTTTCAAAATTAAATGAGAGCATTGAAAATTGAAAATACAGTGATACTTAACTACTCAAAATTTTGTAAGAAACAACTTTAATAAAAAAAAAACACATTTTATTCAAAAATATTCACTTTAAAATTTTATTTCTCAGAAACTATTCTTTTAAATAGCTTGATTTCAATACAGATAAAAGAATGAAATATTGGCCTCAAGAAGAAAAAAAACTATAGGTAACACATAATTGTATGTGTTTTCCTTGATTTTAAATATTTTTTTGGCATTTCAGGTAATATTTACAAAAATTGCCCCCATTACCTCAGAGGGGAAGAGTTTTCTCCCCATACAATATTTTTCTTAGAATAAACCAGAAATCATATTCCAAAACACCAAGCATGAATTTGGAAAAACCCAGTTTACACGAACACGAACAGAGGATCGTCTAGCAAAACTTAAGAAAAGTAAGTCACTTGAGGACCACCATCCATTATACCTATGGGGTTGGAATTTTCTGATGATAACACAATTGATATAAGTAACTAGATTTTGTCGTGGTGGGTGGGTCATAAAATAACAAAAAAAAAAAAGAACGCTTTTTTGGACCACCCTAACACCCATACTTAAAGATTATAACTTATCTATTTTAAAGCCAACACCAAGTGGTTGCGACAAAACGGTAATATTATTTTCGCATGAAATCTTTCAAATCTTTCTTGGATATTTAACAAAAAAAAAAAATGCATTTTTCATTCTTAATAAATGATTTTCCTGAAATGTTTGAATGACACATTGATAGCTAATATGAAAAAAAAATTGCAATACTCATGACTTTCGAGAACTAACTCTTAAAGAGAACCATCAGTGGGAAGCTATTGGCCGACATTTTATGCTTTGGACTTTCAATATATAAGCATGTAAATGTGCAGTGTATATATGTACGAAACTTTGTGTATGTAGGTATGTGTATATGTATTTGAAATAGTCATATTGTAGTTATGTAAATTTCTATATAAATTCTTGAATTTTCTATCTGAATGATGCGGTGCATTCTTTTGTGCGGCTATAAAGATAAGGTAATGCTCCTTAGAGAATAAAAATCTGCATAATAGATGATGCATTCTAAAGTATTTCTGGTCGATGATGAAGCTGCCACGTTTCTACCACAGAAATAACTAAAGTGTTATTGGGTTTCTTCCGACTATAGGTACTCGTACATTCAGACTTTACCCGCAAGGATTTCCGCCATTACTTTTCCATATTACAGCCATTATGCAGATATCGAAGAAGAGTACTCAATGTATAGTTTAAGGTAGTTCCTGAGGTTCTATATATGTATATCTATATACATTCATCGATTGAAAAATACTCCTTTTTTCTGCTTCAACGTTAGTAGGTAAATATATATAGTGTGGCATGAAGATATATATAAATGTATCTATGTATCTATAAAAAAAAAAAAAAACAAGTTATATTTTTATGTTGGAGGTATTGAAAGCTTTAAGATATTATATTCTTGGAATAAAACCAAACCATTTACAAATAAAAAAAAATATAAAAATTTACGGTAGTTGAAAATCAACATTTTCAAAAAAAAAATAATTTAGCTAAACTGGTGGTGGAGATGTTGATGTTGCACCAGTTTTGCTCAAATAATATAAAAATTGATTCGAGTTTTATTTAAAAAAAAACAAACAAAGTTCATACTTACTTTCGTTCCTTAACTTTGCTATACTTTCCCCATAGCATTATCCAAAGCTGCTGCCCTAGTGGTATCCTTTCTAAGACACTTTTGGCAGCAACAAAGACTTTATATGAACATAAAGACAGTTTTATTTTCTTAATTGGACGATGAGCACAGATCGTGCAATGGTAAAAAGCTAAAACTGCCGGAAAGAACACTAGGGAAGTTTTCTTACCAACAAATTGGCTTGTTTTTGACAGTTTGAACAAAATAATAATGTCTTTTGTACATATCATCAGTCCGGAAGCAAACTGTCAGAAAAAAATTATTTCCTTTCCGTTAGGGACATAATTTTTTGTGGAAATAAAAACTATCACCTGGGAAAAAAACAAAAATCGACGGATTCAATTTTTCGTATTACTAACAAAATGTTGTTTCGATATTTTTAAAGATTAGCAGAAATTCAAAATATTTTTGAATTTTAAGAGACAATAAGTGGTTAATTTGGTTATTTTTTGAACACATTTTCCTCAAAGTGTTGTTTTTCTGTCATTAGATCATTTTTTACATTCTGGGCTCTGACTTCTGCATGTCTAAATTATTTTTCAAAGCAGTGCTTATTTCTAACAAAAAAAAAAACTTTGCATAAATTCAAATAAATATGTCGGTTTTCATTCATCAAACAAATAACCCTTTTTTCCCTCTTTTTTTAGGTAACACAACTCTCTGTCAAAGCCAAAACCATATCGTTAGTCAAAGTCAGTCTTACCGGTTCCACTTTCCTGTTAATAAAGTTGCATAAGAAAGTGTTAAAAACTCAAGAACAATTTATTAGTTTTTGTTTACCTACCTATTTTTTTTAATCATTTCATTCAGCAACTCTTACCTTTTGCTGACAAAATGCACCCGTTTTCCAACAATCATTAATTAACGACCAAACGGGTGAACAAAAAAAAAAAAACGATGGTGTCGTCATCGTCATCGTCAGTTGTACTTAGTTGTTGGTGTTTATTGACGACGATGACGATGGGACTCAACTCGCATTGGAAAAAGGACTTTTATGACAGTTCATCACGAAAAGCAATTACTTTGTGAGCCTTTTGTGTCGATGTCCGCCTTCCGTTTCTGTGTCTTATAAAGTATACAACGACGATATGATGTCGATCCATGAAGTCAAGAAGGCAAGAAGTCAAGTTCTTTTGTTCATGCAATGGCTTTTGTTATTTTGCAAATCCTTTGACATTGCATTGACTTACCCTACATAAACTAATTTCCAAGAAAACTATTCAACTTAAAATTACTTTTGTTTTGTGTGTATAAAGTTTTCAGTGCCATTTTAGCAAAGAGTATATATACATTGTTGCGCAAAGGGGGTGGGGGTAGGTTGTACGATATATATGAGTAAGGTAACAATATAAAATTCATATATATGTAGTATAAATATCTATAACTCTTGTTTGTTGTCGTCGTTTACCTTTTGGCGGATAAATGTTGCTGGGGGGAGAGGGGGCATGGAGGACGGGTGATGGCATCCTTAATTCCTTATCCACTTGCTGTGCAGTCAAAGTAAACCTTAACTTTGCCAATTTGACTATAAGTTTCTCTTCAATAAAGCTGAGAAGAATTGGTTTATGTTGCTCTTCAGAGCTTGTTGTGTGTTTTATTAATACATACCTTCAACTTACCTAACCTTATACGTAAGATGTTGTTATGTAAAAGGAGTGCTAGTACCTACTCCTACATCAGAAAAATACTTTTACCAAGGATATTTGACTTTTAGCTATATAAATATATATACGAAGAAAACAATCAGGTTCTTTCCTAAACCAATGAAGTAAAATAACAATATCCACCAACACTTTCAAGGAGTTTTAAAACCCATTTATTGGACATGGACAGTAGATATTCTGCTACATATAATAAGATTGCTGAACATGTTTTTTGTTCAATCAAGTCAAGTTGGCCTTATGGATGCTTTCATCCAAGATGCAGTTTTAAAAAGTTCATTGGGTTTATGAAAAGTGCTCTACAAATTTATTTTATTTTCAAAGTTTAAAGTTTCTTTTGTATGAGAAATTTGTATGAATTAGTGCTTAACTAGGGAAGAACCTTCCTTATTTCCTTTTATCAATTATTTGCTGAAGAAGATGAAGAAATTAATTGCAATCATAGGAAAACCTTGAGCCCAAATTTGTGAACACTTTGAGATTATTTCCTTATTCACACTGCACGAATGTTCAAAATGTTAAATAAAACCAAAAAAAGTAGAAGACATTCTTTTCGTTTAAAAAAATGTGTTACCCAAAAGTTAGAGCACTGACATTTTATCCAAAAATGGTTCTACTCAACATTTTGTTTCGATCGATATTTTCTCAATATGCGTGTGACATCTGGAAGCGTTTCTTCAACTTTTTTCATGTCTTAAATGTTAAGAATTATCAAAAGTTGAAAGTACAACCTTTTAATATAAAAAGTGTATTCCCAAAATGTGGCAACACCAACACTTTACCTTAAAGTACGTCCACCAAAAAACTGTCTTTTGAAATAAAAAATAAATAAATTTGGTGGCGCAATAGCTCGTGGATAACCAGGGCCTAATGACTTACCACTCTCAACCATTCCTGCGTGCGTAATGTTGGCAGGAATAGAGGGGACCTACAATTTTTTGTCGAGTCCGAACGGCTAGATGAGAAGCACTTATTTATGACAAGAGGCAGTACTTCGGGAAAAAAATTCTGATTTCAGGTGGCAGTGGCTAGGAATCGAACCCAGACCTTCAGCATGACAATCCAATGCATTAACCATCATGCCACGAGGTACTTTCTTTTGAAATATCAATCTTTATTTTTACAAGTAAAATTTTTAATTTTGTACCATTTGGCCCAGATTGGGTGCCAACAGTGACTTTTAAGCTTAATATCACCCAAGTTGTCTATTATAATTTTTAAACAGTTAATGGTTGAACATATTAATTTTTGGACATTGTAAACAATTCTTTCAAATTGTAGAAAAATTATTTTCAAGAAAAATGAGATTTTTCTTAACAGTTTTTTAATAGTTGTATGGAAAGTCATTTTTCATAAAGTAAAATATTTTTCAAAATATTCTAAATAGTATCAAAATAACATTTAAAACCAATTTAAAAAAAATTCATTCGTATGATTTTTTTAAACTGGCTTTAAGTGTTATTTTGATACTTTTGAAATATTAGGTTTTAACATAATCATTAAATATTTTGCAAAAACAATTTTTTTTTGGAAATTTTGACACATAATATTATTTAAACTTCCTTAAAACTCCTTTATAGAAAAAAATGATAAACGTTAGTGTGACCTTTTTTGAAAACTTTAAAATTATTTATTTATTAATTTCTTTAGTGAAAAAACCCACGGAGCCATTTTGTAATTTTGTCAAATGGCTCAATGAAATTGTTTTCAAAATATTGAATTGTACAAGATAATTTGAAAAGTTTTTTTTTTAAATCAAAGGTATTTTTTTTTTTTTTCAAAATTCATGTATTTAGTTTTATTAACATTTAAAATTAACTTTTTCAAAAAATTTTTAATTGTAATCAGTTGAACCGTTAAACAAATTAAAAAAAAAAAAGTACTTTTGCATTTTTAAAAATATTAAAAAAATATTTTTTGAAAGTTCAATGTTTTGAAAACAAGTCGATGAATTTAATAAAATGTATTTTAATATATACTCAAAATTGGCATAGCAAAACTATTTTTTAAAAGTGTTATTAAAACTTTATATATAAAACATTAATTCTTAAGAAAACCGCTAAACGATTTTAAATTTTTTTTTGCATATTTTTATATTTTCCCAGTAATTAAATGGAATAATCGTTTTTGAGCGCTAAGTTTTTTAAGTTTTTTAAAAATATTTTTATATTTTTTTTTCGAATTACTTTCATATTGTAAAAGTTCTTAATTCCAAGCAACTTGAACATAAAAGCAAGTGCCTGCGATCCAGTCGTGCATTTTATTTTTTAAATAAAACAAATGACGTGCCATATAAAACTTATCTTTTCCTCTATTTTTTACTTTTAAAAGTTATTGAGGCTGTAACCTTAAGTGCATAAATGGTATAACCCACTTTTTTAATAAAATTTTTTACTAAATCGTAATTTTATAAAACTATCTTCAATCTAAACCAAAATCAGTTTTTTTAGCAACATTTTTTTGAGATATCAAATTGAGGGACCTGGATTTCACTAAAATTTTATTGAAATCTGGAGTTTTCGTTTTAAATGTAATTTTGCATGAAATCTTGTTCCAACAATGAAATATATCAAAGATTCAATTTTGTTTTGCTGGGAACAAAGCACAATATTACTTGATTTGAAATTCAAGTAGGTCATATTTTTGAAAAACTTAGATATTTAAGAATTTACAATGGTATCTTAGATAAATTTTGACGAATTAATTTAAAAGTAGAAGACAGGAGAATCAAAAAAAAAAAATCAGCTACACCACTTTTTCAATAAATAGGTAAAAGAAATTTTTCCTTTAATTTATACTAAGACAAGCTTACGAAAATTAATTGAAGCTTGCAAAAGCTTTCTAATAATTATAGTTTATAGAATTTAATTACTTGAGACAATTAAGAACAAAAATAATAAATATAACATATATGGGTTGCACGTACATGCTGTTATGTTCAAGAGGCTTGTAGTACAGTAAAATAAGAAATTGAAAATGTACAAAGATTGCGCCGGACTGAAATTTTGCAGGTCGTCTTGGGAGAAGGCATAAAACAAAAAAAGAGAAAAAAAAAATAAAATCCACCCACTTCCCCGCCTATTTTTTTTTGTATCTCGGAAATAGAACCAACGATTTCCATGAAATTTTCAGATTTTGATCTTATGGACGAAAAAAAAGTTGGCTAAGTTGGTTTATTTAAAATTCGCTTGCTGTCACGCCCACATTTCTTATTTCTTAATATTATTAAAAAATTAATAAGGTAATATAAATATGGGTTAGGCCTACAGAAGACACCACTTAAATAAAACGTGCCATGAACTCTAGCTCTAGGGTTTGGTTTGGAAACGAGTAATGTGCTTAATCAGCATGCTTTGATTACCACCCCCTTCAAACATTTATGTACATTGATGAATTGTACTTAGTAACAAAAACACATTTTTAAAATTTTACACTCACCAAAACTCACCTTAGGAAACTATACTGAAAAAAAGTCGGTGATGCAGTGTGCCAATTTATTAATATATAATAAAGCTATTGTTTATTTAACAGCGAAATTAAAAACAGTTCATAATGCCATGAAAGATCTAAAAAAATTACTTTCTCCAATTTGAAGACTTAGAGGCCTGCTATGGGCTTAATTTTTTTGAAGATTTAGTCGATACTAGCTTCGACAGTTTCCAAGAAACTAATATGAATAATATAAATGAGAAATAAGCGGGACAACCTAAATCTTTGTATATGTCTCAGCAAACATCATAATTTTATCTAAATTAGTTTCTTAAATATGAAGATATATAAAAGTAGGCGTGAGGAAAACAAATTTGTCAATTCTTTCTTGTCCATTAAAACAAACTCCGAAAAAAACAAAGAAATAAGAAAAATAGGCGTGGCTGTGGGAACATTTTACTTCATTTTTTTTCTCTTGTCATTTTAACAAGTTATGAAAATCTCATCCATATCGATTCAGGCGTTTCTTAATAAATCAAGATTGAAGAAAAGTGGGCGTAGCACCACCCTTGCAAGGGTTAAGAGGTCGCCAATCTTAATTTAAAAATTTAAGCCTGCCGCAAATTTTTTTCCATTTGATCAGTAGTAAAATAAGTCTATTAAGTTGTCCATTAGAATTTCAAATAATTGTATATTAAGACATGGAATATAAGAAAAATATTTAAAATATAAAGTTCGATACTCAAATTAACTGAAATAACTCCGCTTTAATATTGTGAAGATCAAAAATTTCATCTGAATTCGGGATAAAAAAAGGAATAGAATAGAATCCAGTTGCTGTTTTCAGGGTTTGAGCATAACTATACGAGTATGTAAACAAAAGATTGAATTAAATTATTTCAATTCAATTAGAAGTGTCATCGATCAAAGGCCCTTAACAATATTTTCCTAAATGATTTCTTTTTTTTTTTGACTAATCCTATTCATTTGAAAACATTCACGAATCGAATATCACCAACAACCAACATATTTTATTTTAGGGTTGAAATTTTGCGATAGTCATTTCAATTTCAAAAGCCAACCATCAAAAATTAAAGACTGTATAATTGAAAAAACCTATGAAACGACTTATCTTCAGCCTTATTTAACTGCATCTGTTAAATTTCCTATAGCCAATCAAAATGTGGTTGCAATCGTTACCGCAAAAATACTGACGTCCTTCTGCAAAACACAGCCGCACACAATAATATTTCACCTAACCTACATACATACAACGCTTATAGAGAGTAGAGTACTTACTGATTGTGATGTGGTGTGCTGCATATTTATATAGACCCTCAACGCATTCTGAAATTTCAACCCCATATTGTAGTGTCCTTCGGATAAAAGACATTTCTGTCCAAGGGATAGTATAGTATTTGACGCCCATCTAGCATTGGCTAAGCTTAAGAGTCAATAAATCGAGTCTGATTGTCAGATATCCTGTAGAAAGGACATGAAAGAGGGTGATTGCTTGAAGTATTCAAGTTGGGTGTACGTATAGGTAATCAGCATTTTGGCAGGAGATGAAAGTTAGCTGCTTTATATATAGCCAAGCCGATGAATTGCATAGCTTACGGTCTAAATAATAATAATAATAATTTTATTGATTGAGGCATTTCGAAACTATTTGTATCGTAGAGAACATTCGCATGAATGTATCTAGGCATGGAGAATGGCAATCTTGAGAAACGCATATGAATGTATGGCGCAGTAATCAAATTACTCTATTATCGATAAAATAGATTTTCGATTGGCAACATACGTATGTTACGTTAATTAATTAAATTAGATGAAACTTCCTGTTTCTGTAACATAATTAGGAATACGAAATACCATTCCTGTACTGATTAGGTGTATTTGTGTGTTGTTTACCTGAATGCAGGAAATGTCTTAATCCAAAAGATTGATTACTATACTTGCTTTACTTGGCAAGTTAGGCTTTTAATTGTTGGAGAAGAGAAAAGGGTTCTGTTAAGGTATGTGCATATAGGATATTCCTTACCTGGGTAATAATGCATCTTGACATTAGTGTGCTTCGTAGTTAAAGGCTTCTTCAGAAGTTCCTGCATTGTGTGTGCAAGAATAATTTGTCAAGTATTTTCAATAAAAAGAAAAATGTTTTCCAAAATTTTGTTCATGATCATGATGAAGAAATAGGTTTTACTACAGCAGAAGGTTTCATTTTTGTTTCTCTTGAGTAGGAACACAGTCAAGCCCTTAATTGAACCGTAACAAGGAAACGGCCAGAGCCAACGTTTGGCCCTCAAATGAACGTTCTTTTATATTGCTATTTGAATTCATTGCATTTTCAAAAACTTGACAGTACATTTGTTAAACACTTTGAAGATCGAAAGCTTAGCTTATGAACATTTTTCTTTACGCAGCTTAGCTTCATGTCATCCAATAGTAAATATGTTATTTATTTAAAAAGAGAAAACTTTGTCAAACTTTTTGTTGTAGGTTTGTCCTTACCCAGTGTGGATTCACCACAAGAATTTCTTCAAGGCATCTTCCTTGAGACTATTATATTCAATATCATTATTCAAAATAATCCTTGGCCTATCATCACTGTTAATTAATATTAAATTAAATGGATTCTTAAATCCTTACGATGTCTCTTCTACTCAAGCTTAAAATTTTGTATCACCTATGGATAGCATATTTCCATAATATTGACCCATGCTGCAAGCAACAAAGTTGCTCCAACTTCACAACCAATATAAAATACAAAGAATAAAGAAACTTTTTTTTTTTTGTTTTAAAGTCAAAAAGTTAAATACAATTTATAAAAGATAATATTTTAAATTCGTCCTGACAACCGATGGATTAAAAAAAAAAAAACAAAAAAAAACTTGTTTTAATTTTTAATGGGAACCCCGCCGGGGATTAACCGGGGAGATACCCCATCATTATCTCTCACTCTCTTTAAGTTCCATCGCTTGCTTGTGTTTCTCGGGCTAATGTGTTTGATAAATGACTTATGAAAATGCGATAAGGAGTTCATCAATCATTTAGGGTGGTGGCATTTTACAAGGTACTAATGACTTTTCCATTTGAACACGTTGTGCTTTGGCTGGTGGATAAATTAGACCGCCCTATAGTACCACCGCAAATATAATAATAAAACTATGTGATGTCAATGTTAATGTTTTGTTTTTTGGACTCAAATGATAATTATTATAATAATATGTAGCAGGGATATATCATTTCTGCAGGGTATTACCTTCTCAACCTTTGTCAAATGGATGTCAACTTTAATAAAAGTGGGGTTTGTTATGGTTGCAGACAACCTAACCATAGAACAAAAAAAAAAAATTGAACTTTTCATGTAGGTATATTATTATAAAGCGATTAATAATATGAAGGCGAACTTTTGTTAATGTTTGTATGTGCAAAAATATGCATTAAAAAAATACTTAGATTAAAATAAAAGCTTAAGGGATTAAGTAAAATGGATTAGTTCGTTAAAGAATATTTAATTTAAATATTCAACAATAGTTTTTAGTATAGTAAAATTTAGTTTAAAATGGAAAAAACGGATATGAGAGTTCAATGAACTATTTACTTACATTGTGCCCAGAATTTAATATCATCGAAGGCACTTCACGAAAATTCAATGTTTTAATTAATTGCACTTCGTATTTTAGGCTCTTTAAATTTTTCTCTTTTATTTCTTATTTTTCATTTAAGAATGAATGACTTCTCTTGCGCCTAGTTTATACTGCAAAGTGAACAAGTGAAATCAATTGAATTGAAACATCAATAATTTATATACCAAACTGAGTTTTTGCAGTTTTTACAAAATAAAATAAAAATGTTCAATTTGCTTGGAACTCAAGAATTTTTTAAAAATGCAAGTAATTATAGAAAAAGTATAAAAAAAAAAATCATTTTAATCCTTCTTCAACCCGGTATCGTTTGTAACGGTTTTTGGTTTTTTTTTTTAAGCTTAAAAGTGCACTATGTTTTTAACATTACACTGACTTTTTGTATCAAAATCGTTAAATCCATTTTTGAGATAAATAAGCTTTTCCTTAACGATTGTATAGAGGGTACCGTTATACAGGGTGGCGCACCAATTGTGCTACAATAAGAAATTCAAATAACTTTTTTTTTAATCGATGTATTTCATTTATTTTTTTTGATTGGTTAGAAAATTAAATTTTATTTTAAATAGTTAGTTGTTTTTAAAGATTATAGACCGCAAATGACCTCCACGCTCTCCCACGCATATGCGGCACCTGATCAAAAAATTATTCATTGCGGCCTGAAGAGTTGAAGTTGGGATCGCCTCAATTATTGTCGTTATGAACTGCTTTAATTCAGTTAAATTCCTGGTCTTCTTTTATACACCTCTTGCTTGACATAACCCCATAAAAAGAAGTCTGGTGCAGTCAGGTCAGGTGACCTTGGGGGCCAGCGAAGAGTGGAGTTCCTAGAAATTAATTTGTTTGCGAATTTTTTGTTTAGCTCCGCCATAACTGGTCTGGCTATATGTGCAGTTGCTCCATCTTGCTGAAACCAAACGCTGTTGAATGGTATACGTCTTCGGCGCAGTTCTGGGTAGAAAAACTCCTTCAACATCTTTAAATAACGGTCCCCATTGACAGTAACGGTTACACCGTTTTCTTCAAAGAAGTACGGCCCGACAATACACCTTGATGAAACTGCGCACCACACAGTGACTCGTTCTGGGTGCAGTTCCGTCTCATGGAGCATTTCTGGATTAGACTCATTCCATATACGGCAATTTTGCTTGTTTACATTGCCGTTAAGATCAAAATGGGCCTCATCAGACATGAACAAACAATTGATCAATGTGTTGTCTTCTTCGGCCATTGATATCATTTTTTGGCAAAATTCCAGGCGAACAGGCAAATCCTGAGGGTTTAACTTGCTAGTAATATGGACTTTGTACGGAAACAAGTTTAAATCGTCATGAAGTATCCGTCTACTAACTCCAATTTGCCCCGATAAGTTTCGGGTCGAAACGCTCGGATTGGCCTGTATTGCAGATGCTACTGCTGTGATTGTATCCTGAACCCGAACATTGGCATCTCGATGGTACGGCCTTCGTGCGATGCTTCCAGATTCGGCAAACATGTTTACAAACCTCATAATGGTCCATCTACTCGGGGGATTACCACCAAACTCCCGCCTAAATTCCCTTTGGACGGAAATGACGGACTGCAAAGCATGGTACCGTTGCACTATCCAAATTCTTTTCTCCGTATCCCAAGCATCCATTTTTATAAATCTAAATAGTAACCTACAAAATAAAAAAAAATAAGCCGATTACTCACACAGAAAAAAAGTTATTACGTTTTATTTTTGTAGCACGATTCGTGCGCCACCCTGTATTTTGAAGCTAAGACAAACATTTCAAATTCCTCTCTGCTGAAATGAAACGAAAATTTTCTCTGGTCTCCAATTCGAGAACAAAATCAGAAACGAAATGATTACAAAAACAAAAATATTGAGAGTTTTATCAGAAAGATGTCAAAATTAATTAAAAAAAAGCTGTTCAAAATCCGAAGTCAATTTTTTTCTCGTTTGATGTGAATTTTTGTTTTGTATCGTCCGGTGTGATTGTAAAGGGTTCAAAATAATTGTGTGGTTAATGTTCTTCAGTTCTTTTTCTTCAATTTTCATTTTCAAAAAAAAAAAATCCAACAGCAAAATAAAACTAACTGTCAAGTTTTGGTCTGAAATAATGTTACGGTCAATTAATTGTGTACAAAAACTAAGTGGAGACTTGGATCTTGTAATCTACTACGATTTTCTGTTTTATTAACATTTCACTAACGAGGTGCGTACTACATAATAAAAATCACAACGTAATTTTTTGTTTATGATTACTTTGTGTCAATTTCTGTATGAAAATTTTTGTTTAGCTTCAGCTGCGTACTAAGTTCAAAATTTGAAGAATATTGCTTTAGTAGTTCAGGCTGTAGATTCAGATACAAACAGACAGATAGAATTGTGTCACACACTTTTTTGGTGTTCTCTATCATCGTAATGTCAGGTTTGACTGTTAAGACTAGAACGCCGCAGATGCGAAACGAAAGATCTCATACAAAAATGACACAACGAAATCATAAATAAAAAATTTAGTTCTACTTTTCGTTTCGCAGTACGCTACTCGATGAGCGAAATTTATAATTGTACTAGATCATTTGGAGAAGTCAACACTCTTTTTTCGCACACAAATATCTACCAGGATCGTTTATTGTATATGCGAAAAAATGACATTTGTGTTTTTTTTTGATTGTTTCTTTCATTACAGAATGGCTGACTGTGATTTTTTGAGTTTGAATTTTTTTTTAATTGCTTGAATTTTTGGAACTGTCAACAAATATTTTTCCGTTTCGGTTTCGTAAGCATTTTGCTGTTTTGTTAAAGACTAACTTAAACCAACGCATCAGCAGCGTACAAGGCTCATTTTTTTGTTTACACGAATATAAACCTGTTACTATATCGCAAGTAAAAATGAAACAACAATTCAAAAAAATTGCGGAATATGTCAAATGACGCAAAATTTAATTAATTAAAAATTTAAGTAAACGTTGAAGAAACAACAAAAAATTTATAGATCTTTATAAAAAAAAATTATTTTTTTTGTGTATAAATTAAGAGTCCAAAACCAAAGTCAAAAACCAAACCATATTTCTGGGACTGAAATTGACCGATAATTTTGGTAGTATCGTTTGGTATCTGCAAAAAATATTGAACATTTATAATCTTTTCTCGTACTTAATTCTTGTAATTGGTTTCTCGGAAACAGATCTAAGGGTTTGAAATGCTATTTCACAGTTTCGTTCTAAGGTTTAAGCAATTTATTAAAAAGAAACACCCACTTCCACGCCCATTTTTATTTCACTTTGTTTCTCTGAAACCAATCATTAAGATGACATTTTCGTTTCTTTTGCTTTGTTTCACTGAAACCACTCGTTTGGATGACATTCTCAGACTTGGTTCTTTTAAGCTGGAAGAAGTGACTTTAATGAAATCTTCCAAATGCTTCTCATAGTTTTTTTTAAATCTTTGTTTCTCGGGAACGGCCCCAATGATTTTGTAACAGTATTGTTTTCCTGTTATGATTTTTTTGTTTGCAGAATTTATTAACTTCCTATTGGAAGTTATTGTGCTTGGTCCAATTTATCAAATAAAAATTTTGACATATCTTCACGTTTCGAGCTTCCCAGAATAGAAATCCATCATTTGTAGAGAGATATCTGTGTCTGTTACAACGTTCGTACGGTTGTACGTTCGTACATTCGAAAGTTCCTTCGCTTTTATTCGTTCAACATATCTTAAGAATGGATGAAGAATTTTATTTTATAGATAGAAGTTTCAATACGTGCAGGACGGACTTTAAAAAAATCAATGAACGAGTTTTTTTATTATAGCAATTTAAAAAAAGTTTTTAAATTTCTATAGTCTCGAATATCTCGAGAACAAATGATGTTATCAACTTCGGGTTAATTTTATTTTACGCACATTGATGTAATAAAAAATTGGTTAAAATATTACAACAAATTATTTCATTTTAATTAAAAAAAACTGCAGAAAATGTTTGAACAAAAGGTTTTTGGCTCCAATATCTTAATAACAAACACAAACAATGATACAGGCTTCGAGGTAATTTAAATTCTCCAAATTAGTTTATAATCAATAATTGATAGAATTTGTAAAAATATGTTAATTCCACATTTTAAATATCTACAAAAAAACTACAAGAAATTTTACCCAAAATTGTCGATATTTTTTAGGTCTTAAATATTTTAAGAACAAACAATGATATTGGCATTGGGTTAATTTAATTTTACACACTAGCTTGTACTTAATAATTTATAGGATTTCCAAAAAAAAATCGACATGAAGTTTTTTTAAACGAAAAAAACAAGAAACTGCATCAAAAATGTTCCTCTCTCAAATATCCTGGGATCACACAAAATGGTACTGGCTTCGGGCTTATTAAATTCTATACACTAGCTCATAATTGATATTTGTTTGGTTTTATAAATTAATTCAATTATTGATTTTTTACTGTGAAAAAACTACAGCAAACTTTTTCAAAAATTGTTAAACTAATTTTATCTTCTCAAATATTTTGAGAACAACCAATTATATTGGCTCGGGTGTTATTCTACTCACTAATCTTCACTTGATTGCATATTAGACACCTAAAAACGTTTTCAAAAATGTTGAATTTGTGATTTTTTAAAAATTAAAATAAATCACCCCCTAGCTTCCGATGGCACCAATGGGAAGTTACCAGTGTGAATAACACCCAGCCTCTTTAAAAAAAAAAATAAAAAATTTTTTTTTTTGTTTTTTGTAAGTTAAGTTTGACAAATTTAAATTTATTGTTGAGAAAATAGAAAATGTTGCACTTAATAATACTTAAATATATTTTTGATGCGTTTCTTATTTTATTTTGCAATAAAAAATATATTTTTAGGTTCCTTCTATGCATAAGTTTCTTGAAATATATTTTTCTAGTTCAAAGAAAACCATGAAAAAACTAAAATATCAGTTTCTATCAATATTTAATTTGCTTATTTATGTTTATTTTCTTTTTCTTTAGTTACATTGATTTATCCTTAAATTTACTCTGTTTAAATATTTATTAATTTCATAAAAGTAATAACATTACTTATCATTTTCATTTAACTCGTGCATGATGGTCTTCTCCGTCTCTGGTGTTACTGCATGATATTCCCTGTCAAGTTCCACACATTACCGTACACAACAATCCTGGGGCCTATAACACAATATATAAAGTGCTTGTTGAACAAGTGAAATTCAAGAACTTTTTAAATTTTGTGTAATATGGAACAACAAGTCTAGAAGACCTAAAACAATTGTTTTGGCTTCTTTCAATAAGTGGGAAGTTTCATAATTCTAGCGTTTCTGTAACTGAAAACAACAAAAGTTCAAAGAATAGAGAATAAACTTGTTGAATAGTTTATCAATTTCAACAGACGAATGCGGACTTGTTCAAAGTCAACAAGTAAGAAATAAAAGCTTGCAGTTGTGTTTATCAAGTAATTGAATAGGGAAAATTGTTTAGAATTTGTTGAGTGGTAAGGAATTGGGCTTAAAAAGTGTTTAGGTTTTTATTTTGAATCAAACAATGATTGTGAGAATTAGAAATAGACAAATATATTTAAAAAAATACTACGAAATAGAGCCTTATGTGTTGAGCATGAGCAGTGTACAAACTGTTCATTATGTTACTGAAATTCCTTTCTACATATAACGTTCGTTTACTAATAAAAGAAAACCGCTGATTTAGGAAAAAATATTTTTTTTTTGGAGACTTCAGAGCTCGTCGTGTAAGAAATACTTGTTGAACTGGCTCAACAAGTCGAGGGAATTTTTTTCTGTTGACAATTGTTACGCTTTTTATTGAGTTACAGAAATGATTTTCAATTGTTGAACAAACATAGTTAAACAAGTATTTGTTGACTAGTTGGCTTGTTGTTAAGGGTTACAGGCCCCTGATCGCTTACATTCGCACTTAAACCCAGTTTTGTTTTATTTTCCAATGCACCCACAGTTCGGCTTATACATAACTTAAAATATAATATAAGTATGAAAGATATTACCAACACTTTGAAGTATGTGTGAAGCCATGTAAAAAAAGGGTACATTTCAAATCATCTCAAACACAGGTAAAATTTTCTTTTCATGTAATTTTAAAAATTATGTTTTTTGCAGAACTAGTTCATCCAATGTCTTCAGTTTTTTTTCATAAGTTTCAAATTAAACAAAACCAAACCAACCTCCATAACAATTTTTTTTCCAACGTTATCGACTTGGACACTTAAAATATTTTGTTTTATATTTTTTTTTAAGAATTAAGTATTAAAATAATTTCTAAGGGAACTGAATTCAAAGATAAACAATTTAAAATAAAAAAAAAAAAAAAACAAATCGCATTAAAATCCCGTTTTTTCAACACCCACAGTTGAGGAAGTTATGAAAGCTGTAACCAAAATTTAGAAGTTTGTATGAGAGCATATTTTTGTTTCCTAAAATTCCAATCATTCTAATATTTCGGAAAATTTTACATACTTACTCCTAATACTTCTAAAATTTTAAAGCCTTATTTGAAAAGCTATATCAGTATCAGAGTAAAAATAAACTTAATTTCGAAGGATGTGTTTTGAATAACCAACATACATATTTGTTATTTTTGTTAATTTATTTTTTTAAATAATTTATCTTAAACCAATTTACGTCCGATTACGTATGCTAATACAAAAAGGATCTCAATCCTAGGCAATATTATTATGGCAGCCAGCTTACCTAGTTTGTGTTATGTTTATATTGGGTTTGTTAAGCGAGTATAAGGTAAACAAACAGCATTAATATTTCATAAAGTTGGGTGTAAGTGCAGTCACCTTCCGCTTCTGATATCAATTTATTGTGTGTTTATAAATAAGCGTTTTCGAAACAATAACCTGTTTATCAACTTGTGCCAAGCTATTGAACAATGGAATTAAGCGATGAAATATTAACTCATGCATTGCATTCATGATAATTGATGTGCCTCCTGATAATAAAAATATGATGTTGTCTTTTCACTTCAATGCTGGATGGGGATGGACGCTGAGAGTCCTATATAATATAGCCTCCCATAGTTTAAACAATAATAATGCATTAATGCAGCCATATAGCCGTCACCGTGGTGCAAAGCAAAGCAAAGCAGAGCATGGCCATCAGCTTAAAACAATCGCCCTTCGATTGTCTCCCTCTTGGGCAGTGTTTGTCTCTTTTTTGCTCGTTATATATCTATGTAGGTAGATGTACTTATGTCTGATGTGTATTACAAAACAAAACGAACGTATGGGGTAATAAGGTCAGCATGTAGTTGTCAAGTGCGCCTAAGAGCCGGAAATCAATGAACGGGGATTACACAATTTAATAATTCATTATGTGCCATCGGAATACACTCTGGCAAGGCTCTCTGGCCTGCCTCTGACTCTGACTCTGACTATATTCGCAATTCAAATTAAACCGATTAATACTCGAATAACGTATATAGAGTCCCGTCGTCGTATATAGCTTTGGGTTGCATTAAGGACGAACTGACCGTTGTTTTTTTTTTTTTAAGTTGCACCCCTATTGTGTGTGCGGTGGAATATGGATCGAGTGTAGATAAGGGATTTTTGTGTTCAAATTGTTTGCATTGTTTTTTTATTGTGTACTGTGTTTTTTTTTGCAGTAATTGGCATCATTATTTTACATGGACATTGATGTTTTTCGTACATATTAAATGGCACCGAAAGATAAAAGTCCATAAATTATGTCGTAATTGATAAATTGCGTTTTTGTTATTTTAAATATGCTTTTGTGGTCGTATTTCTATGCAGAAGCTAGTCAACAAATTAGAACTACACCCAGAATGTAGGATATTTTTAACTATAGGGCCAACTTGATTTTGTAATGACTGCGCTTTAATTATAGTGACAGTTTGAATTCTGTGTTTGCCTAAATTTTACTTAAATACAGGCACCAACATCCACATAATACATACATATCTATGTAAATAGCGATATTCCAGGGGCTATGTTAAGAAATATTTTTTTTTGAGATAGTTAGATTTTGTTAAATAAGAGCCAAGTTCTGGCCCCATAAATCTTTCATTGAAAACCATTATACGAGCATAAAGCGTATAAAGCAAAACCAGTGAATATTTTGGCATCAAAATAAACCTCCTGTCTTAATTATTATTTCTACTTAAAATAAATTGAATTTTGGCCGTTTTTCTAGTTCTATTCGCTAACTATAAAATAATGTCAATATAAAATGTGTTTTTCATTTCTGTTTCTCAGAACCACTGTTAATTCTGATCAGTTTTCAGAATGAGACTACCAAAATATTAAAATGAAATAAGAACAAGAAAATAAAAATTTAAAAATTGGCCTGACGTTTTCTTATTTAAAGATCATTCAACGAAAATCATAAACATTCACAAGCTCCCTTCACATTTGTCCAATTTCTCGTTTTTCTAAAAATTAAGGGTGGAGGCCTCTTAAACTAAGTGAAAGCTGAACTGGAATCATCTGCCAAACCGTTTCTAAGCGAATTGTTCATTTTATCAATTTAAAAAAAATTACGACTCTCGAGGCACATCAATAGGTAGACGAAAATATTTTCAAGATAGACTTTCTCAAAATAGTATAAGAAGAAAAACAAAACTCGATGTATCGGTTGTTCAATAAGAGCGCTACAAAAGTTGTTTTAAATAAAACAAAAACGGTTTTGGATATCAATGAAATTCTTTATTATTGTGAAAGAACGTTTGATGCCTTTGTATGGAACTCGATTTCCTTTGCATGGCCACCACGGGCACGCTTGCAGAAGTCCAGACGCTGAACACAATTATCGAAGGTTTTCAAGCATAAATCTGCCGATACTGCTGCAATTTCACGTTCGATATTCGTACCAAGTTCATCAATCGTCGCTGGCTTGTTGGCATAGATCAAAGACTAGACGTAGCCCCACAGGAAATAGTCTAACGGCGTCAAATCGCACGACCGAGGCGGCCAAGCGACTGGAACATTTCGTGAGATAACACGTTCTCCAAACTTGGTTTCCAATAAATTGATTGTGATATTCGCTGTGTGGCTTGTGGTGCCGTCCTGTTGGAACCACATGTTTTCCAAGTCCATATCATCCAATTGGGGCCAAGAATATTCGGTTATCATTGAACGGTAGTGATCCCTATTCACAGTAACGTGCCGGTCTTGATCATCACGGAAGAAGTAGGGCCCAATGACGCTGCCTGCCCATAAACCACACCAAGCTCATGGAGTACGTGAGGATTGCTGCCTGACCAATACCGCATATTTTGTTTATTGACGAAACCATTCAGCCAGAAATGAGCCTCATCGCTGAAGATGATTTTTCGATGAAAATCCGAATCGTTTTCAAGTTGTTGCTCAGTCCAGTTCACGATCATACGACGCTTCTGGTGGTCAAGCGGCTTCAGTTCTTGCGTCAATTCAATCTTGTAAAGATGTAGGCGAAGATCATTTCGCAAAATTCGCCACAACGACATCACAGATATGCCCAACGCTTGGGAACGACGTGTGAGAGACACATTTGGGCTTTCTGCAACTGAAGCCTCAGCGGCTGCAATATTCTCGACATTACGGGCACTTCTTTGTTTCACTGCCACGGGAACATTTTGTACTGTGCCTGTGGATTCAAATTTTTCCACTAGACGCTCAATTGTTGATCTGCTAGGACGATTATGACGACCATAAATTGACGTAGCGCTCTTAACGTTGAGGCCACTGCCTCCGAATTTCGGTAGAAAATTTTAATAATTTTGACTCGTTGTTGGCTCGTATATCTTTCCATCATGAAATGGCAAACCTTACTGAAGAGAAATGTCAAAAGAGCGGCAAGAAATATGGCGTCGTTTGCTGTCCCTGTCGCTCTACTTTTGTAGCGTCCCGTTTGAAAAACCCTTTGTTTTTTTAGACGTGGGGTTGTCAATCTGGATGTATTTTTTTCGAAGTTAATCTTTTTGACAGCTGTCACTTGATTTATGCTCAGTTTAGCTTGCCATTTTATAACGAATAGACTTACTCCTGAACAACGTTTGCAATTCGTGCAAATTTATCACCAAAATATTGGTTTGGTCTACGGGACGCATCGCGAGACAATCAATTTATTGAAGGAAGCTTTTGGTGAGCTCATTATCTCGCGTCGTGGGGTAATGAGAGTCACTTGTCTATTACGGTAAGCTCGAGACTATTGACGCCTAAGAAGAGAATTCGGGAATTCGTAACTACGGATGGGTCATTTGGTGACTGGTTGACTTCACTGGTGAGAAGGTGGTTTAAACCCACAGAAAAGTGCTCCTTCTAGCTTCTAAACTAGTAGTGACCCGTCTATGTCCTTTACCAGGTGTTGTTTAGAGCTTTGGACACCTGTTAGTTCTTTGGTAATTATGGTAATTCTGAAAATGGCCCTTCTTTCACACCTACATACTTGCAGCTTATTCTGCTTCTGTTGTTCCAATTCGTTGATATAGTAACGCTTATTATGTCGCATGCTATACGGTAAACTACTCTCATCTCCTGATATGAAAATATTCTTCACAGCACACCAATGGCTTTCAATGCAGGTGGGTTTTGTTGCTCTCAACCCTTGTGAAAGGTAGTTCACTAGTACTTTGTGAACAGCGAGATCCTTAAGTCTATTGGTATTGATTGATGTTAAAACTTTACAAAAAATAATTCACCAAATTTAAAGAAAATTGATCCAGCTGTTGGGCTGAAGCCAAACAGGCAGACTCAAAGGATTGTAAGACTTACTTTCTTCGAATTCATCAAAATCTCGAGCTCGAATTTTTACATATTCGCAAAGTTAATATGTCATTTTCAAATAAGAGACAGCGTTTGTACTTTTTTCGTTCGAATTTAGTTGATTTAGACTCTCCAAGAAGAACTCTTAATGAAAAAGCAACGAAGTTCAACACAATATTTTTGTTAATTCTCATGAAAAGCTAGCTTAACGTAATGGACTTGAAGCTTAAGTCATTAGTTTAAAGGAAACCAAGATTTGTCCTATGGTTTTTGCCCAGTTAGAGACATTCAGAGATGACCTCCATCTTATATCTTTCCTATTAATAAATACATTGATTTTATCAAACTATCGATGTTTTTCTTGAGTCTTTCCAGGGAAACAATCCTATGTTATGTATAATTGGTCGAGAGTAAACTTTCTAGACCTTAAGGCGCACACTGGCAGTAACAAGAATGTTAATTTTAAAGAATTTTCAATTTGCATTCACTTTTAGTGGTACAAGTGTTCAAAGAAAATCCAATTAAGCTCCTAAAGATCCATTTCGTTCATCATCAAAAAACTTAAAACAATCAGTACGGCAGTTCAATGAAATATTGCATAACTTCATTAAAAAAAGATATTTCCTTTCATACTGGTACTTCCATGTAAAATTCTGAAGTTCTGTATCAACAATTCCTAAAATCCAATTCATTTGTCCTTGTTCCTGAAGAGAATGAATGTTTGGCAAGATTTTCTTTCCTAAGGTTTCCTTCTCTTCTATATGTAGGTGTCTATGTATGTGTATACTTTTACCTGGTACATTATTTTGCTTTTGAAACAAAAGAGTTAAAATTTTACTGTGAGGTAACAACATGGACCTGATGCAAAAGCATCATTGCGTAAGTCTTCAAAATATTATGGCGGCAATGAATTGTTTTCTAACCCCGGAATTATCTCGAAACATTGTGCATAATTTGATTAAAGCGGAAAATATACTTCCCACAATGCGTTTGGATTTGGGTTGTCCCTCCAGACTGGTATGACATCAGTGGTGCACACTGCACACATGCACAAATGCATATATGTGTACTGTTCATACATTTTGTGTATATCCTTGGCAGGTTTGTTATTGCATGGAGGCATTTTGCATCAAGGACGAATTCAAAACACACGCAGACAATTTCAATGGGATAAGCCTTTTGCACTCACCACAACATAAAGTCAGTGCCTTAGCATGCACAAAAGGATTTTGATCTCATAAACTGGTAGCTGGATGGGCTTTGATCTGGAAACGTATAGCCATGTGCCCATGTAGCCAACCATAATTCTGCCGCAAACTAAGCCTTATGAAATATTGCTTTCAACTACCTTAGAAGTTAGAACCTATTAGATAAATGCTCCACAAAATCTTTATACACGAACTAATACATAAATATGCACGATAGAATGCTTACAAAACAGCAAAAGCCTTTTGTCTATGTGTATGCATGTGTATGGGGGTCTTACGAATTATTCAGACACAATTGTATCATGGAAACAACTTTTTGGCATATACCTATGGTGCAACTGGATACCTATACAAGTTTTTCTTAAAACAAATTTCAGCTTGAATTTTGTTTTTGAAATGGAAGCAGGCACGAGAGTAATTATGTATAGTTAAGATTTATAATTGTGTGACTATTGTAATGCATAAGGATATTGATGTTTGTGTAAATTTAAAGAGATTTCGTTTAAATTGGGAAAGTAGAACTAATGGAAATAAGTAGTGATTCGATTGGTAATCCTAAGCGAGATGGATTTACCTTCTTTGAAACTCATGCGTTATTCTCTTCAAACAGAAGGCATTGGATTTCCGAAGAAAATTAATTATCTGCCTTTTTCTAAACTAAATTCTTAAGACAGTTTCAGGATTGAGAAAATACAGCAAATACCTAGCCATATACATATACCTATCATTCCAAAGATGTCATAAGGTCATGAGTGTCAAGTTAGCAAAGCAACTTTGACGAATCGAAAAATGGATAGGAGTATAATTTGCCGTTAATTTATCGTTAATTAGTTGTGTTTTTTCTTTTTGTCAGCAAATCAGTAAAAACATAAATCATTAAAAATTTCTTATACCTAATGTTTGAATGGCTTAATAATTTGCCATTAATTAGTCGTTAATTAGTTGTGACAAATTCAGTTTAATCGTGCAGTGTTTTTATGTTTTTTTGGGTGCTATCACGGATTAAAAATTAATAGATGCATAATTCGTCATTAACTAGTTGTTACAATTTTGAATTTGTCATTCTATGTTTTCTATGTTTTTTTTTTGAAAAGTGGAAAAAAGTCCAAAATTTATAAATTTGATAGAAGCATAATTTGTCGTTACTTGTTACTTAATTGTTAATTTTGAATTTGTCGATCTATGTTTTTTTTTTAAAGCGGAAAAAAGTCCTAAATTTTAATAATTTGCCGTTATTTAGTCGTTTTTTAGTTGTGAATCAATCAATTTATCTTGCGATGTTTTCTATGTATTTTTGAACTATTTGTTTTCTGTGAGTGTAATGTTAGAAAGCAACTTTGACGAATCGAAAAATGGGTATGTGGATAATTTGCCGTTAGTTATTCGGTAATTAATTGTGACAATTTTGAATTTCTAATTCCATGTTTTTAATGATTTTTTTTGGGTGCTTGGCAACTTCACAAATCTCGAAAAGCGGTAAAAACTTCTTTTACTTAATGTTTTATGACATAATAATTTGTCATTAGTTAGTCTTTAATTAATCGTGTTATATTTTCTATGTTTTTTGCGTCCTTTGCTAGCTTGATATCAAGTAAGCAAAATATTGCCTTAAAACGGGGTAAAAACTACTAATACCGAATGATTCATGGCTTAATAATTTGTTGTTGGTTTCGAATTAATTGTGACAATTTTGAATTTTTAATGCAATGTTTTTTACGTTTTTTTCTTTGTTTACTTCACATCAAGTTAGCATAGCACTATCCCAAAAAGTGGTAAAAACTGTTTTAACCGAATGATTTTTAGTTAAATAATTCTGGGTTATTAAGTCGTTAGTAAGTTTTAATAATCTCAAATTTATCGGTCTATGTTTTCTATATTTTTTTTTTGAAAAGTGGTAAAAACTTCTAGACATAACATTTTATTTTTTATTAATTTTTCTTTTAATTAGTCGTTAATTTATTATGACAAAAATAAGTTTCTCATGCAACGTTTACTAGGCGTGAGTACTTTTCAAAATAAAAACGTAGACTCTAACCATATCTTTGTTGCCACAATTTTAAGAATTCGACTATCAAATGAAAAAAAACTACAAACCACGCTAAAGAAGAAACCTTAGCTTAACAGCAGTCCCCAAAGCCTATAGTGAGCATCTGCCACAGACGCTAAACAACTAGTGATGCCAGAATTGCAATTTCATCAAAGAAGCAGCCAAAACCACAATCCGAAAAAAAGAACCCGTGGTATAATGATGAATGCGTACAGCTTAAAATAGGTGACAGAAGATGCACATGCGAAAATGCTGCAGAGTAACTTTTGTGTTACTTGTATTGAGTAAGGAGAAGAGAATAGAAAGAAGAAGTCCTTGGGTAGAAAAAATATGGTTTAAGCACCTCACAGCTTCCTAGCTGAAGGAGATCGAAGATTATTGCGATCGAAACAACAACTCTAAATTTATAAATGAACTAGCTTTAAAACCTAGAAGGCAGGGTCTTCGATTCGATAAAGCGAAGGTAACCTATAGTCACCGAATCACAGGTGTATTCAAGTAGCAGATGGAAATATGTAGAGTGAGAAATAGGACAAGAAGAGAACCCAACTCCAGTCAATGAAGACCCAGTATAGACAGGCCCGTGTACAGGAATCAAACAAAGGGGGTTTCTATACCTTCCATGGTTATAGGGCCTATTAAAAACAACAAGAAAAGACATAGGCAAAGCTTGCTTACCGAACGGGTGTTGGTAGGGTCCTAAGAAGAATCATATCATATTTCTATACTAATTTTTGTTCGCTGAGCACGAAGTATTTACGATATATTCGCAAAATGGTGAATGGTCGTAATCGTCTCCTTCTGAGAATGTTGTTGCAACTATTACTCCAAATAAAATTCTGATTCCTACTCTTGGCTAATACGCTACGGAAACACTATAATATTATTTAATTTCAATACTGCCAGGACTTAGTAATATTGAATGCAACGTGTGGTCATAATGCATACCTAATGTTTTTAACTTGAAACTTGATCCTCAGCATAATTTTTATCCTGATCGGGATTGAGTGCTGTGCGAGTAGACTTAGCTATAAATGGCCTAACAATAACAAAGCTGCCAGGTCTGATTGTTTACCAGCAGAGGTCTTTAAGCACAGAGAGGGGATGTGCTTAAAGGGTGGAAGTATACAGTTTCGATGACTAGTCTATCAGCTTCATATGCCCATCTTCAAAAAGATCCTATATACCGCAAGACCCTTCAAACCATATCCCTGATAAACGTCGCATACAAGATCCTATCTTTTGCACTGTGTGGGTGTGGGTGGTGTCGTAAGGCATTTAACAACACTAGAACTGGCAAATATCAATGTGGCTTTAAGTCAGGCATCAGTTCGACCTTAGACCACTCTCATTTGAGCAAAACCTGAAAAAGACCAACGAATTTCAATTCAAGACTCACCATCTATTCCTCGACTTCAAAGCCGGATATGAAAAGCCTTCCGAACTAAATTCCAAACATGTACAGGGTTTTGGCAAGGAGAGCCACTGCTGTGGCTATTTTTAACAGATTTGTCCAACTTATAGAGTATGTCTGTCTATATCAACGTCATCGGCCATTTTCAATCCTAACAGGCCTTTATAGAGGTTTTCACGGCAATTGAAGAACTGGCGAAACTTTCAAAAGAAAACAGGACCAAATACAAGCTATCAACAGACGATGAAAGATCTGTTAACCGGTTATAACAAAACGTCAACGAGATTGGACGAACAACTACTCCAGCAAACTATTACTACTCCGGCAACAAAAGAATGCTTCAGCCAAGAGAGTCCTTATATCTCAGCCTTCTGGTTAGACAAAACAAAGAAGACCAAATCTCGAATTACAGAAAGTTTGGTCTAGATGAATGGAGCTGCGTGCTTGGGATCGTCAAGGATGGAAGCCCGGCGTGTTTCAGGCTGTAACCCTTCATGGATTGGGAGCTGGATAAGCAATTAAGTAATATATACCTTCATATCTTCAATGTCATGTTACAGTTCGAATCACAAGATATTAATATCATAAAATCAATGTTTTTGTTTTTTGTTTTTATAAAAACAGACACTTTTAAAGGTCATTATTTGTAATAAATCTGATTTCCCTAAGTGTCAAAATGGTCCCTAATAAAAGCTCGAAAACATATCCGAATAGTTATCCTCCTTTCCGCAAACACTCAAAATCACAATATAATAAGAGCACAATGCCTAAAATGAAAGAAGAATACCCTATGTCACCTTTTTAGTATGTATGTCCAGTTATACTGGTCATAAAATCCATTACAATACACCTAGCGATAAAATCTAGAGTTTACAACAATTTTACTGAGGGAAGCACAATTTAAGACAATTCCATTAGACTTGATTACTTTTAGCAGGCTATTAAATGCCCACCTACACCTATACATTGACAAATGGAACAAAAAGTGTGTCCATCCACATCACCATAATAGTCTGAGTCACCATCATCACCCACCACGCCATCATGAAAAAGCAAAACCTGCTGAAGTGTTAAAATTTACCTATTGTCGGTAACGCCTGAATTTATTCTTCCTGAATTTAATCGAAATAATAACGCAAAGGATACAAAACTTCAAATCAGCACGTGACAGGATTGGTTCTGGCAAAGCAACAGTGCACAAAGTAAAACGTCCATCGCCAATCTTGAAGCAAATGGGACCAAGTTTAATGATGGAGGCGTGTGTATTCCGTACCGTTTCGTCCGTAGTGAATTTGCCTTTTTTGAAAAATGATTTTCGAATGTTTTTGCCTCAAACTAAAGCCAGAGCATCATCAGCCGGCAAGCTATACCTATTCCTATTGCCATACAATATAGTAAATTGAAGAGAAGAATGAGGGTAGTTGGGTGGCGGTGGACCTATAAAGTCCCACACGGATACATTTATTTAATCGGGCAAACTTGAAGGATGTCTGAACTCTGTGAAGGGCTTTGTTTAATGGGGGCCCCAGCTGAGCACTGAGAATTGTGGTGATGATGTGAGAACGCACCATACGGTCGTGTCGGTGAGTCGGTCGGCTAAGGCTTGGTGCTTTTGGATTGTTGCATGGAGAGAGTGTCGTAAGATTAAGGTAACAATGAAACGAGGTGGTGAAATTTATGAATGTGATTAAAATGAATCTCGCATTATGTTGTCTACTTTTGTAGCACTTATAGTTCACCCTGTGCCCAATGCCTCGATATATTGCTAAAGCAAGACCAAGCCCTGGGGGAAACGAATTATCATACGCGTGCAGGAAGGACCCTTTTTATAATACTGCGTCATGCTTTGTGGAAAGTAAATGAAGGAAATACACTTATACCTACAAGAGGAACAGACAGGAAGTATTGTACTTTTGTGTTGCGAATCTAAAATAAATATGTATTTGCATTTCCTTTGGAAAACATTTCAAATGTTTTTCTTTTACTTAAAAAAAAAAAAAAAATACATATGTTCGCATTTGACAGGACGAAAAATTTTGAAATATTCCGCAGGATAGTTTAGTGTGTTTTTGTTCCTTTGTTTGTTATGAAAATAAAATTCAGTTCTTTTCTTTTGAATTTGCATAAGCGGATTATAGATTTAGCGAATTGAAATTTGTTCACCTTTTGTAAAAAGAAATTATAAAAGTCTTATTGGATTGACTTTGGCCTTAGGCTTTTATAAAAATAAAAAATGAAGATGTGTAGGGGTTAATATTCCTTACATTGCTGACTAGTGATATTCAAATACTTAAGACTCTTTGAATGATATCTGCCAATAATTGTTACTAAAATCGTCTTATTTTAATTTTATATTCTCATACTCACAAACTTAGTCCCTTTTGGCTGTTCTATAAGCCTAGCATAAAAATTTCCATTTCTTGTAAGCAATGCATGCATGGCTAGATAGCGTACATTCTTGGTTTTATCGTTGAAGGCAAAATAAAGAAATTAGTATGATAAGATGTAAGTTAATGTAGTCAAGTCAATAATGTAGAGTGGATATAAGTAGCAAGGATATATCCACTTGCCTGCTAGGTTGTGCAGGAGTTGGTTCTAGCCCCCATAGGCAGCATTCTTTTCTTTATACTCGCAGCTACCCTCTAGATGCCGCAACCATGGGATTTATTGAGATAATAAACATCACAACTTATTCTCAATTTGCTGTGCCAACAAAAATTCTTTCCTATCCTTTTACATATACATATGTATATTTTCTACAAATTCTAAGGCCAGTTAGCAAATTTTTTACATGCTCTATTTGTTTCGCGTCCAAAAATGTTTTCGTGCTTTTAATCAAATCTAAAATTTAACGATGATCCAGAAGTCCAACAATTTGGGAATCGTCTTACCAGGAGTCACTTTGTGCATTTTTATGTGATTGCATGATGGGGAGCAATTTAAATGTCAGCTCATATGTTAAACCTGCGGAAGGTGATTTTTGGTTTTTTTTTCCCAACATTTTACTCAAAAATGGCTCTTATGTTGTGAGATATTTTTGCGAAAATTGCATTAGTTAATACTATTAGGGTTGTCCCCACATATCTTGTGAATAACAATCAGATTGCGTCTGCGAAGTTAGCAGAACAATTTTAAGCTAGATCAAAAGGACCATGGCATGAATTTGAAGTTTTTTTTTTGCATTTCGTATACATTTCTATTCCAGATTTTACGGCTCACCAAATGGTGGATGTAACCTGCTGTACTGCTAACTTCACTGTGAAGTGGACAGTGCATGTTCTTTAGCGAGAAAGTATAATGCTTTTGATCTTTCAAAATTTATTTTTCTAAGAACATCCTTTAGTCAGTACCCTGTGGTATACGAAAGAAGGCTCTCGCACACCACCCTGCCCATATCCACAACCTTTTAGATCTACTTTCAAGGCTTTCTTAACTTCAAGGAAATTTTTTCGAAACGTTTTACTTTACCCCACTCGAATATACCACTTATTCATAAAGATTTTAGAGCCTTTAAGTTTTTTATTGAGTACTTCACTATTTATGATAGGGTAATTGCGGGAGAGATGTCGTGGTTTTTCAAAAGTCAATAAAATTTGTATGAAAGTTAAATAGACTTTAATCCTTAAGCAAATATAATAATGCATTTATATTCTAACATAAGAAAATGCTTAAACTAAAAACCAAACAGTTTTCATAAAAATGTTACAAAATATAAAAAATACTAAGTGTGCCATTACTACGTTTTCATTAGAGCCGAAATGAGGTAATTTCGTAATTCACAGAAAAAGTGTTTTTATTTGTAATTTGGTAGTTTCGTTTGACAGCTCATTTCATGTTTGAATTTCAACTGGCAGTTAATTAGTTTTTGTTGTGGATTTTTTCCTTCTACTTCAATTGAGCTTTGACATTTTCATACAAAACCTTTTCAGAGCTCTTCAAACTGTGTTCAATTGGGTGTGTTCACTAGGTTTTGACATAATTTCCAACCTAATTTTGTCCAAATTTGGTTGAAATAATCACATTTCGAAAAGTGAATTTGTATGGGAAATGAGAATCGTATCGAATTTGAAAATTTTTAACGAAATTATATCATTTGGCCTAATAAAAACGTAGTATACAACTTGTTCCCGTATCGTCAAAATGCAACAGACTGAAAAATTTTCTTAGTCAGAAGGAGAGCGTAAACCAAAATAAAGAGGAAAAACTCCCGTTACACATTCGAAGTAACCAATTTTTTTTGTCTGCGTTTTTGTTTGAGTATTTAACGATCAAAAAACATAAACAAATTGTTTGCGTGGACTATTAGATACATGAGTTTGACTGAGTGCGGCGGTGTCTATCCCGACACGGCATCTCTCCTGCAATTAACCTACATTTTATAACGAGCAACTATAAGCGAATCTTGGGAAATATTCAATATGAAGCGTTTGTAACAGAACTTATGGCACGACAAGTAAGTGGCTATCCAACTGTTATGGACTGCATTTAGTTTGTTTTGCATTTCAATATTTTTCGTATAAGAATGAATTTGAAATTTTTATCCAATAACAGGCCGGCAGGGAGGATCATGTTCAGCCCGAGTGGGTAGTAAAATTTAAATTTTTTGGGTGCACAAAAATACTTCTATTCTAAGGTACAGCGAAAGCTTCAACACTTTTTGTTAAATTTCCTAAATTTTTTGTCAAATAGTTCTATTTTTTTTCATAATATCTGACTTCTAAACTCTTGCAGTTCTTTGTTCAATTTCTTAATGCGGTCACACATTTTTATCTTAATCTTTGACAAAAATTCAATTTCGGTGCGTCCATAACTAAACCACAAATATAATTTATATTATCCCAGAAAAATTAGACAAAAAATGGCAAACTACGAAAAAATTTCGACAAAGCAAAATTTTTATTTGGTGAGCTTTATTTTGACGTCTTAAGAATTTCCAAAAAAGTTCCCTAAATTTGGGACAGGGCGAAATTTTTAAGGGGTGGTAAAATTTGGTTAAACTCAGTTTTTTCTTAATTCCTCGAAAACTGTCAGATTATGTAATTCTACACAAAAGAGTTTAATATACTTTTTCGTAGAACTTTCATGGTGGAGCAAATTTTGTCAAAAATTTCAATAATCGGTGGGCATAATTTTTGACTTCAGACGTCAAAACAGAGCTCTTCAACAAAATTCAGCTTTGTTGGAATGTTAACGATTCTGAAATATTATTTATTTAAAAAAAAAAAACATCAAATTTCAACTGGAAATTTTACCCACTCGAAAAATCTCGAAGGTAGTGCTACCCATACTATCCATATTATCTGCCGAGCCTGCACCCATAATTTTGAGAAAAACGAGAAACTGAGCAAATGGTTGCAAGAATTGTGAAGTACATAAGGCACGTATTGTAAAGAAAACTAAATTGTTTATGAAAGAATGACTTTTTATCTTAGGTTATTTTTTCAATGTTGTTCTTATTTTATTTTAGTATTTTGGTGACTTATTTCAGAATTTTTTTTTTTAATCCTGAGGAATTTCACAGTTATTGAGGAATTTTACAGGCAATAAACAGAACTTTGTCGGAATGGATTTTAAGGTTTGGGTTCTATTTTTGAATGTGATCATCACATCAATCATAAAATGTTTATGCATTTTGAGTGACAAAATA
This sequence comes from Dasysyrphus albostriatus, assembly GCA_946251815.1. Lineage (NCBI taxonomy): Eukaryota > Metazoa > Arthropoda > Insecta > Diptera > Syrphidae > Dasysyrphus > Dasysyrphus albostriatus. Next base: position 28,132,826 of record OX276338.1, read on the forward strand.
AATTTATTTAAATTGGGCAAAGTTTTTTTTTTAACCGTAAAATTTTTAAAATTAGTAAAAAAAATATATGGGTTGAAAATCGATGAATATTAAATATACTTTGAAAATATCAATATTATTGATGGTCTTTTCTTACTATAACAGTTGAAAACAAATAATAAAATATATTTAAACCTTGGTATAAGATTTGAGGGTTGTAATAATTTTGTTTTAAATGTTAAAATCACTATCAATTTTCATTTTGATTTTATGAAAAAAAAGAAGGTTTTTTGTCACAAAATTCATTCTGAAAAACCGGTTCACATTATTTCTATTTTTTTTTGATAACATTAAAGCTTGCGACTTCTAAACGTCTTTTTAAAAATCTTTTTAAAATTAAATTTGATAGTATTTTTGGGACCAGTGAAAATCCATTCCAAAACTCAAAAGAAGTCCAAAATTAAACAAAATATGAAAATCCTATGGGTCTTTCAATGGTTATTTCAGTTTTCAATAAAAAAAAATAAATCAAATAGCGGATTTTCTTTTCGCGTTGAATATGGAACACGACTGTATCCTGAATTTTGTTTTGATATTTTATTGTAAAATTTCGTGCTGATAATTTTTTTCTCTGAATATTTTTGAATATGTTTGTTTAGCCCATAAGCATGCTTAAAACCGAAAATGCTACTTCTTTATGAGAGTGGCCATACTGGCCACTATTCAATATTTTTGGTATAACCCAGAAACTAAGATGAATTTGACAGTTTTACACTTAAAACTTTTTGTTCAAAATTAAATTTTCTTTTGAAATGGATGGTGTAAGAAATTTTACATGAAAATTTTAGCAGGAAAAGTTATCAAAAACCAACCTTAACGGCGCATTTTTTTTTAAATTTAAATATAAAAATGTAAGAAAATTAATATAGATCTGTTTTGCCGATAATGAGAAAATTCAAACCTTAAAAAACATAAGAAAAGCACTTTTAATAGTTGCTATTTGTACATTTTTTATAAAATTTTGACATTATACCTATCACACTAATTTGGGCATACAGAAAATGTTTTATGTTTTAACGTATGGAGGGTACCAATTTTTATTAAGTTAAATTGTTTCTTTAAATACTTTAGGAAGTGCTAAAAACATAAAAAAGCAGTGAATTTATTGGTGGTATAATATTGAATGAGATATTTACATTTTTTGAGGCCCCTAATTTTTTTTACGTTAGATGAATGAATATTTAATAAAACTGTTCATAGAAAAGAAATATCGGGGCAGAAAGACACTTTACTTATACTATTCTTTTACTCAATATGAAAAAAGGACAGTTAAAATTTGTTTCGCTATTATATTTTATTTTATTTTATTTTATTTATATTTTTTTTTATTAATTTTATATTAATCCTTTTAAACGAGAAATTGCAGTTCATTGAGTAATCCTATTAGACTGGAGCATCATTATTGGTTGTTTTCCATAAAACTTTTGTATACGACAGTTAAACTACAAAGCCAACCGAGTTATTTTTTCTATTATTTTCCTAATGTTTGAATGTTTGAATTCTTTCTCCACGAAGTGTAATGTGTCATGTCACCAATAATTTTTGTAAATAACCTTGTAATTGATTGCGCTTTAACAATTCAGTTTTAACCTCATGTAGCAGCGATTGAGTGAAAGAACAATATAAATACTAGATTTGTACCGTTCTTTCACTCACTGATTCAGTTATATTGCTTAGAAGCTTCTGTATACAATAATACAAAAATTATTGAAATCAAAATTACCACTTTGAAGAAAATTTACCATTTTATACTAAAATAAAAAATGATTCCTTGGGAGGTACCATTAATAATTATTTTTGAAAAATTGTTTCCCATCCAAAGGTAGTGTTTACTGAAAGAAACATACAGATTTTGTTTAAAGAAAAGTTGTGGAGCAGTTTTCGAGTAAAATAAGATTTTGCAAAATTGCCAAGAAAACTTGTAGGCTATTTTTAGTACCAAAAAACAAATAAAAAAACGTGTGACGAGCAGAATCACAAAAAACAAGCCACTAAGGCGCCAAACAGACAGACAGACACTTTTATCGTCTTCCCTATCATTAGGCGTTTTCCTTTGGAGGTGGCGAAGTAGTTGCAAGTACTTTGCCAGCTTTTTCCAATGAAACACATCAACCTGCCTTCCCATATGAAATGTATCTACTTGAACCTGAGAGCATGTGCAGTTGATAGTACTTAACTAGGGTTTTCATCTACTCACAAGTACTTTGGCACCTCCAAAGCAAAACGGCTATTATATAGTTATGACAGGTCTAATCAAAATCTCGAGTATAGGTACAATTTTGTTTACAAATGCATAGCTTGCCATATAGTAAAAAATAGTGTTGAAATGCTTGGAATCGGACCATTTATTATTTTTCAAGACAATAACTTAAGGTACTGGGCTGAAATTAATAGGAAGTGGCTGTTGCACCGGATATAAACGTAACCCCTTGCCATTTAAAAAAAAAAACTTTTTTTTTAAGTTAATGAAATAAATCATGCCATACGTTAAAGGAAAGGTGTATTCAAATCCAATTGCAGCATGGAAGCCAACTTTTGTATGGTCTGGTTGAAAAAATATTTGCATTCAAATTGACTTCAGCTGATTTTAACGATTTTCTACCATTATATCTCTTTTGTTTTTGTTGGCGATATTTTCGAAACAAAGCCATGAAGAAGGTTAAAATCAAAAATGATGCTCAAATTTTTTAAGAGCTGTCCAAAACTGAAAACCAGAACCTCTTCTTTGATATCTGGTTTTCGAAATAAAGGCATCCAAAGCGATATTCGATTATTTGCATTTAGTCTGAAAATACCTTTAGATAGATATACTTTCACCACCAAGTCTTGCAAATGGTTTTCAAATTCTACATAATCTTTTCAAAAGCTATCTGTTTCTGGAAACCAAAAGCTTCAGCAATGTATATTTCATTAGACATTTGCATCCAATATAATTTTATTGAATTTTTACGCAATCAGTTAAATTCGAATATCTTACGAACTGAGCCTTCAAAATTGTTGCGGTTTTCAGTTCTGAATAGGAAATTAGCACGCGTTTGTAAAAACATTTTTACGAAATTTTGAAACATGAGCTTTTTAATGGAACTGACTTGAAAAGACCTTTAATAGAGGAATATAACAAAATAAGTATTATTTTTGTTCGTATTTTCTGTAATTTCTTTGTTTTGTTTGATGTTTTTAAAACAAACATACAATACTCCATTAAAAATCAATTTTTCTTTTTTTATTTGACTTGATTTCCTGCAGTTTTATAACAAAAAGAATTTGGTTAATGGTGGGACATTTTCACTGTGAGCTACTGTATGTGGGAACTTGATTCATATAAAACTGCTACCTGTTTTAATATAAATGATAGTTTTTTTCATACTTATTTTGAACACAATTTTCATAACTAAAATATGCAAGTTAAACCAATCAAAAAATTAAATGACAAAAATTAAATGCGAGCGTTAAAGAAAGGCTGAGAACTCATGGCACCGAGTCATAACAATTCTAATAAAATCGTTTTTATGATTTTATTTAAATTGTAATGTTTCATGCTTGGTTGCAAATTGCTGATAAAATTAAAAAAAAAAAAAATAAGAAAGAATGAAAAAACAAAATTGCAAAAAACAACATTGCCAGAAATTATTATTTGCGTTTTGAATTACTATTGCCACCCTTAGCTGTTTCTTAATGTCGAACCCCTATACCCAAACTAAACCCAATAACCGACCCTTCCTTTCTTATCAGACAACGGTCATCAGTTCAAGCACGCTAATTTAAATTTTTGAAATCAACACAAAATTCTCATTTCCTGTCGGCTGGCTGGCTGGCTTTCCGTCCCTACCCCTGACTGCTGCGTTAATAGTAAAATCAAAGGGTAGATTTTTATTAAAAAAAGTAACAAATACGTTTTTCGTGCAGAAAGGGCTTATCTAATGCCAGTTAAAATATTAAAAATATAGATGTATGATTTCGATAGGATATTTAATTAATCCTCAACAAATCTATTTATTCTTTTATGAAAGGATGCATAAAAGCAAAGGTGCATGACGATGTTGTATAATTTTGCTTATAATTTCATTTATAAAATTCATAAATCATTTAGAGTTCTTAATATGGTATATAACCTTGAACATAAGAAAAAAATCCATAAGATCTCGGAAGACTAGGAAGACTAGCAAAGGTCTTGTACACAACAGGACCAAGAGAAAAATGCAAGTACTGTTCCTTGGGAACCCATAGACAGATGGCCACCGAGCCTTAAAGGACCCAAACTCGTTATTTCACATTTTGAACAATGAATTAAAGGAACATTAATATTATGAAAATTAAACAAAAAATTGAATCCAAAAAAGTTCTCAGCTGAACCGAGAAGTGGGTTAGATAAATATTTTAAAATCGTCTGATTCTTTCAGACAATTTTCCTTTAAACCCAATACTATGCTCATAGGTGAAGGTATGATCATTAAAAAGTGTATAGAATTTGCATTGCCTTATATTGCTCACACAAAAAATTACCTAAGAGAGCCCTTATGCAACATCAATGCAACAAAACATCGCCATTTCATATACATAACCAACCCTTATAATTACATCGAGATTGAATAGAATAATAAATGCACTCTTGCTCAACCAGAAACTTGTTTGTATAGCAATTTTCCATACCTACAGAGACAGATTCTGCTGTTGTCTGTATAGTATACATCGCACCGCGCCGCGCCGGCCGCGCTATATCGTTAAAACTAGAAAATCTAAATTAGAGGGAAAAATATTCTGCTAGTAATTATTGTTCGTACGGGTGATGGTACTAACGGGAGAGAAAAGTCAAATACGTTACGCTTTATAATAGGTCCCCTTGGTCAAATTATTAACGCCTAGCAACTTTGTGACAAAGGATTTCTGCATAGTAAATCGTCACGTGTTCAGTTTTAGATAAGAAAACGTGTAGCTTCTGCTATTCTATGACACGAACTGTATATATGGACGACTGTCGACAACCGACAACGACAACAACGTTCGTTTAAGAACATCGTTTTTGAATTAAACAACAAAATACATAAAAAGACAACAGCTCAATTTAACCCCTTGGAATTAAAAAAAAAAAAAAAAAACACGCATAAATACCTCTGTTTGTCTAGAGTGTTACTAATACCTTCCCTTACGCATATACAATTGTCATTTGGACAACAGAACAACATGTTTTTTTTTTTGCTGTTAATCAAAAGGGTTCTTATAACTAAAGCTTGTACCAACAACCAACGTACTTTCGGTATTCATTTTGAATAAAGGTATACGAGTTTTAAAATCACAAGAGCAACTACCGGTTTATTTCCGCTTCAAAGATTTTTTTAATAAATAAAAAAAAGTACTTTAAGGGGTAGTTGCTGATTAGATATGTATACATTGTACCAACTGCTTTCTGTTCTTTAACTGACAGTAATTGTAGACTATTTGACTTATTATTTTGTGAGTTGGTTGAATGTTTACATATATTTTAAGTCGTTTTTATAATTTTGTTTTGCATTATATTATAAAGTTTCTTAAGGAATAAGAAGAACTTTTGCACGAATCTTAGATGTTTTCTATAGATAAAAGATATTATTTAAAATAGTTTAAGAACATTTAAAGGGTGTTTTTTTTAGACGTGTCGTGTTTCTAATCTGGCAACACTTTTTTCGGAGTTGGTCTTTTTGACAGCTGTCACTTGATTTATGCTCAGTTTGGTTTGGTTTCATTAAGAGGTTTGTTTGGTGTCTTTTTCCAAAAAAATGTGTAAAACTTGTAAAATTTTGAAAAGAGGGGAAAATTCTATCAGAGTTGGTGAAATTTGAAAAAAAAGTTAACAGCTGCATTGAACCATGAACTGTACTACTTTTTGTATGAAACGTCAATTTTGTATAAACAGCGTTGCCACATTGCTTTGATTTCAATAGATTTAATGCACTTTTTTCGCAAAGCAAATCTACTGCTTTTATTCAGTCACTAATTTTTCAATTCTGTTCTTCCGACTTTCAGCTATGCTTGCTTTGATAATAATCGTGAAAGCAAAATTATTTATTATATGCTATTTGTAATTTTGTTTTGTTTTACTACTTTCAAAATAAAAGTAAAAATTTGAATATGTACATCTTCTGTAGGAAAATTTAATATACGGTTATATGTTATCAGGTTCGTTAATAAAACTTATTCACTTTATATAAACTTCCACTTATTTATTTCGTAAATAAAAAAAAAAAACAGTTTACTTTCTTACTACAAAACAATTTATTATTCACCACTTAACTACACTGAAATTAAATCACCAACTTTACTATTCACTTTTATTACAACCAACTTTACTCATTCACGATTAAAACTAAACTTTGTCCTCTGCCTGTCAGACATGTGTTTTTATACTTCTCACACAGATGCCCGAAAAAGCTCGAAGGTTCCAGTATTTGCCTCTAGAGCTTCACATAGGGAAAATTTCCCATAAATTTCCTTTCCAAAGCTTTCAATCTGATGAATAGCATTTGAAGTTCTTAAGATCACCAAAGCTCCCAGTAGGTTGTTTTGAATCATGTTTTGTCTGGAATTTGGTGCTTCTTTTATTCGAGAGTCGTTATAGTTCATTTGAGAGTTGTTATAATACAAATGCGAGAGTCCTTACAATACTGTATTTCTGTTTTGAAAACATAATTGGGAAAATTTTCCGATTAGTGGCAACGCTGTGACAGAAACTGGCCACCACGATTTTTGACAGTACTTGTAACACTTCGTATAACAAAGAAATTTGTGTAGTAGGAATTCACAAGTTTTCCAACGGATGGGAAATTATTTGCTCTCTTGATGCAATTTTTTTGAGTTAACAAACAGGAATTTTTGACAGTTTGTGAGAATTTGTGAAAATTTGTGAAGATTTGCAAGAAATTTCATGTAAAAAACACACAGCTAAGAATAGACTAACTCCTGAACAATGTTTGCAAATCGTGCAAATTTATTACAAAAATAATGGTTCGGTTCACTCGCTGCACAGCGAAACAATCAATTTATTAAAGAAAATTTTTGGTGAGGCGCCAAATATTCTCTTGCAAGGTGTCAATTGTCTCTAATCTAATCTGGTAACTAAACTAGGAAAAAAAAAACTGCCATCAAATAAAGAACAAACTTTAGTATTTTTTCTAGATTTTTATTTCATCCCATATAGTCGCTGTAGGGGTAATTTCTATATCCGCTTTTTTTGCATACTACGAAATTCGCATAAAATCTACCCAAAAACTCAAAGCATGTAGGTTTGAAGTAGACAAGATACAAATTACGATTTTTACGACGGGGGTAATATTTACCTCCCCTTGTTCGAGGGGGAGGCAATCTAATCAAAAATTGCCTTAAATAGAAAAAAAATAATTCAAAAACGATGGCAACACTTACTGTAATGGTTTGAATATTTTTGATAAGCCAAAAGTCTTGTGGTGGGCCGGCCATAAAATAAAAGGCATATTTTTTTGAACCGCGCTACTGGCCATATTACCAATTTTTACTATATCGGAAGTATTTTGCTTGTGTGCAAGTACTTGCACCAGAAACACTTGCATGGTGTTACTAGTTTTTGAAGTTCTTTGCGCAAAGCAAGCAAATTTTTGTTCTCTTAAAAGCGAGCAAAAATTACAAACAAAATTGTCTCCCTCTGGTCGAAAGTCTTTCATTTCGATCAGCCATATTTTGCTGTTTCAAAAGATTTATTATTGAAACAGGATATCGTGTTGTTTTGTAATGCATAAAACTTTGATAGTAATACTGTGAACGGCTGAGTCATACGTAGTTGCTCTTATTGCTCAACTTGTTTGGAAATACTGACATAATAAAAATATGAAAGTTATTAAAGAAAAATGTAACCAATGTAAAAGTTAAAATAAAGAATGGCACAACTAAATTCAACTGCCTGGATTCCACCAAATATTCCATTTGTTCAAAAACCATTTCTTCTTTAAAAGTTGGTCTTCCAAATTCTGATATGGTATCCACTTTTACACCCCTATTAGTGAATTCGGCGAATGAGCCTTAGCCACCATTCAACTCATTTTCGAGATTTTAGCTATTAGTGAATTCGTGATAGAAAATTGAACGACAGAACCGACAGGAAACATTACCTGCACCACCGACATTCTGTTGAACTAATTTGATTATTAGTGAAACCGCATTCGCTCTCCATACAAACATTCCCTCACCAATTGTGTTGGGAATCGGCTGTTTCTTTTTATTGACTTTCGCGTTTTTTTCAATTGATGAACTCGTCATATGAACTATATAACCTATTCCTGAGCTTTCCTACCATTTTCCGAATTATAGTAGGTGCGTTCCAAAGCGAGTTTCAAAAAGTTTGAAACCGCCAGATTAAGTCATTTTTAGTGCGAAGTCGTTCCACAAGTTAATGTTTGTACTTTTTCGGACCAAAGAGAGCGCTCATGAGAGAGGAACAAATTTCCCCTACTTCCCAGATTTGGTCCGAGAAATTTCTGGTGGCTGTTTTGGACGATGTTCACATTGGACTGAAAAACTGGATTTTTTTTGACGATTCAGTATTTACATCTTCCTTTACTGAAGAAGTGGGAGCGAGATGTGAATACTGAAACGTCAAAAAAATCCAGTTTTTCAATCCAATGTGAACACCGTCTTGTACTGGATTACAAATGCCAGGTGTTCATATGTCAGATTTGAAAAAAATGTCAGTTTGAAGTTAAATAACCAAACAAAATACAAATAGCTAGGGTTACCCAAGTGTTACTTTTTTTTGTTTCGTTTTTGCTAGATATTCATAATTTATTAATTTATTCATCTTTTTATCAATCGAATGATTTTCTTAAAATGCATGTGTCGTTAGGAAAACCTTTTTAAGAAGAAGAAAATTTAGTAATGAAAATGTGTGTAACTCTTGTTTATGGTAGTTTTTTCACGAATTGATGTTTCATGATTTAATATGTATGTTGCTCCAAGCACAAATGAAACTCCAAATTATAAAATTAAGCATTCAACAGAGAACTCGGATAAAGAACAATTCTTTCTGAGTTCAAAAACTTAATTTTATTTCCTTAATGAAATAAATCGTGCTGTACTTTACTGGAAAGGTCTATTCAAACAAATCGACGCATCGAAGCTAATTTTTTTTTCGAGGTCTATTTAGCGAAATATTAGCATCCAAAGTGACTTTCCCAGATTTTAGCGATTTTCTGCCTCAATCCGTTAAATGCGAATATCTAAAGAACCGAGCTTTCAAATTTGTTGAAGTTTTCAGTTCTGAATAGGAAATTATTACACCTTTCCAAAATTTCTAAAAACATTGAAATTTCGTCAACAAATTTTTCATGGATTTCGGAAAAATCATGGGCTAACCCCTTGCCTTTTTTTCAAAAAAAAAACTACTTTTTTTTCAAAGTTAATGAAATAAATCGTGCTGTACCTTACTGGAAAGGTCTATTCAAACAAATCGACGCATCGAAGCTAATTTTTTTTTCGAGGTCTATTTAGCGAAATATTAGCATCCAAAGTGACTTTCCCAGATTTTAACGATTTTCTGCCTCAATCCGTTAAATGCGAATATCTAAAGAACCGAGCTTTCAAATTTGTTGAAATTTTCAGTTCTGAATAGGAAATTATTACACCTTTCCAAAATTTCTAAAAACATTGAAATTTCGTCAAACAAATTTTTCATGGATTTCGGAAAAATCATGGGCTAACCCCTTGCCTCTTTTTCAAAAAAAAACTACTTTTTTTCAAAGTTAAAGGAAAGCAATATATCAATAACGATAAATATAATAATAAACGATAAATTAATTCTGGCAATTGATACATCCATATAACAAAAAATTGACTATTTGCTTTGAACAACAAAATACATAACTTTAATTTGAATTATACTTTTTATGTTTAGCAAAAATATTTAGCAAAATAGCGGCGCCGAATCAACGTAACCTTTTCCCAAAAAGTGAAGAGCCATGCGCGCGAAATGTTGTAAGAATAGTTGTCTCTTTCTTTAGAAAGAAAGAAATCTATTCTTCTAATATGACAGAAGTGTTAAGGGCTCAATTTTAGTTGAAACTTGTTAAGCACTCGATGACAATGTACTTCAAGAATATTTCTTTGTTTAAGTTTACTCATTTTTATTCACAATAAAGATTTTGCGACCTTTACTCCAAATGCGTTTCGTCCAGGTACAACAGTTACGCTCATCAGTGAGATGCTGTTGTACTCTTCTAAGACGCATTATTTTCAATCGATGGATACCGACAACTAATTAAACTTACAGCGCCAAGGCACTGTAAATTATATTATTTTTGTTTTTACTTCTAGTCATTCTTTAATCATTTTTATACATGTACGTTTCTTTTATCTTAACATTCAATTTCTTGTACAGTGATTTTATATAAAAAAAAGGATTAATTTTTGATTGCACTACGGCAGCTTTAGTCAAATATTTCTTTTGACGAGGTGCAAATTAGGGCAAATTAGTTCCCAAACCGTTTCCGACATTTTGACAGTTTTTTTTTTCTCTCTGAGAGGATTTCATTCCCACATGTCACAATTTGACATTTAGTCCGAAATAGTGCGAAGAATTTAAGGAACACACCTAGTATTACTTCTGTCATTTATTGACACATCCAAAATCTCGAAAGGTGTTCAGACAGGCCTCACGTCAAAATAAGTGGAGCCTGTCTGAACACCATCTTAAAATTGTAAACAATTTATTTCTTCAAAAAAGCATATTAAATTTTTTATTTTAACGATTCTATACATTCAGAATTTTAAGTTTTAGCTTACAGTTTTTGTTACTCATGATGATTTTCTGGGGAATAATGAAAAACAAAAGCAGATTCGCAATACAATTGGTGCGGATGTAAAATAGGAAAGTTTGTATGGAGAGCGAATGGTTAGTGAAACCGCACACTAATATCAAATTAGTTGAACAAAATGTCGGTGGGGCAGGTTATGTTTCCGACATTCGTCCAATTTTCTATCGCGAATTCCCTAATAGCTAAAATTTCGAAAATGAGTTGAATTTTGGCTTAAGCTCATTCGTCAAATTCACTAATAGAGGTGATTACAAATTAGAAGTTTTGAAAAAAATTGATGCTAGTAGCTAGTACTTAACTTGCACGATGTGACGGCATGGCACCTTAACTGTTTATCAACCAGTTATAGATTTTTAAGGTTTGAGTGTTTAAATTTAATTTAATTTAATTAATTTTTCTTTCGGTTTTTTGTGTCTTCTAAGAATTTTTTTTTATAAATTTGGACGAACAAAGTTTTAACAGAAAAGGTGACGATATTAAAAATATTTTGAGTGGAACTTATGCAAAAATTTAGAATTGATCGGAGCCGTTTGGTCCTTGATCTCTTTACAAACGATTTTTGTTATATTGAATTTCTATTTACACGCTTAACAAAAAGGAGAACTCACACATAAATTAATTTGACGTTTCTTGCGTCAATTTTTGAAACCATAGGAGCATATTTCAAGTCTAAGGGTATAGCGCATGGAAAAAATATAAATGTGAAGGATAATCTTCCCAAGTTTGACTGATAGACCTTCTCCACAATTATGATAAAATCCATATCAAACTCCATTCCCTTAGGAGTAAAATTTACTCCCAAAAGGTATGTCATATAATATTTTAATTATTTTATATTCCTAAAAATATACATTAAAAGAGACTTAAGCTATACAAAATTTTGGTTCTTAAAAGCCTACCTATCTAAATAAGTGATTTATTTAAATGTATAAAAGAGATATGTTTTTTTTTTTTTTGAAAAATTTTACGAAAGAATAAACTCTCAAGGGAAATTAAGCGATTTAAATTCAAAATAAAGCCATTCGATACAATTTGGCTTGGATGATAACACAAAAATATTAAATCAACATCACCCACAAACCTAAAGGATTATAAAACAATCTAAAGCAATTATCTTGCCTTACCTTGTTAGTCACTATAAATACGTATATATATGGGGGTGCTATAACCAAAATCACCCTCTCTATTTATGATTTTAAGTTTACCTCCATCCCCAAAAAAAAACATTTTACAGTTCTCTGAGTGCTTGAAGCTGTGTAAGCAGAAACATATTCCATTCCTGGTAAATACTAGATAAGCCTATTTTCGTTTTCCCAATAACTTATAGGACTATGGGCTTTTGGAATTGAAAATACGTTATGTAAATCTTGTAGGTATATCCGACCCTTCAATATTTTAAAATATTCGCATATTGAAAAGGGGGTTGGTAATAGTTGGTTTTGTAAGAGAACAGAGAACACCCTTTAACTTTGTTGGGGATTATTTTAAAATATTTTCCTGCCATCCGAACCCTTGTTTTTCAGTCAAAAGATCAAGAAAACTTTTGTAATTAAATATACAAAATCAATAATTTTACACTTTGAGGTAAATTATTTTGGAATACTTACAATATTCAAAGGCAGGGTGACTTCAATCGAAGCGAAGGTGGTTTTTTGTGTTCTTTGTTTGTTTTCGATTGAAAAGAATTTATTTTTAGAATTATTCTGAATACAATTATGTCTCAATTTTCTTTTTTCTTTTTGTTCGTTTTTTTTTTTTTTTTTTGGTTTCATTTTGAATAGTACTTTTCTTTGTTGTGAATATGTATAAGGTTATTAAAAAAATTAAATTAAAATTGAACAATGATGCCTGTGATGATTATATTTCACACCTGATAGAAACATAGTCATGGTACTCAAACATTGACAAAAATAATAAGGATTTAAAAATTATCGTTTTTATTAAACTCTCTTTGATATGGTGGGATTCATTTTGTTTAATATTTAAGTATCTGGGTAATTGAGCTTAGCTTGGAAAAACTTTTTTAATTTTGTTAAACTTTGTTATCTACTAACATTTTTAACATTTTTTTGTGAGTTTTTTATTATTAAAAGTATTTTTATTCTCCATTGTATGTAGGTATAAATGGCATTCAAAAATGATGTAGTACCTATTTTCACAAAAAGTATTCAACTGATCTCCCTTTATGTAAGGTATATTGTTTTTAAGTTTACGCGACACCAATGTATCTTATCTTTAGTGGCTTAAAAGAAAAGCAAAAAATGTCTATGAGACCCTTGGTACCCTCTTAAGTATGGACTCATGATAATGATCTATTACAAAATTAAATTCAAATTCTTGCAACAATGTCTGCTCAACCAAAAACTAACGTCGTTTTCCATTGGACATCCAGAAGGCTTCCGTAGCGTCCGGAAGTCCTCTAAAACCATTCCATTGGCGAAAAAATCCTCTTCTTCTTCTTTTTGAAAAGAGAAATTCTCTTCTTGATTTGAAATCAGAATCCACTCGAAAAGCACTATAACCTTTGTAAATAAAGTTTATATACAAAGCTATAACATTCAAAATCAACCGTCACAACAAACTGCAGTACAACTTCATAATTTTTCAACATTCCATTCGAAATAATTGTGCATTCGAAAACAAGTAATTTAATATAATTTTGTAAATAAATTAAGGAGAACAAAAAGAAATATTATTATTTGCAAGTTAGGGGTAGATACACTATTATTAACAATTTCACTTTTTGTGTGCCAGAAAAAAGTTTCTATTGAATGATTCACTAATACCAGAACAAAACTTCATAATTGAGTAGAAGTAACAAGCACTGTTCCATTGGTTTTAGAATGAGTGTCTTCTTGAGTGAAACCAATGGAAAACGGCATAAGAAAATCTTACTTGGGTAGGTGAACTTATCTCTTTTTATTTTTTCTTAAGAAAATTGCATACAAATTGTTGTATCCATTTTAGAAATTGTATGAATTAATTAAGTGGATATGGCACCATAGCATTAGATGTGCTTTTTTTCTAAAATTGTTGTTTGCTCATGAAAATAAATTTTAAAATTTTCATCAGAATCTTTATAATCACTTCTGAGTACTCAAGAAATAATACAAATGAGTCGTGTGCAGTGGACTGAAACCGTTTTTATTTTAAATCATTAAAATCATTTGAAGTGCGGATTTTACTCAAATAACGTTGAATTTTGTTATGTTTGCTCTTAAGAAAATTTCATTTAAATCATTAAAGCCGGTTTCGAGTAACCAATTATTAATAAAAGTGAGCGTGGGGCGAATATTCTTGAAACCATTTTTATTTTTTTTTTTTCATGAAAATAATTTCTGAAAATATTCTCAAAATAATTTGAGTCATTTTCGTTAAAACCCCTTTTGAAAAAAACCAAAAGGCAGTGAGTGGATTCTATATACAAAATATAATTTTGGTTTTCTCTCCTTTAGAAGAACAAAACCTTTGAAATTTCATTCAAATCATTAGAAGTATTTCTTGAAAATGTTAAAATGAATGATTTTAGTAAAATCCTCTCTTTTTTTTTTCTTGCTGAAACAAAGCATTTCTGAAAAATTCGTATAAAAAGTCAAAACCCTCCAGATAAACCAAAAAACAATCATTTAATTTCTTAAAACTTGGTAGATAGTAGTATTTGGTGATTTACCCACACATTATTTCATTTTTTTTAATCTAAAAATAATGGTCCCTGCCATACAATTTGTTTTTAGCAATTTTACAAATTATTTGTTCTAGGAAACAACTCCTTAATTTTTCTAAGAAAAAATTCAAGTGTCTTTTGGTAAAAACTACGTTGGGGTGGAAAACCATTTTTCAAAAAATGAACCAAGAACCATTTTTTATTTTTATTTTCTTCAAAACAGTTATTTTGATTTCAGTATTTTTTTAACAGAGACTTCTACACAATATAAATAGTTTTTTTTTGTCAAAATTTTTACACAAAAATATTTTTTGGAATTTTAAAAATGTTCAAATTTTTTTTTGAAAATCAAATACTATGAAAAATTTATAGTTGATTTTTACTAAACTCAGTTTTTTATTGTTTTTTTATACTCTGTAAGGTATTTTAAGAAAAATATATGAAAAAATAGCGATACCTTCCATACAAAGGTTAAAACACTATTTAGAAACTTTTGGTGAGGCGCCGAATATTCTCTTCCAAGGCGTCATTCGTCTCGGGTTTATCTACGTAGACAAGGGACTTCACATATCCCCACACAAAATAACCCCATGAGGTGAGATATTGCGCTCACCAGAAGTTTCCTTCAATAAATTGATTGTTTCGTGTTGCGTCATCTGAACCGAACCATGATTTTGGTAATAAATTTGCACGATTTGCTTAGCTGTCAAAAACACCAACTTCAAGAAAAGTATTGCCAGATTAAAAACCGCACGTCTAAAGAAAACAGCCTTTATATGGTTTAGTTAACATCCGAATATTTACTAATTTTAACGAAAAGCAACTTTTTCGAGAAAGCAGGCGTGCCAGTAGGCGGACATTAATTCTGTTGGTTAATCGTCCTAATGATTATCATGTTCATCAAAATCGGTTAGGTGGTTTAATTCTGAGGGAATTTTTGTCACTCTCCCGTGCAAGGTGCCTTACTGGGTGCAACAAGCACAGTGTAATCAATGTTAAATCATCAAAGCAATTTTTTGGCGAACCTTACAGCATATAATAGTTTTTTGTTTGACTTTTAGTTTAATTTGAAAAATTAACAGATACTAAACCGATATATGAGACTTTAAATTAAAAAGTTTTTTGTAACAGAAAATAATAAACATATTTCCTATTTGTGTTTAATTTTTGGGTCATTTAAAATTATGTCGAAAATGCCCCACTTGTTCGTATATTGTGATTACAAAATTTTATTTTTCTCAAAAACGGTTCTATTTCTTTCTTAAGATTTTTTTTTTTATTTTCCATTTTTACAAAAATACGAGTAGTGGAATTAATTTAAATCATTTTTTTGATACAGGAATTCTAAACAAGTTTGAATACTATAGCAAATTCTTAAAAAAAAATTGAATTTGGATTCTAAAACAATATTAGTTTTTTTTTTTAGTCGGCTTATAATGTTTTTTTTTTACACTGTGCAGAATATTTTCAAAACAAATTTATACTTTTATGCAAAAATAATGGTACCTTCATGCATACATATGTTTACAAAATTAAAGAAAATCTTATTTATTCGAAACACGAAAACGATTATTGTAAATTTTTTTAGTGTTCTAATATTAAAACGGTTTACCTACTTTAAGAAAAAAAAAAAAAATAAACTAAAAACTGCTATTAAAATCAGTACTCTTTTTTTAAACGCAAAAATAATTTGTGAATTAAGAAACAAAAATTTTTTTTTGAAAACTCGAAATTTCAAAGTCGGGATGTTATTTTTGAAAACTTTGATTTTATCTGGATATTTATAAAGACTTATAATTTGCATACCAGAACAATTTTCCTCAAAAATCTTTTAAAAATGTGTGTATTATTTTCTGAGTTGGGAAATAATGATTACATTTTGTAGCTTATTTTAACTTGCATTGTAATTAGTAATTGAACTATATTCAAGTACATTTACACATAATTGAAACTGCAAAAAACTTACGTTTTCATTACTTGTAACAGTAATTTTAAAAAATTTACTTACTTATTACGTTAATGTTATTGAAAATAGTTGTTTTTTTTAAAGTAATAGAAGCCAAGCACTGTATTAATTACATCTAGGGTAATTGATTTCTTGGATTGTAATTCATTACATGTTTTTTTAGTAACTAAACATTTTAATTACAATAATATGAGTAAAAACAAAGTATTTTAAATGCTAAATTAGTACAAAAAGACAAAAACGCAGCGATACATTTTTATAATTTTGTTCTTATTAATTTAATTATTTCAAAAAAACATTTTTTTAAAAGTTTATAAAATATGGTTTATTACTTTTAAACAACACACGTACAGACCCTTTAAACCATTTGTGCAATATCACGGAAAATCAAAAATGTAATTAAAAAAACAATAAATTAATTACATTTTGTGTAAGTAATGATAACTGAAAAAAAAAACAAACATTACAGATTTTTTTAAGATTACTTTTAATTTCAATTAAATTAATGTAATTGAACTACAAGTTATTTAAACTTTTCAATTATACAAGTAATTATTAATTGAATTTCTTCAATTACATTTAAAAGTAATCAAAATTTTTTTTGGCAGATTTCAATTACAAATAATTGAAAATTCAGTTTTTCCTATCATAACTTGCCAACTCTGATTGTTTAAGACTAACGAGGTGTTATTAAGATGAAGATACACTGCAAAGAATTTCTGAGATAAAAAGAGGAGCCATTTTGTGTATCCGCGATTGACGGTTGAAATTTTTGGAAGTATTTTGGACATAGTTATGTAAACTGGCGGCCTCAGGGGGGTAATACCATGTTACCAACGTATTTATAATTTTTGTTGTTATGAACTTTTGACAAATACTTTTCTTTTACCTGTCGGAGTCGGAATCCTTCCGTCTGAAAGCAGTAGCATGAAAACTGCCTTGAAGTTTTTTTTATCACGTCCGTAAAGATGGCACTACCACAACGGAAATTAAAAAAATAAAATTATGCATGCATAAAGTGCCAATAAGGTGCTAACTAACTATTGCAATCCTGACTATGTTTTCAGTTACGTTCCCTCTCAAACTATTAACATTTAAATTCACCTGAACAGTTTATCCAAAAAATCGGTATAGTTCTTAAGGAACTTATAGGTACTTGTAGATAATAATAACTGAGCAAGAGCCTAAACTTTTAAGAAATTTTGCAGTAACATTATTTGACTCTAAAAATTTTCCATTTATGTAGTTCACAGATACCAACAGAGGAAAAACTGTACCTTGATCCATTTTCTTTATAAACAAAAACCATTTCAAGGAACAATATAGCTTTCAAATATTTTTGAAATTTCAAAGAAATATACCCGCTGTGACGTTATCTGCCTAAACTTTTGTAAGAAACAATTTACATTGCTCATATTTATCCCAAAACTGACAAAACAAAGACCTCGTTAATGTCCCAAGTACTCAAGCATAATGGTGTGGTATGGTAGCGGTACGGTGTGGTTGTGGTGGTGGTGGCACAGAACCTTTTCTCATAATATTCTTAGGGTAAAATTAAATGCAGAATGATGAAATCGTTTCATTACCACTTTCTGGTATGTTTAAGTATACGAAAGTACAATATATTCAGAAAAGATTTTTCTTTTGGGTAAAAGAACTCCGTGTAGTAGGAAAAGGTATATGGTAAGATGTTGAACTCGAATACTTACATTGTGATGTGTGCCACACATTAGGGGACGCAGCAGTAGCATCAGAGGCAGAAACAAAAAATACAGGGAACACACTTACTGATGTAGACTCTAAGAAATGTTTCCCTTACAGAATGTGCAATTAACGAAATATTTTAAGGGTTACCCCTGAGGGTATCCGTGCCATCATTATTCTTTCTCATCAGACAAAAGTGTAGAATATTCATTAACGTTCCCAAAGTGAGTAGAAGATGGTGTTAAATTCGACATCTTTCCCCCCCCTAACTCATCCACTCTACCGTTTGTATCTTTTTTCGCCTTGTAGAGCTGCCATCAGAAAATGGGCTTATTTAAAGGAATATTCGAAGCCAGATAGCAACTTTTACTATTATTCGTCCGTGGTCGTGGCATGAAATTTACATTGGAATTTTTGTTTTAAAGAACACCACATCACTAAGTTCCTTTTGGTTCATCATCACGATGATGGCGGCGCTTTGACGCATGAAAATGAATATTCAACTTTTCTCCTGACGCCTGACGTAAATGTTATGCAAGTTAAGAAATATTTAGGATCACAATTTAATTAATGTGGTACTTTCTGCTCTTATCTTCAAAAAACCACGTAACTTTATGTGAGTTCCTTATACTCTATAAGCATGAGTATATGAGTACCGAACCTACACATACGATGGGTACTTCCTTTGCTTTATACATCACACATATTTAAGAAAAGACGAGTAATTGACAAGGAGTTACGGTAAGTATTTTATAATATTTTAAAATATAATGCGAACAAGCAGGGGAATTTGCAAAATTATGGTGCAGAAGGTTATTATGGTTAAGCTTAAAACTTTGAGTGAAAATAGAACATGTATGTATATGTTCCTATAACAGCCTACAAAGTTTTGAGTTCAGAGCTTAATAATCTTCATTTTGTAAAATTAATAATGAAAACTCGTCTTTATTTTTTCTAATGGAATAATAACCCTCATCACGGCATCTATATCATCAGCAATGTCAGATGTCATTCGTCAATGGGTTTTTTTAAAGCCTTTTTGTAACAGTATACCGATTTAACACACAGTTAATCAGAAATGAGGTTTTGTATGATAACATATTCGCATGAGGAAGGCCAGCGGCGTATACAGCTCCATTTCTTGGGGGGGGTCATACTAAAACAAAAACCCAATTCAGTTCTTATAAATTTATTAATTAAAAGACTGATCCATGGTTTCCATTTTTTCGCGTTTTGTACTTTTTTGGAATTAATTTTTGCTGGTCCCACAAATGTTACCATTTTTTTTTTAATTATAAAGAGTTGGGGTCGAAATTTTAGCAAGGTCAAAACTCGTTTTGCAAAACTTTTCTTTCGAAATTTTGTTTCTCAATATTCTCCAAATTCCGTTTACATAATTTTGGCAAAATAAAGAGAAGTTTGGAAATTGTAAAAAGGGCGTAATTTTTCTTCTTTTTTCAATTACCTTTTAATGATCTTAAAATAAAATACAGTAGACGCTCGATATAGTAAGGTAATAAAACCAGCCTGTTCACTCTTTCGAGATTGTTTAAAAAAAAGAAACACTTGTTTAGTGTCCTTAAGCAATGTTAAATTCTTTCGGGACATTTTTGTAAAAAAAAATATTTTTTTATATATAATTTTGTGTGTTCAATATAGTTAATTTTTTAAATTTACTAAATCGAGCGTCTACTGTATTATTATTTGCTGACAAAGCTTACACGTTTTTATATTAAGGATATTTATGCAATTTCGTAAAACCGTAGATAAGTTTACAAATTTGTTAAATTTATCTTTTGGTTAATGAATTGTCAAATTTTGTATGGGAAATGATTCACACAATTTTGTTAAAGTTATCAAGGGATTTTGTTCGTAAAATTAACCAAACTGGTTAAGCTTATCCAAACGTCATTGTGACTCTTACTCTGATTGAATTACCTAGCATTTAATCAAATGTATAACAAAGGTCGTTCATGCATACTTTTTACACAATTAGTAAACTTACGACGTTGCATGAATACCCTTATTATTTTCTGGGTAAAACACAAATTTTGAAGAGCTGAGTTTTGGAAACCAAATTTTGATCCACTCCCGAATTTTAATATGATCTTGAGGTTGTGTACCAAAAATATTTCGTATGGATTTTTTGTGCACGCTAAAAAATATGTAGGTTTTGGAGATGTTAATCTTAATATTTTACTTAATATTAATATTTTTTTATATTTTTCTTAATATCTTACGTTTGAAGACAGTTTTAAGCGACAGTTTGCATTATTTTTTTTTTATCTGATAAGGGGATAATAATGAGGGGATAATTTTCTCATTTATCAATCAAAAATTGTGGTAGTTAGAACCACTCTTTTATTGGAGACAAAAATTCTTAGCTTCCACAATTTGTTTTTATTGAAGCCTGAAAATGAACATGTGAAATATTGGCCGCAGATCAGATCTCAATCAAAAAATGTTTTTAGGGTGTATGACAGGGCTGTATCTAAGGGTGGGGCACTGGAGCAAATGCCCCAGGTGCCTTCCTATGAAGGGGGCCATGCCGTACTGCAAATGGCTCGCCACGTTCCATGAATGGTGCCATGAAATGTGTTTGCGGAATATTCGTTAACGCAAACTGCAAAAGTCTTCTTTTAAAAAATGCAAATACAATTTTTACTGCGTTAGTATTGTGTTCAATAGTCAAGTTCGCTAAAGTCACGAATTTGAATACATCATCTACGGTGCAACTGAGCAGTACAAAAATCGAGTTGATGATTATTGAAAAGACAGAGAGCATGTTTGTAAACGTCAAAAGCTTTAGCAAGTAAATTGACTGGCGTTGATGAAAACAAATTTTCAACAAACAAGACGGTTACATATTATTTGTCATGACGCTTTCTGCGTCAGACAAGAATGTAGGATTAGAGTTTTTGTTGATTTCATTCAAACATTCCAAGCAGAGCGATGTATTTTAAGTTACGTTGCGTTGGAATGAAATTATTAACGATAGAAAAAATATCGAACTAAAAATAAAAATGTCGACAGGTTAAAAAATCAATTTATATCAACTTTTTTTCTATGTAGTAAATATTGGGAAGAAAAATCGAAAATTCGATAAAAGTCGACCCTTTTTTCGACTTTCTTTTTAGGCTGCTGACTTTTTGTCTAAGTTCGAAGCTAAAAATTTTATGAACTAGTAACCAAAATAGGTATTCTTACATGCAAAAAAGTCGATATAAACCGACATTTCAACTAGTTAAATCGCCTTTTTTGATGGTAATTCGTACGTAACCTATACTGAAACATGTTGGTACTGGGTTTGAGTCGGAACGGCCCTGGTGTATCGAATACGGTTTAAAGTAAAATGTTTGTTTTTCATTGTAATATTCGTATAATATTGTCTGTTAGGTTTTTTTATCCATTCATTCATTTATTTTTTTTTTATCGAAGATGATTTCCTTGATATTTTGAACAAAATTCTCACAAAATAAGTAAGTTAAACCGATCAAAAACAATATTGAAAATACTTTGAGAATTAAAGAGTGTATATCTGCCAAAAACGTAGATCTACCAAATTGATTTTGAATCAAAAAATACATCAATGCTAAAATTTTCTGAATGCAAGTGGTTAAAATCGTCTATTTGATACATATTAACAAACAAAAAAAATTGTTTAATTTCGACAATAAAACCCCAATAGTATTATTCGGGCAATGCCTTGTAAATTTTGATAGGAGAAGGTAAATAAACTTTACCAATAATGAATAGGTAGCCTATTCCAAAGCTATGCAAAAATATTTTTTTTCAAATTATATTTTCCGATTGCAAATATTTTTGCTTTTCTTATTATTTTTTGCGTATATCTTTTGAGTTCTCGGGGGGGGGGTCATGACCCCGTGACCCCCCCTTGTATACGCCGTTGAGGAAGGCTACTAGATTAGATGAGCTTTGTGTATTTTTAGACTCGATCTTGTTTGAAGCAAAAGGATACAATATCATCCCGGAGTCTATGTTGGTCAACTACAACTATAAGTTCGTTCTTGAAGTTCAGTTTTTTTGTGAAAAAAATACTGTCCTAAGGTTTGATTCCTGAATTTTTAATATATTGACTTTTAATAACTCAATTTTATAATTTGAAATTTTTATGTTTAATTTTTTTTGCAGGGATACCGTCGTTGACACTCTTGGAGAACTTCATTCCAAGATCCAAGAAATAAGGTGTTCAGATGTTTTTTGGGATAAAATTGTGTAGTCAAGAAAGGGTGGTAATCTTTTTGCGAGAAGCAATATAAATCAAAAGAATTAATTGCAACAAGAAACCCAAAATCCCAAAAGTCCAGAATCCCGAAAACCCAGAATTCCGAAAACCCGAAAACCCGAAATCCCGAAAACATTAAATCCAGAAATCCCATAATCCCGAAAACCCAAAATTCCGAAAGCGTAGAACTATTTGATTTCAATTCTATAGAGCAGATCTACACCATTCTGCCGATACCGATACGCTATTACTGGCTACATTTAAATATTTGTTTCTTAACACAAGAAAAACTGAAAAGAGTGGAAGCGAATCAGGTATCGATGATGTGAATGTAGTACTCATCGTTTTCTGTCTTAAAATACTTTATTATATCGAAACTTTATCGACAAGAAAACTTTAATGTGAATTAATTTTTTTTTTAATTTTGTAAATTTTTAAAATTTACTCGTTTTTTCAAATATAGTTTCGGGATTTTGGCCTTTCTGGATTTTGGAATTCAGATTTTCGGGATTGTGTCCGTCTTCCTAAAATTAAGAATGAAATACGACAATGTTAAAAGACTGGAGTTAAGTAATAGATGTTGAACTGATGGAGCCATTCCGATCGTCATCAGACTCTTCTTTTATGGAGCTTTGAACATCAATATCAATTATATTTAAAAAAAAGTTTTTTGTCGAGTGATCACTGATTTCATAAGAACATAAAAATATGCCTAGAGTCTTAAGAGAACTATGCAGTATAAGCATCGTAATACCCACCTCTTTTATGACCAGTCGTTTTTTTCCCAAATTTTGACGTTAAGTCTAGTTTACAATTCACGTGCGTAAAAAAAAACCTGGCATGTCAAAAATACTGAGGTGAACTGCTTAATTGCATGTTTGCATGATTGGTTTACAGTTTCATGCAAAAAAAAAAAAAAAACAATTGCTGCAATGAAATGTCATGCAAAACAATGGACCGGTAATTCTTTGGCATGCGAAAAAAAGTGTGGTGAATACAATTTTTTTTTTTGGATGCTTGGTTTACACTTCAAAAAAAAAAAAATATATTCACCTCAAGGCATGCAAATGGGTTTCCATCGAAAAATATTTATTTTTCATTTTAAGACCTGTAGTTGATTAATTTGGGGTTAATTAATGAATCAATAAGTGGTTTAGGCCAAGGCAAACATTCTTTGCCTTGAATTTAATACAATTTGGTGCAAAGAAGAGGTGAAAAATTCTTTTGAAAATTTCGATTTATTTTGCATGGGAACTGTGAACTAGGCTTTATGTAACAACAAGTGGAACCTTTTGTCAATAAAATTCGTAACAATTACCAAAAGCAAAAGTACCGTTTTTTAAAGTTTTTTTAAATACCTTTGTTACTCCCTGAGATATCCTTTGTTACATTTTTCTAATCAACGTATTTTCACTAGTTTTTAGGTTATGTAACCTTACACAAATTTGTTTCAACAATTTTGTAACGATATTTTGCTCTTCTTCCAAATAGTATAGTAATAGTATTTATATAGTATATTAAATCTCATTAAAATATTCTCATTAAATTATGAAACGGTCAGGTGAATGCTTACAAGCAACAAGAGACTTTTAAGGTTGGCGGTTGGTTACATTCTACATATGACTTTTTTAATTTTTACGGATTAGCCCCTAAATAATAAATATTAAATAAGTTCACTAAAACAGAACTCACCCCGAACGTTTCGCATCAAATTTCATTGACTGTATTCACCAGAGGGCTGTTAGAAATCTTAAACTATTATAAGTAATTTTTAAACAAAATTTTAAAATAGATTAGTACTTTCACGAATTATTGAAAATTTTTTTGCCATGCATAGAATAATAGTTGGAGGTATAGTAAATCACTTATCCCTACCTCGATTTGTCAAGCCTCCAAAGAATTAACAAAATAAGAAGAAAAGAGCCAATTACAACACATCTCGAAACTAGTTGATAGATACATGAATTTCCATTAAACTATAGAAAACAAAGTAAAGCAGTTTGAAATTCAACGATTATGTTGATTTACCCTTAATTAGCGTACTAACTCAATGATTGATGCTTCAGACATTAAATTGGTTACTAAAGCATACTTTAACCTTAAACCATCGTTAAACCTCAGTTATTTGAACCACGTTTGTGAAACTGGAACTAAGAAATATTTCTAGGGAGGGAAATTAGCATTGAAGAAATATTAGAATTTCAGAAAACTGAATATTAGATTTACAAAAGAATATAGAATTTTGGAAACAGAATGTTGGTACTTACAAAATTTTGGATTTACAGAATTTTGAAATACAGAATTCTGGATTTACAGGATTTAAAGATTTAATGAAATACAGAAAAAAATAAAAAAATTTGATCCATATACAGAATTTTAGACAAACAGAATTCTCGAATAAAGAATAACGACCCGTTTCCTTTTCAAACAAATATTATTTGGATTTTTTATAAATGTTCAAAATTTTCATTTTGAAAATCAAATATTTTTAAAACTTCATGGTCGAGTTTTATAAAATTCGTTATTTATGGAAAAAATATGATATACTACCAAAAATAATAAAAAAAATTACAACTACCAACTATGAATAGAACTTTTGTTTTTAATTTTGAATTTTCTTATTATAGGCTTAACTGATTAAGATTAATTTTTGTATAAGAAAATTTAAAATAAAATTGAAAAATATTGCATTTATCAATTTATTAACAAACAAAGTATTGCTTACAATGATAAGATAACAAAAATGTTTTAAATATTGAAAGCCTTGAGTTTAGGTTAAGTTGAAAAACATATCAAAATAAAAACTTTTTGAATTTAAAAAAAAAACTCGAGCATGAATTAGGTTTTGCCAGGCGACAAAAAATCTTTAAAGTTAGTAAGAGGGATCATACTTAGTAGAAAAATAAAATATGTGAAATATACATACTTAATAATTAAATATGAAAATACGTACAGCCTTACTTATAAGGTATTTAAGATGTTTGATTTATTAGACAGTTTTTTAAAAGTTCTAATATTTGGAAATAGTTTTTTGATTTAAAAATTTCAAGTAAGACGAATATTAGTACGACGATGCCTCTGTCCAAGTAACACAATTTTAAGACAACAGTGAATAAAGTTTCAATATATCTTTTTGGAGTTGGACGGCTGTCCTAAGTAAGAAAATGGTATCTAAACGACCGCTTAGATTCAAATGTATTTGGACTAATTTAATAAGGAAAAGTTTAAGAATGTAGTTTAAAAAAAATTCAAACTCTTTAAATTATATTTTTTTTTAATTTTGAGTTTGAAAATTATTTTTTTAAATACTATTTAAAGGTACAGTAAAAACTTTATTTAATGGACATGTGGTTTTAAAAAATGCTATGGCGTAGCATTGTAAGTGTTGTTGTTTTTTTGTAGTTATAATAATCCAATAATTAATATTAATTTAATAATAAAAATAATTTTTTTCTCTTTTGAGTCAACTTTTTAGAAAATTACCCCTCCCGCCTGATGGGATATAACAAGACTCCACTTCCAATACGATTTTTTCTCATCTGAGCAAAGTCTATAAGCTCTGAAAATTTTAGTCGGGTTTTTCAAGAATCACCCTAGCCCCATTGTTAGTAACTTAAAGCGAAAAGAGGAAGACAAAGTGTGTGAAATATAAAATCTGGAAAAAGTAAGGAATTTTTCTTTTTAAAGCCATTTGATAGCTTTCAACCTAGGAATAAAAATAAAAATAAATTTGGTGGCACAACAGCTCGTGGAGAACCAAGGCCTAGTGACTTACAACTCTCAACCATTCCTGTGTGCGTATTTTTGGCAGGAATGGAGGGGACCTACAATTTTTTGCCGACTCCGAACGGCTAGATGAGAAAGCACTTATTCAAGACAAGTATACTCTTGGAGGATTTGTCAGTTTCCCAAGAGGCAGTACCTCGGAAAAAAAACATTTCTGTTTTTAGATGGCAGCGGCTGGGAATTGAACCCAGACCTTTGGCATGTAAGTCCTACGCACTAACCATCATGCCACGAGGTACTACAGGAATTAAAATAATAATAATAATTTAAGGATAGGACTTCAACAACATCTACCTGATGAACCCAATTGTTGTACCTGGGCGAAACGCGAAACGCATTTGGACTGAAGGTCACTTTACCTTTAAATTTAATAAGGAAAGGACTACCCCAATAATGGGGGGGGGGGGGTAAAAATCAGCTTGGTTTCCTTTTTATGTGTTAGGGCCATTAACATTTTACTTTAATTTTAAAAAGCAAGAAATGATCTGTCATTTTCTTAAAGTCTGACGAATTTTATCTTCACGATCCGGTCCATAGGACCCATATTATAAAATTTTTAAGCAAACCTTATCGGACTTTTTTTGAGAATTTTTTTCGAAGACTTTATTTCGTTGATTTTTTTTGGTTTAAACTCTCCAAAAAAGGCCTCACAATGTTTTCAAAAAAGGGTTATATCTTGTATTAGAGATTGTGCTGTTAATGCGTGAAAAAAAGACAGAGCATCATATCTGACTTTTATTAAATTGATTAAAGTGGTTGTTACCCTGACAATAAATTAGAAAAACTGTCTCATTTCAACCCCCTCCCCTCCCGAAGTCTGACAAAAAACCTGCTAGACTTTGGGGTATATGATGTCACGATACATACCCCTATCAATCCTTATACTCGCAGATATTATTTCGTTATACAAAATTTGTTGTCGGTTCTTAGACTATAAGGTCTACCTTGAACTTGTAACTTATTTATATAACTTCAAAGTTCTTCGTTCTTCCAACTTTAGTGCAAGTTTAATAAGTACCCACCTATATATTATTTCGAAATCAAACGACTTTTGGCTATTTTGAAAACTTTAAATCCTGCAGTTCCTTTACGCAAGGAAATTCCTTGTTAAATGAAGCATGCGATAGAAGACGAGGTTCAATAAATATTTAATAAACTCTGTATTTCACATGTATAGATTTATCGGTGCCAAAAACATCACAAGTTTAACTTTTATTGAAATAAAAGTTTACAAAAACACAACTTGAATTTGGTTTAGAAGTTTTCCTTTCGCACAATAAAAATGTTTAATTTTCTTTTGCATGCTGCTGTTTATAAAAGCTTTGAAAGCTTATGATAAAAAGGTATTTCTTGTTGGTTATATCGCTGAGGAAGCGTGTGAGAATTGCTTTACAAAAGTAACAAAAATAAATATTTCAATTAATTATTTTTCTACCTACCTTTTTTTGGTATTAAGAACTACAAAACCAAGGTGCATCTAGTTCTTCCCTATTAAGGACACGTGCACTTGCGTTTAATCATTTTAAGGGCAGTCACAACTCTTTAAGTACGTACGCATTATAAAAAAAATAAGATCAAGCTTGTTGTTACTCGTGCGGCTTAACCTATTTTGACTTAAAGCAAATGAAAGAATTAAACAATTTGGCATTAAATCAGTCATTGCAAAAATGCCATTTGAGAATAATAAAGGGAATTTAGTTTCCTTTAAAAAGAACCCATTTCAAAAATAAAAACTCAGGTCATTTTTAATTATAACTCGTATTTGAAAAATTATACTTATCCCTTTATTACGACCGTATGCCCACTCAATGACAAAAACAAGTATATCCTATCCATCATCCTCAACATTACTTCTCGAATTTCTTTTTAAGTGTGAGGTTGTTATAGAAATTTCCTGCCACCGGAAATTTATTTTATGACAATATTACATCCAAAACACTCGCTCGGTCCAAATAGAGTGAGTGAGAGTGAGAGAGAGAAAATTTAATTTGTCGGCTATATTTTGGGAAAACACTACCAAACTGAAGTGCTGACAATATCATTTTAATGCGTGCCATCGGTTTGAATCGATAAACATTGTGACATCTGACAGGAAATCTAATTTACATCCGGAACTCGTTACCAACTTCAAGTTGTTTGGTTGGTTGGTTAAGAATTGAAATTATTATAATATACGAGTGAGGCAAAACTTCTGCTTATTAGTTTCGGTTCGTTTCAATTTGAATGAACTAAATTAATTCAGCTTGAGTTTTTTTTTTTTTTTTTAATAAACATTCAAAATGGCAGACTTAATTTTGTTTTGTTTGTTTTCTTTCATTTTGAATTATTGAGTTAGAGATAAATTTTTAGCCATGAGCTAAGTTTATGAACAAATTGCATTTATTCAATTTGAATGAATTTAATGTTGTTTTTGTTTTGTGTGTTTTATTTTGTTATTTATGAATGAGAGAAACGAATTTATGTGCGGTTGTTTTATTTTAACCAAATGCTTGAATTGTAGGTATTTTTTGTTCACCTTTGACTGAATAAAAATATCATCTTAAGAGTTGTTTTATTTTAAGACATTTTAGGTTTAAAATTATAGAAATGAAACGGATTGGTTTAAGATTTACAATTCAAAATGGGTATGTTTCTGACATTTTTTGGAATGACTCAAAGGTTCATTTGATCATCATTTTGGAAGCGTAACATTCTTTTTTCTTGAAAATCTAAAGAGATTGGTGAAGACAGACATATTATATTAACAGTAAATTTTGTATAGATTTTGATATGGTGTGGCGGAAATAGAAAAACAGCAGGATTTATTCAGACAAAATAAAATCTATGGCAGATATTCATAGTTATTTTTATATGCATGAATATACTCTGTAAGCTTGAGTGAAACGAAATAAACTTTCAACGTTATAACAATAATATTTTATAGAACTTCATTTTATATCTTAAGAAAGTATTAGTTGCATCAAACATAAACAAATTCCAAAAAAATGGTAGCAACGAAAAATATAGAAATTTGTTAAAAATCAATATAATACTTTTTAAAAAAAAAATTTCTTGACTTTTGTTTGCTGTAAGTGACCAATTTCTGAAACAAGTTGACCTTTTTTGAAAAAATTTGGAGCTACTTGAAGGAATTTTTTTTTAGCGAATATCCCAAATATGTACATAAGTTTAGTCTACTAAGACCTCAAGAACTTTTCTTTTGTCATTCTAATGGAATAGTAAAGAGGTCCACATTCAGATATCAATATCGGATCAAAATTTTTCATGAACATATTCGTACAGCTATTTAGGTGTTGGGTACGAAATTCCTAATGCCTGAATCCCGAAAATGCAAAAATTATAATTATCAGAATATCCCGAAAGTACAATATCTCGAAAGTGCAAAATCTCATATGGCTATAAAATCCCAAATGCCAGAATTACAGAAACCGTAATGCCAAAATCTCGAATTTCTACAGACTGTTTTTAAAAATTCCGGGCGAGATTCTAGCCTTCTAAATGATTTTTTTGTTGGAAATAAAGGGTTTTTCAACTGGGATGCTACAAACGAGTCAAAATTATTGAAATTTACTACAGAAATTCGGAGTCAGTGGCCTCAACGTTAAGAGCGCTACGTCAAATTTATGGTCGTCATAATCGTCCTAGCAGATCAACAATTGAGCGTCTAGTAGAAAAATTTGAATCCAGAGGCACAGTACAAAATGTTCCCGTGCCAGTGAGACAAAGAAGTGCTCGTAGTGTCGAGAATATTGCTGCCGCTGAGGCTTCAGTCGAAGAAAGCCCAAATGTGTCTCTCGCACGTCGTTCAAGCGTTGGGCATCTCTGTGACGTCGTTGTGGTGAATTTTGCGAAAAAATCTTGGCCTACATCCTTACAAGATTAAATTGACGCAAGAACTGAAGCCGCTTGACCACCAGAAGCCTCGTATGTTCGTGAATTGGGCTGAGCAACAACTTGAAAATGATTCGGATTTTCATCGAAAAATCATCTTCAGCGATGAAGCTTATTTATAGCTGAATGGCTTCGTCAATAAACAAAATATGTGGTATTGGTTAGGCAGCAATCCACACGTACTCCATGAGTCATCATTGCATCCCGAAAAAATACGGTTTGGTGTGGTTTATGGGATGGCGGCATCATTGGGCCGTACTTCTTCCGTGATGATCAAGACCGGCACGTTACTGTGAATGTGAAGCCACACAGCGAATGTCACAATCAATTCATTGGAAACCAAGTTTGAAGAACGTGTTATCCCACGAAATGGTCCAGTCGCTTGGCCGCCTCGGTCGTGCGATTTGACGGCGTTAGGCTATTTCCTGTGGGGCTACATCAAGTCTATGGTCTTTGCCAACAGGCCAGTGACGATTGATGAACTTCGTACGAATACGAGCGTGAAATTGCAGCAGTATCGGCCGATTTATGCTTGAAACCCGTCGAAAATTGGGTTCAGCGTCTGGACTTCTGCAAACGTGCCCGTGGTGACCATATTAAAGAAATCGATTTCCATACATTATGGCATCGAACGTACTTTCACAATAATAAAGAATTTCATTGATATTCAAAATCGTTTTTGTTTTATTTAAAAAAACTTTTGTAGCGCTCTTATTGAAAAACCCGATATTTATATCTGTTTTATATTTATATAGTTGTTTGAGGAAGAGGTTTATCTATTTTTCATACTTCGTGATTTCTGTGCATTATAAATATTTGTATTCAAGATTTTCATTTCTTATTTCAAAATTTCATTTGAAATAGTGCCATTATGTTAATAAAGTCAAGTGATACAAAACTATTTTGTTTTTTGAAAGTACTGAAATATGTTGTACTAAAAAGAAATTGAAATTCGGGATTTTATCGCGAATGCATTCGTGATTTTTTTGTTTTTTGTTCAGAATTTTGTCTATTCGAGATTATATGGCCCTCAGGATTTTGTCCAGTAAGGATTTTAGGATTTTGGGTCTTAAGAATTATTAGGATAAGCAAATTTTGTTATTTATGATTCTCATTTTTTGTCATTCTAGATTTTGACATTCGGGATTTTCCCTCTTCTCGTAACATTGTTGGGTTGAAATATTTCATAAAATAAACAATTTTTTCTAAAAAAAGAACAGCTTTCGAAATACTTGAATTCATAAAGGTGTTTTCTTTTTCAGTTTAGAGCAGAGATTGGAGTTTAAATTTGATTTTCAAAAAAAAAACATTTCTTAAAAATTGAAAAAATACCTTTTTGAAAATTATAGTTGAGACAACTATTTATTTTTCTTAGAAGCTTCTGTATAACAAAAAATATTAAAATCAGAAATACTATTTTGAAGAAAGTCGAAAACTAAAAAATGGTACTTTGTGAGGTACCTACCATTAATAACCATTTTTTGAAATATGATTTCCTATCCAAAAGTATAGCCTAGTAGTAATAGAAGGAGAAATGTATTGAATTTTTTTTAAGAAAAGTTGTGTAGCTATTTTTGAGAAGAATAAGGTTTTGTAAGATTGTATGGCAGGTACCGTTATTTACTATAAAAATATGTAGGAACTGAAAAACCACTATGAGCAAATTGAACTAGCCGTTAAGGCTGTAGCTGAACAGACAGCCAGACAGATAGAATTGTAAGACACACTTTTTTCGTCTTCCCCATCACCGTAGTGAATTCTGACCTCAAGCTCAATTTTGTGCACGAGTATCTGGGAACCTTTTTTTCAAAATTCAATTATAAATCTAGGTTGTTATTTTCATCAAATAAGGTATAAACTTAAATATATTTAAAAGGTAGATGGTTTGTTGAAAGAAAAATGGCTTTTTTATTTTTGAAAAAAAAAAATTAAACTTAAACTATGTAAAATATTTTTTTTCTTTAAAATTAAAATTTTGTCTGATGGGTTGTTCAGGAACTTGTTCCGGTTGTCAAAAATGTTTGTCTGCCATTTTGGATTAACACCTGTGAGAGTTACCTAAGACCAAAGCCAAATGGCTTTCAATCAAATTTAACTCAAATGACTTGAACGCTTCTGATCGTTCCTGCTTCCTGCCACAACTTTTGTAACAAAGAAAGAACGTGATTTTTTGGTTTTGGTTATAACTCAACTCATAGAGACGGAGTTGCAACTGGAGCTACATCTGGAATAGTTGTTAAAAGTTTGAATATACACAGTTTTAGTAGTCAAGTGTGGTGAAAGCTTCTGAATTGAATTAAACTATTCATGTACAAATAATTAACTTTGATACGCGAAGACTTTTTGAGGTGCTGTGCGGCCCCTGCAAGCGTGAGGCCGTGTACGGTCGCACAACAGCCCTCGCCTTTCGCCACCTCTGGGTTTGTTAGCCCATTTTATCAGTTAAATAAAATAAATTCAATCCATTATTTTAACCAAATAGGTTAATAGGCACGCTCCTTCCAGTCATCGAAACCAAGCTTTCTTGCGTCGGAAACCGCCTGATCCCTGTAGCGGAGATTCGGTCTTCCTGGTCATCTCGAACCTGGGGGCTGGGATTCGATGATTTTTTTTTTTTGCTGGAGCATTGTTGTCCATTCGCTCGATGTGGCTGAGCTAGTATAGTCGGCGTGTCTTGGCTCTTTGGACTACATCTACATCTTGGTACAGCTCGTTAAATTCACGATTAAATCTTCTCCTCCATTCGCCCTCCTCGCATATTGGACCAAATATCCGCCGAAAAATTTTTCTCTCGAAAGTGCCCAGTATCAATTCCTCTTATTTACTTATCGTCCAGCACTCGGCACCGTAGAATAGAACTGGTAAAATCAGCGTTTTGTACAGCCTGCACTTTGTCTTCTGGGAGAGGAGTTTTGAACCCATTTGTTGGGCCAATCCGAAGTAGCAGCGGTTCGCTAGGGTAATTCTTCGTCGGATTTCCAGTAAAGTCTCATTCGTGGGGTTGATGATTGTTCCGAAATAGGTGAACTCCTTGACTACCTCGAAATTACTGCTACCAATAGAGACGTTTTGTCCTAGGCGATGGACAGATAAAGCTTTGTTTATTGATAGCATATACTTTATTTTGTCCTCATTCACTTCAAGACCAACGCGTTTCGTCTGTTCATCAATACCTGTGAATGCTTCTAGTACAGCTCGATTGGAGCTGCCGATGATGTCGATGTCGTCCGCATAGCCAAGCAGTTGCGGAGACCTGTTGAAGATAGTGCCTTCCAGGTTAACACCACTCTTGTGAACTATCTGCTCCTGGACTAGGTTGAAGAAGTCACATGAGAGGGCATCTCCTTGTCTGAACCCTGTACATGTCTGGAATAGCTCCGATGAGCTGTTACCCATTTGCACGTTGCACCGCGTATTTTGTAACGTCATGCGGCATAGCTGGATCAGTTTTTTCGGGATCTCGAGTTCCGACATCGCCAATAGAAGCTCTTGGCAACTAATGCTATCATAATTAAAATTAAAATTAAATTAAATTAAATTAAATTAAATTAAATTAAATTAAATTAAATTAAATTAAATTAAATTAAATTAAACAAATTACTCTTTAAAA
The DNA here is from genome assembly GCA_946251815.1 of Dasysyrphus albostriatus. NCBI lineage: Eukaryota > Metazoa > Arthropoda > Insecta > Diptera > Syrphidae > Dasysyrphus > Dasysyrphus albostriatus. Next base: position 28,166,543 of record OX276338.1, read on the forward strand.
AATAAACAATCTCACAATTTCTGAATCTTGAACGAGTTGCTCAGCTAATTGACAAAGTCCCCTTAATTTAATCTTCTTTGTTGTTTACTTTAAACAATTTAATTTTAACCTAATGCTCTACGTAGTTTTTACCCAAGACTACGTTATTTTCAACAAATCACTTTTTAACCCACCGAAAAACGCACTCGGTAAAAAATTATTTTTCTGCGTGAAAGGAAATGTTAACAAGAACAAAAAGTCAAATTTAGATTGAGCTCTATTTTCTTTGTGGTCGCTTTATTTGCACTGATCTACAAAACTATTATATTAGTGTGTTGTATAAGTATCCAGAAGGATGATTTTGCCTATACAGCATATTGTAATATATTTAACGTCAAAGACTGTACTCGTACTTACATTGATTACTTCAGATTAAGTTATATTTACTTTGCTGTTGTGCTTCGGAACAATAATTGCTTTCTTCAACCAACAACAGCCCGCTTAATCTTTTTCCATGCCATTTGATAACCAAAGCTTCCTTAACCTATATAACTTTCTAGGGAAATTCCTCATTTTCAAACAAACCACATACACGTACAAACAGTGTGGTTATCCCATTCCAGATAAGTACAGAGGGGTTATTTTGGTCAGAAGTAAGATGTATTTATGTGTACATAGTTTATAATAAATTGTTTCTAAGAAAGTGAAAGCGGACAGCAGTTACAACTATGTGAGTATTTATATATGTATATGTACCTATGTATAATACGAAAAGACTAAATTTTCTTTGCTGGCCCAATATAAAAGTTTTTAAGACTGCAATATACCTAAATGCAAGAAAGTACATATATTCATTTGGAATATCGTAAAAATGGAATTTTGTGATGTTTGAAGAGTTAACGTTTGTAGTGCTAGAAAGTAATTATAAGCACTCAATCAATGGTCCTGTCTATCAAGGCATACATGTTAGGGTGGCCGGTTGTTATATGATAATATTCATTTTGCTCAGGGCTTTTTCAGGGCTCTTTAAACAAAAAATTAATGAAAATCATCTTTGATGGATTAGAACTTTCAGTTCATTCATCATTGAAGTCGCTTTTGATAACAAGGTTCCAATTGATACTCGCATTATGAATGCTGGTGTGCCACAGGGCTTCGGTTTGACTTCGAAGCTTTTTTTTTGTTTATCACAAATATCTTGTCGTATATAGTTCAATTAAACGAATATCTAGGATAACAAATAAATATTACTTGCTGAAATTTTGATTTTTTTTTATTCCAGAAGGTCTCAAGTAGGTACCGTACTTAATCAGCATTTTACAGCATTTTACCACTAACCCTTTTGGCACCTTTTATGAAAGCTAATTCATTTCAATTTCTGTGCGTTAGAAAAGGACACAAAATATTCAATATGAAATTCTGTCAATATGTAGTTACTGTTCAAAATTTCTAAAAATTCAGTTTATCATATTTTGAGCGACAAAGAAATAGAAATTCTGAAACTTTGTTTCCCATTATCGTTTTGGGTGGCTACTTACAACGGCTTTTTAGACATGAGACAAGATATGTTCAAAATTTAAAGACAAAGATTTTTGTTCGAACACTTTTTTGTCCGAATTCTTGGGAATAAAAATTTGAACAGGTTGGATTTCTTAAATTTGAATGTAGGTACATTTAACAGACATCTTAACGTTATTCGGTTTAGATCCACTTAGAATAGGATTTTTCCCAAATACCCAACAAAATGCGGAGCTTTCCTCAATATTAACAAACAAAAATCTTTAGACTTTTTTTTTGTGTTTGAAACCCAACAAAGTATGAGGGTAATCATAACTTTCCGAATACATGTAAATTATACAAACAGTATTTAAAAGTTTAACACTATTTCCTTTTTCTACAGTATGAATTTTAACAAAGCAAATCCGATATACCCACATCAGTTTAATTTAAGACTTATATCTAACACGTCTATAAATCACAAAAATATAGAAAAAAAAACAACAAGTTAGGCCCATACCCTTTTGAAAAACTTTGCTTTTAGCTTAACAATTTTGTGATTGATTTACAAACAAATTTTCAGCATATTTTTTTTTTTCGTTCAAAACATTTTTATTTTCTTCGACTTGTATCGCAAAAAATATCCAATACTTCTTCACTTCTGTCAAGTGACCCTACAACAGCCTACACTCCTTCATCTTCATTCGACATTAAACCCTTTTTTCGCTTTCATTTCGAAAGCTCAGCACAATTTAACTCAGCGTTAATAACCATACATATACCAAATCCAATATCCGCTAAGAGTTGTGCCAGATATTATTCTCAAACTCATTCGTATTTTGTGTAGGTTATACCTTCATCTGACACATCAACCACATATGTTTTCAATTGATTGTATGTTTATTCACAATTTCCATATACTACCGCATACCGCCTTCAGGCACAAACAGCATATCCTAAATATACATACCTACCTGCCACCACAGGCTGGAGGGGCAATCAATATGTACCAGATCCTTCGTTTCAAATCATTTGATGAGTCTTATATTGCCTTTTATAACCAATGCTAGTGACAGGTGTCAAAGTTTTGCTCTGCCAGAAAGGTAGGCAATTCAAGAGTGTGTTGTGTGTTTGGTCCTTGAGAGCTTTCGTATTGTTTAATAAATTCCTTTTTATTTACCATAATAATATCCTTATACAGATATGAAATAATAATTTCATATACAAAAATATTGAACCGTTTCGGCTTGACGAGGAGCTTCAGAATTCAAATGCCTTGGACCCTAATATACCCATATCTATAGCTATATACATTTGTATGTATATAAACCTAAATAGAGACCACTTGCCTTTATAGATTTTATGTTTATTTGGTTGTGCTTCGAGGAATAAAAGTCTGCCTTGATGAGTTTCTTATGATGTTTGGGCGTAAAGTTAAACACTCGTTATTCACCTGAAAGCACTTGGATAAACTTTTGTATTTCAATGGGTGCGAAAACGAGGCGTCCCCAACGGAATTGTTAAAATTTTCAAGGTAAAAACGACGAGAACAGGAACAAGAACAAAAAAAAAAAAAACAAAAATATATCTCTACAACTCTCACAACTCAAACACAAGATGCGGAAGACGTGAGATATATAGAATTGCTTTCATTTGAGATTTAAAATGCGACAAGGTCATCTATGTATACAAAAAATTCATACCCAGGGTCGTGTCGTTATTTGGGAGCGCCTCAGGTGTGTGCAAAAATTTTTGATATACAAGATTGAAGACTGATTCGCAAAATGCGATGAGAAAACGTGACAAGAACGTGACGTGGCTCGGTGTCATCTTTATGTAGTTATAAAATCGTTTCGCAATTCACAATGTGGCGAGATTTTTAACGACATGAACTGATAAAATTGAAACAATTTAAACAAAAGAAAATCAGGATTAAAGGTTATCAATTACTTTGTCTATTAATCTTAGCTTATCGTGTTTTTAAGATCTGCAGTCCTATCTAATGAAACTATCTTCTTAAAATTTTGCAGAGGCGATCCTCCAGAGGGGAAATTGGATTTTGTCTTAGCTCCAAAAATAACTGTACTTGCTATTTAACCTTATTGATCTCAAAAATAGCTTAAACGATGGTGTACTTTTTGGTACAAAAAACTACCAACTACTGTTATTAGCCGTATACCTGTTAGAGCAAATCAATAACTCCTGGATGACCAGGAACTAGTGCGTCTCAAAGTTTATGGCCTAGAGAGTTGATAAAAAGAGAACTCAGCGCATTATATCGCTTAGTAAAAAAATATTAAAACCTTGGTAGGTGTAAATACGAGTACTAACCGATCATTGCACCTTTGGCACAATAGCTACCAGAGGGTGTATTCGCATCCGACTTCTGTATGAGCTGCCAGGATGTCGAAGAAATAAAAACCATCTAATACCTGCTCTGCGAAACTTCTAAACAAATAGCATTTGTAATTTTGGAAACGGGTTTGTTGGAGAACTGGATAGAAAATACAGGCTGATTCGCAAACGAACCAATTTATCAGAACCAGTAGTTTAGGGACCTATAGGCCCCGTGTGTGCAATGGCCTTTATGCTGTGCATACACTTCCTAACCTAACCAAACCGTACGTGGTATATAGCGTTTTTTTATTTTGGATTTTATTATTTGCGGCTGAATCAATTTCAATCAAAATTTAGAATGTAAAAGCTCCTTTAAAATGCTAATAATATTGCATAGGTATCAACATTTTGAATTTGAATTTTTATGCACCTTTGTTCATGTTCGTAGTACCTTGTGGCATGACAGTTAGTGCGTTGGACTGTCATGCCAAAGGTCTAGGTTCAATTCCCAGCCGCCAGAAATGTTTTTCCCGGGGTACTGCCTCTTGCGAGGAACCGACTAATCCTTCCCGATTATACAGTAAAATCTCGAAAACATGAACGGTTCTATAAAAAGAACAGTTCGGAAAGATATACGCTTTTTTTCTCACCATTGCTGTGTTCCAAAAGATGAACGGGTTGAAGTCTGAATACGCGAAAAAATGAAAGCTTTGTTTCTTATATGATTTTTTTCTTCTCCTCTCTCTTTATTTCGCCATTACATTGTTCAGTAACTGTATTACATTTTGGTAACGATTATTTTGGGACTGGTTCACTCACAGTTTGTGTAAATTATTCACTTAAAAGTGAATTTTGAAAAGGGAAGATGCCTCCCGTGAAAGGTAGACTTAAGCTTTTAGACCTTATATAAAAGTGTACTTTGTTAGATGGCAATTACATAGACCGTTCCTGAAGATTTTTAAGAAAAGAAATTCATTTAACGCAGGTGATGGATGGATTAATAATTTCCACGCTTGGTTTGGAGTTCGGCTTCTAGCAATCAGTGGAGAAAAACTGAGCCCTTATATAGACGCTGTCCTGCCCTTTAAACAGAAATTAAAGAAGACTATGCCCGACTTCGGTATCAGCCGACAGGAATTATATAATGCAGATAAAAGTGGTCAATTTTGGCGAATAATCCCAAGAAAAACATTTGTCCACTCTGGTGAAAGATCAGCCACCAGATTAAAAATTGCAAAAGATCATTTTACATTTTTGGTATGCACGAACAGTAAGGAAAGGCAAAAAATCCCAGATGCTTCAAGAATTTTAGGCCTCCAATGACATACATCAACTTAAAGACTGCATGGATGACAAAAGAAATTTTTTAAAATTGATTTCATTCAGAATTTACTCCAGGAGTAGCTATGATTTAAAAACCAGGTTTGTTTTATGTGCTTAGAAATCTTTTAAAGGCACGGGAGTTTATGAAGAGTAATAACCTTCCGAAAAGGCATTGCTTTTTCTTGACAATGCCCCAAGTCATCCACCTGAAAATGAGCTTCAAAGCGATGATGGCTGTATTCGCACAATGTTCATGCCTTCAAATGCAACACCACTTATACAACCAATGGATCAGAATGTAATAAGGCTCACAAAGTTGCACTACCGAACAAGTCTTTCGTCAGATGTTATCTCTAAAGGGCGAGATGTTAAACAAATTTTATTAACGTGACGCTCTGAAATGTCTTCAAGGAGCTTGGGACAAACTTACATTGGAAGTTATTGAAAAGTATCGGCATGAACTGGTTGCACATGATAATGTTTTTAATGACTACGAAGAAGATGTCCCTCTCTGCTGTACTACAACAAAGAATACAACTGGAGGAAATAAACCAGGTTTCAATTACAGCACTAATATGCTAAAAGAAGTTATTCCTGATGAAAATCAAAAATATTTTTTTTTATTGAAACAATTGTCAACACTTAAATTTATTTAAAAATTCCACGTTTCTCTTACGATATAAGAGAATGGAATAAAGATGTAGTTCAGCTGTCTTCTGATAAAGAAGAAATTTCCACAGAAAATAGTGTAGTAGTTCTTATAGAAGCAATTAAACCAGCAGAGGCCATTTTAGCTATCAACATCTGCCTAAAGTGTGCAGAGCAAAGTCAGGCCGATGTATTAACAGTTTTAAGCTTAAGAAATTTACGAGACAAGGCAATAACGAGACTTCTTTCTTCCGACAGTGACAGTCTACTACAGAGCAGTTTATAAGAAAGAGGTCTAAATAAGGCCGTTTTCTTTAACTCCTATGAAAAACTTTATTTTCATTTATTTTAGTTTTGTTGTGTTTTATGTTTTTTAAAAAATAAAATGTATGTGTTATTTTGTTAGATGCAATGCTTTTATGTATAGCTATAAATTTTACTTCAAATAACTCTCAATGCTTGGAAAGATGAACAATCCAAAAAGATGAACGGGGCCTATTTCATATCATATCTGTTTATCTTTTCGAGATTCTATTACTGTAATTGTCATGAATAAGTGCTTCTCATTAAGCCATTTGGACTCGGCAAAAAATTGTAGGTCCCCTCCATTTCTGCCAACAACACGCACACAGGAATGGTTGTGAGTTGTAAGTCACTAGGCCCTATTTCATCGATGATCGTTCCTATATTAATGAATCACAATAAATTTGGTTTTCATTTAATAATTTTTTAAACTTTGCTTGTACAAAATATATGTTTTTGTAAAAAATTTAACTAAATTTGTATTTTTTTTATAAATATAGTAAACGCTGGATTAAGTAAATCTTTAAATAGTGAACTCTCCACAATTTAACTGTCATTCATTATTCAAGTGAATTAAAAAGTTCCTTTTTTTGTTTATAAAAATGTCTCGCAAGCAAAAAAAAAAGTTATCAGCAACAATGGTATTCGTGATAGGGCTGATTCATGCTGTTTTATTTGTAAATTTGTTTTCATTCATTCTTTTAGAAAAATTCGTGGCAAGACATATTTTTAATTTTCATTTCACTAAATTAAAGAGGTACCTCCATCTGCCCCCGGTGTGTTGGCGCCTAAATTCTACCACTTACTCAGAACACCATCCTTTTCATCATCATCATCCATGTTATATTGAAGAAAATAAAAAAAAATTACTTTGGCGAAGAAACTGCTGAGCTTCACTTGGCAAAGCATTACAAATTCTTTGCCAGAAGAAGATGGTTGGTTTGTTTCATTTCATTTTACACCGAATGACTTTCTTATTGCCAATTGATTTAAAAAACAAAGCACTTGAGTTGGAAGAAAGAACTCAAAATATATCTTCTATATGAGAGATAGCTGAATGAGTTTGAGCACAGTATGTACATATATACATCTTGGAAAAAGAAGTAAAATAAAAATAAGTAAAACTTTTTTTACTTCAATCTTTATTTTTTTTTTTGTTTTTACAAACTCATCGATTTTCTAAAATATAAAATCAGACTAAATGATAAAGAAACTAACAACATCAGCACATTTTGTGATGGTGGTTCTTATGGTTTTTTTTTTGTGTTGTTTTGTGCCACCCCCTTTTTTTTTCTATAGTCGGTATTTTTGAATTGAAAAGAAGAAAGCAGATAATATGATGAATTTTCTTTGCTGTCAGAGAAAAACGAATAAGGGTTGAAAGAATCCTTAATTTCATCTTGGATTTACCTAATTCAAAATCAAATGGTTTTTTTTTCTTCTTTCTTGAGAAACACCCAAAATGCGGTAACATAATGTATCCACTTCAATAAAGTAGGTTAGATGGGGGGATGCGGATGAGGGTTGTTGTGTGCTAGAGTTAGAGGGTGATTTCGTTAGTTGCCACCCTCTCTTATTTATTTGTAAACAAACAACAACGGTTGATGAAATGGTAGAGAGGCCTTTTTTTTCTGTCAGAACTTGACAAAGAATTTAAATCCTAATGTGCCGGTAAAGTTTGACGACTGTTCAGTTTTATTTTTATATTTTTTCTTCTTTTATTTCTTTTTTTTTTTGTTTGTTGCTGCTAGATGCTTTTGTGAATTTCTATTGTGAATAAAGTTTTGACTTTTGAATTCTTTTCTTGTGTTAAATTTTCTTAAGCTTAATGTTCAATTAATCTTTCTTGAATTTTTATACATAATTAATTATAAAAAGGAAAATTTTCTTTTTACGAGCAAACAATTAAAATAATACAAAAACAAATTTTAGAAGCAATGGCTTTTTTGCTAGCAATATTATTTTTAGAAATAGGAAACGAGTAGTTAAAGGGGATATTTTTCTAAGCGAAGAATGAAAATATTTTACTAATTTTGGTGATATTCTGGTGGCTAAATACTTTAAGAAATGGACATTTGAAAGTTGTGGTATTTAAAATCAATTGAAGATAATATCTCGCCAACAATATATTTCGTGTGTATTACCACAAAATTAATAAAACGATTGGTTGCATGTAGTGCTTCATAATTTTTTGGACTATGTGCTTAGTGATTTATGATGGGTTCAAGGATAACCCTTCAACGTCTGCAGGGCAAAAACTTACAATTTCTTATTGACTCAGTATTTTTAATTTATCTTGATAATACGAGTATCTAAGGCTTAGAATTAGAAGTACTTTGAAATAATCTTCCATTTGCTTATTTTGTACCAAAACAAATATTTCAGTTTGATAGACTCCTATCTATCCCCTTTTTAAAAAGTGTTTTTAAAAACCCTAATACCCGGATTTTTGGAGACTTATTATATGTTGTAGATCCTTATCAAGAACTTATAATTTTGCAAATTCAATTTACGGCTGGTACTGAAGTAAAGACTGAGTAAAAGGGTAGAGAAAGTTGTCGGTTGTTGACCGCGAAACTGTTGTGGATTGAAATTAATGTTGCATGAAAATAACGCATGTTCCAGAGTCTTACTGAACAAATAATGTTAAACAATTATTATTAAAAAAATATTATAAAATCTAATAAAACTCTAAAAGGTGTATACGAATACGAGATTCAATAAAATAAATAATAGCGGTTCACTCGAGCGTATACTCACTTTTTCTTTGAATTTTCAACTAATTTTACTACTTTACTTGTGTTTGCATTTTATGTTTGCTTGGCATGGAATTCCAAATAAATGGGTGGCAAAATTCAATCTGTCTGTTCGGCTATGGACTAAACGGCTGGATCGATTTTCTTAAAACTTGGTACAGGTTTTGGTAATTCTGCCCACACGTTTTTTTTATTTATTCATTTTTTTCTCAGAGCTAATAATAACGGTACTGCTATACAATTTTAAGCAGTTTTATAAAATCTCGTTTTTCTCAAAAACGGCTCCACAACTTAAAAAAAAAATTCAATAAATTTTTTTTGGTAAATCTACTTTTGGATGGAAAACTATTTTTCAAAATAGTAATTATTTGTATCGGGTTTTTCAATAAGAGCGCTACAAAAGTTTTTTTTTAAATAAAACAAAAACGGTTTTGGATATCAATGAAATTCTTTATTCCTGTGAAAGTACGTTCGATGCCATTATGTATGAAACTCGATTTCTCTTGCATGGCCACTACGGGCACGCTTGCAGAAGTCCAGACGCATAAATCGGCCGATACTGCTGCAATTTCACGTTCGATATTGGTACGAAGTTCATCAATCGTCGCTGGCTTGTTGGCATAGACCATAGACGTCCCCACAGGAAATAGTCTAACGGCGTCAAATCGCACGACCGAGGCGGCCAAGCGACTGGACCATTTCGTGAGATAACACGTTCTCCAAACTTGGTTTCCAATAAATTGATAGTGACATTCGCTGTGTGGCTTGTGGCGCCGTCCTGTTTAAACCACATGTCCTCCAAGTCCATATCATCCAATTGGGGCCAAAAATATTCGGTTATCATTGAACAGTAGCGATCCCCATTCACAGTAACGTGCCGGTCTTGATCATCACGGAAGAAGTACGGCCCAATGACGCCGCCGGCCCATTAACCCCACCAAACCGTAATTTTTCGGGATGCAATGATGACTCATGTAGTACGTGTGGATTGCTGCCTGACCAATACCGCATATTTTGTTTATTGACGAAGCCATTCCGGCAGAAATGAGCCTCATCGCTGAAGATGATTTTTCGATGAAAATCCGAATAATTTTCAAGTTGTTGCTCAGCCCAATTCACGAACACACGACGCTTCTGGTGGTCAAGCGGCTTCAGTTCTTGCGTAAATTTAATCTTGTAAGGATATAAGCCAAGATCATTTCGCAAAATTCGCCACAACGACGTCATAGAGATGCCGATAGCTTGAGAACGACGTGTGAGAGACACATTTAGTTTTTATCATAGTTAGACTTTATTGAACGGAAATAGATATTTACAATTTGTTCTTAATTCTATTTTATATAATTATTATATTGATACTTTAATTTGTTTTGGCACATTAGGGGCCTAATTTTATACATTGTTTTTATTTTTATACAAAATTATTTAAAAGATTGTGATTGATGGTTATATTTTATACTATGTAGATGATTCATCTCGGGTTGTTCAAATCCGGTTGTCTTTTTGGGAGGATGTGGGGTGGTTTCTAGCCACGGTGGTAGTTCGACGCTGCATCTTCGATGTGAGAGACACATTTGGGCTTTCTGCAACTGAAGCCTCATCGTCAGCAATATTCTCGATACTACGGGCACTTGTTTGTCTCACTGGCACGGGAATATTTTGTACTGTGTCTGTGGATTCAAATTTTTCCACTAGACGCTCAATTGTTGATCTGCTAAGTCGATTATGACTACCATAAATTGGACGTTGCGCTCTTAACGTTGAGGCCACTGACTCCGAATTTCGATAGTAAATTTTAATAATTTCGACTCGTTGTTGGCTCGTATATCTTTCCATCATGAAATGGCAAGCCTTACTGTCGAGAAATGTCAAAAGAGCGGCAAGAAATATGGCGTCGTTTGTTGTCTCTGTCGCTCTACTTTTGTAGCGTCTCTGCTGATAAACCCTTTACAACTCTGGCAATATTTTTTTTTAATATCAGAAAAGAAGAAAGAAGGTTAAACATAAATTAATTTTTATAAGAAAATACTTTAGGTTGATGATGTCATTTAAAAAGCAACTTAGAACTTCATGATTTCTTATTGTAAAAATCAATAATTGGGTTATTAGAGATGGGAAAACCAAGTAGTGCTATTTAATAAAAGGGTACATTTGGAGGGGGAGGGGGTGCACCCTTTGCGGGTTTTTGCATATAACTCAAAAACGAAGCAAAATTTACCATCATTCAAAATTTTTATTGCAAACAAATGTGAAAAATCACATTTTTTTTCATAGTTGTCAATAAATTTCTTACTTATAGAGAAAGGGATAGGCATTATTCCATATAAAAGAAAGATTATTTAATTTTCTTTAAAAATGACACATTCAGGAAAAGTTTTGGATTAAATTCGACTGAGAAACGGCCACTCAGATAGAATATGAAATGCAGAGAATGCAAAAAATGGGCTCCAATTGAAAGGACATATTATTTATAAAAGTACATAAGAAAAAACTTAAAAAAGTACTGGTAGAGCCAGCCAGGGGTAAGAAAGTACTCTTCTACCCCCAACTTGCGTGTGTTTATGGAGATGGAGGGGTGGTGTACGTTCAGTGCAATTTCACTGAAAAATAAAATATCATCGAATTGGACAATAACCCAAATATGAACTTTAAAACTAAAGATATCATGGATATATTCCATCAAGCTCATATTTATTACAAAAACAAAAAGAGATTTATATACACAGCAAGTCTAGCTTAACTTGGCTTATTAATTTTCATTTAAATTATTTTAATTTTTAGTCTCAAAAAAAGATAATAATACCCTCTTAGTAAAAGTAGGTACCTTCCATTCTAAACACTTCAAAACAATTTACATTTAACCAGAAAAAAGATAATTGAAAATTTTAAAACACACACACACACACATATTTTTGTTTAAGTGAAAACTCGGCATCATCATGAGTAAGTGTAATCCTCTTGGAAAACGAAACTCATTAATTTGGTTTTTCTTTCTTTTTTTTTTACGAGAGAAAGAACAAGTGTTGAGTTGGTATTACAAAATATCCGTTTCATCCAAGAAGATTGTTATTTTGTATAGAGAAAAAGAATCCTTGTTTGTTGTGTGTTTTAATTTTTTTTTTTTTTTAATGGACTGGACACATTTATGAAGACTATTGTCACGACATTATGGAATTAAGTGTTGGAGAGAGGAAACACACAAGAAAACTTTTTTTTTTACAAAAATAGTTCCGGATCACTATACCTCCTTAAAAATGAATGAATTTCCACACTGATTTTTAAATAATTTATTGTTGCTCGAAATGATGCCACACAATTGGTAGTCCAATGATGAACTATTAAGTGATTTGTGGCCAGAACCAGTGGAATAATTTTATAATACAAAGACCTTAAATTTCATTGTAAAAACAAGAATGATTTATTTTAAAGAAGTTTCTCAACGCAATAAATTCTGCTTTCTTTCATGAAAAACTATAAAAAATAAAAAACAAAATTTGGGGACCATAATGTTGTGGTCAGAAGATAGAAGCAATATTATGTGTGTATAAAATCAATATCAATAGCAAATGTCTTTCATATCCCAAAAAAATAATATAAACGAACATTTGAACTTGGTATAACATTCCACTAAGAGCAAAAAACCAAAGTTTCCCTCGAATCAAATCCTTAAAGGAACTTAAAAAAAAACACAAACAAATAAATAAGAATTCAAAACAAGTAGTAAAGCGTATACAGAAAATGAAAATAAATAAATAATAAAAAAAAAAAAATGCAGAAAAATTCTAATTCCATTTCCCTAAAGCCAAGCGGGAATATCTCTATAAATCAAGTAGCAATGGCATTTTTAATGGGAAGACTAAAGGTATTGCCACAGAATATATTATGCCTTTTAAAAATGAAATGGACACCCGAAATCTAACCCCAGTAATAAATATTTTCTAACAAGAAACAAGGTCAACAGCAAAACACCAACACCAATATATGTATAAATACTATGCTACCAACAACACAACACCGAACAACTTTAATGAGTTTGAGGTTAGGTTGCTCTTGTGTGCCATTGCTGTACAACAGAGCTGAGATTTTCGTAGAAAACGCTGTATAATCGTAACCAAACCGTATAAGGATGAAATTGGGTGGCATTGCGGGAGGTATAGCGGCGTATTATATGGCAACAGCTTGGTTTAACGTTACTGTGGTGGCAAAAGTTCATTAAATCTAATAAATCACGTTCATGTTGTAGCTTAAAATTATTTTGGGTTTTTTTCATTTAAGCATTTTTTTTTTTTTTTTTTTAAATAAGATCCCATTCAGTGTTTTTTTTTTTTTTGTTTGTCAATTTCAGTTGTTTATGTTTGAAATGTTTTTTGTTTTTATGATTAGCCAAAGGCAAAGTTAAATTGACATTTTTTAACTTAATTGAAGGCTTAAAATCAAAACTTTTAGGCTGTATTTCAAAATGAAAATGAATAAATGGAATAAATATATTTTTAAGACCTTCCCTTGAAAGTTATGAGGCATCTCTTGAAACTCTCTTGTGATTATCTTAGGGCATTTATTTTAATTTGATGTTGTTGCCAGTACGTCTCGGAGAACTTAACTTTACAAAAGAATATAAATACTAATGGTTCGTGAAGAGGCAAGAATATTTGATGTCAGACAACCGGCGGCGGCCGGCGCGGTGGCGTGCGGGTAGCAGTCTCCTGGAAGACTATATATCTGAATGGTCAACTATATGGATATAGCTTTAACAACACCATCTACATCTTTTCTATAGTACCTATAGGTATTTATAGTTGTGTATACATTTGTACATTAGATCCTTAAGTTTTTACTTGTCTTTTCTAATTTATAACTAATCTATTTATAGGAATTACATTCAAAGAAAAATCTTCCTTAAGATTTTAACATTCAAAACTTTTTTTTATGGAAGCGAAGAAAGTTGGTGTTGGTTTACTCCATAAACATTATCAGGATATTGGTATGGATTCACGTATAGACACTGCTAATAGCCCAGGATATAAAAACATGGCTCCATACAAACTTTTAAATGTTGGTAATAGGTTTCATACTAACATTATATTGTAGCGAATATCAACTAAAATACAACTTCAGAAAAATCTCAAATTGTGGGTGTTGAGGCAAGAAAAAGAGGATTTAAGTGTGAGTTTTTTTTTTTGCTGTAATAATCGTTTCATTAAAATGGCTATATCTTTTAATTTAATCAACTAAGAAACAAGTTTAATACATCAAATGTTTGTTCTTAAATAGTAAAATATAATACAGGATTAATTTTTTTTATGTAAATTGGTTCAAGAAAAGTAAAGTTAAAAAAAAATAAAAATTATTGATGGAGGTTTTGTTTAATTTAATTTTATCGTCCCGCAGAACATAAGAAGATTTGGCTTCTCTGGCCGAAATCTAGAGCTGTGTACGACATACCAGTTGAATGAATACACATGACTGCATTGAACTACATTGCTTGCAGTAGTCGAAGTTTTTACTGGATCCGATACCACCTCAGCTTTATTAGGGAAGGGAAAAGTAAAGGCCAAAAGTGGAGATCAATGAAAACAACTTAGGAATTGATATGCATGTGTCACGAAGGATGCAATTGCAGCCTATGGAGCACTCTTCAAATGAGAACTTAACAATATTCCTCACGAGACACCCCTTGAGGAAGCACGGTTACGTGGTTACTTCAGGGCAGGTGCGGGTACAGATGAGGTAATGGGTGCAATTGCCTCCCGCCCCCTGCACATGAATGAACGAATCATAAAATATGAATTTAGTAAAATGTTATCAAAAAGTTTTGTTCTACATTCATACATAGAATTTATTCTTGGCAGCGTGGAAGGAAAAGTTTCCATTTTCATACAACTTGCTCAACGCTTAGGACAGTTTTCAGAAATGCCATCTGTGTTAAAAGAGCCTTCATACTTCTTAAATGTAATCTAAAAAAGTTTTTTGTTCGATATTGTTGTTTGCTAAAATCACATATTCAAAAACGGCATTTGCAGTGCAACTCTGATGCAGTGAAAATTGAGTTAACGACAAAAGTATTGTATTTTTACATTCAAAATAAGATTTCTTAACAAAACTCTTGATAATCCTTAAGGATTTTGACCGAATGAAAATTAGGAGCGAGATGCTCAAAAAATGGGATCATGAAATAAACAAATAAAATCTCGAATGCCCAAAAATCTAGAATGCACAAAAATCACGAAAGACATAATCTCGAAAAATCTCGAAAAATAAAAATAAAATTCGAGATCTTTGCAGATTCTTTAAATGCAAAAAAAAATTTGCATACACCCAACCTCACACCTACCCCAAATCCTATAGTGAGCCCAAGGAGGGGGGTACATACATACATACAAAATAAAAATTAAATTTGATGGCGCAACAGCTCATAAGAACCAGGGCCTAGTGACTTATAACTCTCAACCATTCCTGTGTACGTGTTATTGGCAGGAATGGAGGGGACCTACAATTTTTTGCCGAGTCCGAACGGCTAGATGAGAAGCACTAATTCATGACAAGTATATTCTTGGAGGATTTGTCATTTCCTCGCAAGAGGCAGTACCTCGCGAAAAACATTTCTGTTTTAAGGTGGCAGCGGCTGGGAATCGAACCCAGACCTTCGGCATGACAGTCCAACGCACTTTTTTTTTTTTTTTTCAACGCACTAACCATCATGCCACGAGGTACTACTACATACCTCCCCGTTTATTCACCGAGGAATTATTTGGTTTGTGAAATTTAATAACATGCGCGAATAAAAGGTACGTCTCAAACATTTACTGAAGTTCAAGATTATGCCTTCGAGATTTTTGTTTTCGAGATTTTATTACTTCTAGATTTTATTTCTCGAGAATTTTACTTTAGAGATTTTTGCTTTCTAGATTATTATTTTCTAGATATCGTGGTAGACCCTCAAAATATCGGAAATTATTTAATACTTTTTGAACACAACCGATGTGATATATCACACCTTTCCCAGGTTAGCCTTACCTACTTTGAAATTCATTATCGTCAGCGTAGAACGAAATTGGTCTACATCCACTGTTTTGTGATAACAAAGTAATGATGCAGTTCTAGTAATTTTAGCATACTCTTTCTGAATTTGTAAACCATTTTGATCTTACTCTTTCCATTCTGCAGATAATTTACAACCAGATGGTAATATTTTTGAAGATTGTGTAAAAAAAATGTCATAACCTAGAAAGGCCATTGGCTTAATTATCTTGTCCCAGGGTGCTTTCAAAAATTCAAAACGGTGGACACGGAGATCGTGAAAGAAGTCAAAAACGCTGTAATGAGGCCATGCTACAATATTATTTTTTTAATGCAAATTTGATGCCCAAGAACTAATTTCGTGTCTTTTATGGATATTTTTGTATTAACAGTTTAAGTTTAGAGAAATGCATTTCGATTTTCACTACCATAAGACCGAAAAAAACTGAAATCGTACAAAAAATAAAATTTTGAAGTTCTTATTCGAAAAAAAAAAATTGAATAAATTAATTTTTCACTGATTAATATATATATTCTTTTCTCAGCAACTGAAAATTGTAGCTTGCTAGAAGATTGTAAGCCTTGCTCCCAAATTTGCAGTTTTATATGCTTTTCTAGAAAAAAAAAATAGATCTAAGCCCAAATTTGATTAACACATCGAAATATTTATTTATCACTGTTAATATTTCACTGTGAAGTTAGCAGTACATGTCGTGTTCTCACTCAACTCAGCTAACTCAAAAATTGCAGCTAGGTCTCAAATTTGCAGTTTTCTTATGTAGGCACTTCGAGAAAAAACTCTGTTTATTTATTGAAGTCAAAATACAACACTATACTTATGTATAATGCACCTATAGGGTTGCAAACTTTTTAAAGATTAAATAGAGTACATTTGATTTTAGATATTATAAATAAAGAGTGCAATTCAATCAAAAAGAGTACCCAACATAAAAATGTTTGTTATTTAATTGTTAGAAATTACAATTATGTAAGTTCAAACATTGCAACTCAATGTTCATATAAATTAGAAGTTCATGTTTATTCAATTTTAATGGACCAAAAAACTCTTTTACAATAAGGGAATGTTGAAGTGGACGGAACAGAGAGCTTATAGGTGAACAAAATTTCAATAAAAAAAAACTTTTCTAAACAGAAAACAACAATTACAAAGAAGAAGAAAGGAAGAACCAAATTGTGAGCCTCCAAAAACTTATCACATTGACATTTTATTTATTATGTTTTGACAGTTGTGTGTGCGTTCAGAAACACCAGAGTTTAAGGATAGGTTCACATTGACCGGGCTTAACTGTACAAAGGAGGAAACAAAATTATAATATTGTAGGTACACAGACATGAAGATAGATAGTGTCAAAAGTATTCAGTTCAACGAGTTGAAAATGCTAACTTACACTAAGAAAAAATGATTGACGTTAGAAGCGAATTGGAAAAAAGTAAGTTTAATTAAGAAAAGAGTACTTTAGCGTTGGAATTGGAATCAAAGATCATAGAGTACGCTTTTATGAAATAGAGTACGGTTGACAGGCCTAAATGCAATCGTACTGAACTTTGTTCATCTTTGAAACCTTGGATGAAATTGGGCTAACATTTTTCCATTTCAGATATTAATTTCAATTACTATTTTTTAGACAGAAAAATAGATTTATTGGATTTTTTTGAAAAGAAGATAAAAATTACTTCAAAATTGCTCCTTTCTCCCGACCAAAATCCTGGATCCCCACCTGCATCAGGGTGATTGCTAACCTGAAGTTAGATTTTTAATTTAATTTACCTTTTGCAGAAAACTTCCCCCGATTTTGATTATTTGAATTTTTGAATGACTTCATATTGACGAGATGTTGGTAACCAAAAACAAAAAAATTCTTTTTTAGATATCAGTAGATCAGTAAAATGACGACATTAAGAAAAACAAAAATTAAATTTTCGTGTCATATTGTTTCTTGCAATGATTCAATAACTGCACCGTAAGAAAATTATTTGCAAGAAACTATCAACACAAGAAAAATGAGGATAACGACTTTTTGAGTTAACTGAATACGAAAGCTCATCACAAAGATACAGCTTAAGAAAAAGAAAATCTTGTCGCATAAATTTGTTTGAAAAGTGTATGAACTTAATATTTTTTAAAAATATTTTTTAATCCAAAATATCTTGCATACATCCAATTCACTTTCAAAAATTTAAGTATTATCTTTTTTCTTTATAAATCAAAAATATTCAACAATGGTTTATATTAATTTTTGCTTGTTTAACTCAAATTTAGCTAAACTTCAGTTTAAAATCAACAAATTTAATTGATATTTCTCCTTTTCGTAACTTCATTGCTTAGAATTCATTAAAATATGTATAAGTTTGCTGAATTTAGTATGCTATGCACATGAATATATTCAAACGTTAACAACAAGAAAACTCGTAGATTAAAAATCAATCTCAGAAAATTCAATTAAGCTTTTTGTTTACTCATCAACAGTTTAAAAAGACTTTATATGAATACGTCCCGTATAGTTATTGGATATTAAATTCCACTACCTCTATCTCACAAATTGATTTATCAGGAATGAAATAATGGAAGTGGTTTACTACTTTGAAAATTTAAAATGCTAAAAATAAAACAAAAAAAAAAAAAAAAAAACGAAACGAAACGGAAGAACTGAGACCCATGTATTATATACACCTACCTTTAAAAATTATGGTGTTATAAAAAGGATGTAAATCAAATCGGAGAAAAATGTGGAAAAAAATATCATCTAAAATCTTGATCAAATATAAATTTATGAAAGCAAATATAACTTCTTATACGAGTATAAAAATGTAGCTGTTTTGCTTTTGTTTTGTTTTGCTTCAAACTCATTTAGAAGGAAAAAATAATAAGTAAATTTAAAAAATAAAATTTCGAAGTATCAAATTTAAAAAAGAATTGTGTTTTTTTTTTTTTTAATTAAAAACATACTATTACGACAATTTTGATTAGAAATAATATTTGAACATTTTGGACGCTATTTTGTAGGAGAAAATTAAAAAAAGTGTGGTGAAATTTTAAGGGCCGATGTTGAATGTGAACCACACCTAAACGTCAAGTTTTTTTTTTTTGCATTTCATATGACATTTCTCAATCTCAGACTAATTGAATTTGAACCATGAAAAGATGCTCATTATGAAAATGGGCGTTCAAATAAAAATGCATATCGTGCCCTTCGTGATTTTTTCGGTCAATTTAATCGTCCAAATGTGCGTACAATGGATGTCGTGAATTCGTCAATAAGCAGAATTGCCGCATTTGGGTGAATGATAATCCAAGAGTGATTGTCGAAAAACTAATGTTTGGTCCGGTTTATGGGCTGACGGCATCATCGGCCCGAATTTTTTCCAAAATGAGGCCGGTCATTCAGATACTATGTGAATGGTGTTCACTATCGTGAAATGATAACGAACTAATTGGAAGATATGGATGTGGACGATAGGTGGTTTTAACAGGACGGTGCCACTTGCCACACAGCTAACGAAACAATGGCTCTTTTGCGCGACAAATTCAATGGCCGTGTTATCTCATGTGGTGGTGGGATCAATTGGCTGCCAAAATGATGTGATTTGACACCGTTTTACTTCTTTCTTTGGGGTTGTTTGAAAGAAAAGGTGTACGTTGATAAGCCAGCAACAATTCAAGAGCTAAAAGATGAAATAATTCGGCAAATTAACGACATAGAACCTCAGTTATGCCTCAGTCATCGAAAATTTAGACCATCGGATGGAGTTGTGCCGCCGAGGTCACGGCGGCCAAATGGCCGATATTTTGTTGCATATATAATTGAACCATACCAATATTATCATAATAAAAAGAAATCGGCCCTTAAAATTTAACCACCCTTTATAAGGCACTAAAAGAGAATCTTCAAATCAAACAGTCTTATAGGAGGTCCCGTAAGTAGTTGTCCAGTGTTTAACTGTTTTATATGTGTATTAAATACTAGACCATATAAATTCAGAACATAGACAGACAATAATTTTTTTTAGATTATTTTTTTTAAATAATTTTTCTTTTTTCAAAATTTGGTTATTCAATATTTTAGAAATTTTGCATAGAATTTTTTATTGAGGTTGATTGAACCGTTAATGAAAAAATGGAAATTCAAAAAACCATTATATAGCAGTTACCGTTAAAAACAGTTTTTGGTAAATTTGTTTCTTACCAAAAAAGTACACTATACCAACAGTAATCAACTTATTTTTTTAATGAAAATTGTTAGAGCGGTTTCACAAAAATCTATTTTCTTTAAAAACAAGATGGCGGCCAACCTAAAAGGGGTGGGTGGTCGAAAACTTGTTTTCAAACTCCTTATGTCATCTTCTTTTAATGATTTGAAAAAAATATATAACTTTTTTTTTCACTTGAAAAATATTTATTATGCGTTTTAAACGAGAACAACATTTTAAAAGAGGTTTTTTTTTTGATTTAGTAGAAAAATATCAATCGTAGCCAAAAAATATCATCACCAAATTTGTAGATAATTAAATTTTGAACAACTTTTGTTAAGTTCATTTTTGCTCAAAAGTTGAAAATAGGCGAGTTATTTCACAAAAACCAATCGTTAAATTCAAATTGGTGGCTAACGCAATGCAGCTAGGAAGTCGAAGTCTTTTTTTTAGGCTCTTAATGAGCCCCTATACCGATTAAAATAAAAACTCCAATCTAGTTTTCTGCATTTTAGCTCATTTTTTTTGTCTAATCCGACTATGGGCTATCACCAGACAATTTGTTCCATGTGTTTATAAGTAAAGGCTTTTTTTCAGTCGCAAAATTAAAAAGATCGCATACTCGTGCATTCACATGAAAAGCTGTATGTTGTATTTTAAGCGATTAAGGAATCGCACGATAAATAATCGCAGGTGAGTGCATGGCCATAATGTTTTGCGATGCTGATTTTTCCATTGCAATGACTGAAAATCGCAAGTGCGGTCCTAGCCTTAAATGTATAATGTGCTCTTTTTAGCGATTTAAAATAATGCGACTAGGAATTCAGAAACAATTTCGCAATGAGAAGAAATTATGCACGCATTTGTGATTTCCAATAGTACAATTATCTATTTATACACAAAATATGATCTTAATTGTGAATAAAGTCATAGATATACTACTTTAAAATCACAGTGACTAAAAAAATTAAACCAGTTCCATTTTGTTAAGGGGATATCAGTTGCAAATTTAAACACATCAAATTAAATTAGATGAATCTCCAGTCACCACGTACCTACTTAGTATACGTTTAATTTGCCTGCGACCATAATAATTTCACGATAGAAAATCGCAAGAGAGTGTTTAACCATTATTTATTGCGGTTACTGAAAATCGGAAGTGCAGTCCTAGTCCGTGAACTTAAAACTATTCGTTGTAAGTCTAAGAACCCACCTGCAATTTTCTGTCACTTGATTATTTAGTCGAAAAATATAGAAAACATGGAGTTTAAATACGAATGAACAGAAAATTGCAAGTGTGGTCCTAGAGTAACCTACAGGAGTCATAGCTCAAAAGTCAACCTTAAGGCTAGGACAGCACTTGCGATTTTTTTTCGTTGCAACTAAAAATTTGTATGGCAACCCAGTGTGATTTCTTGGAAACCAATGTGCGTTCATTCTCATTTAATATCATGTGTTTTTTTTTGCGACTGAATGATCGCGCCACAGAAAATCGAAATTGCTTTTTAAGAAGCGTTAAACTCTACTACGTTATTTGACTGCTGATATTTCTTGGAATTTTTATTCAGTCTATACACATTTCTTGATCTGAACCTAACTTCAATCAAAAGATAATTTTGTTAGGCCGAACCGACGATATTCTTCTCTTCGCTGATCTTCACTATTTACTTAAACCTTAGCCTTACATCTTTTTTATTGCTGTTTGCTTTACTTAAGATATCGAAAAACTAAATCTGAAGGCACAATAAAATGAAAATCGATTTCTTTTCCATAATTTTATAAAATTTTTTTGATTTGATTTTGAGTGACATGATTGACAACCCTGACAAACCTGGTCTAAGCTCCAAGTTAAGCACTACGCGAACTTATAAGACCCCAGCTTCTGCCATCGTATAGTGAATGTATAGTGTTTGACTAAAAGCTTAGTTATGTGAGTTCAATTGAGACCCCATAATGCACTCTATATTCCATACGATTCTAGCCACCAGAAAATAACCAAACGTTCTTCACAGGTTACAACTCTTTCAGCACCGTGATATCCAGATTACTTTTAAAATGATTTTAAACAATTTAAAAAACCTTAAAAGCGTTCGAATTCTTCCTTCTTAACATGTTAGTTGAAGCATAAAACACCCTGTGTAGTTATTAAACAACATATCAAAACGTATTAAGTCAATTTTCTAACTCCAGGTTCCCCTGCCATATTGGTTCAGTTCAAAATTTAGACAGAGGCAACGAAAAACATCAACAATCAATTTATTGTTAATTTGCATCCTGATGCACCGACTAACCGATGGACGCCAAAGCCACGTCAACGTCCATAAGCCTATATCTAAGTTAATGTAACAAAACTGTTGGGTGATTTTGTTCTTTATTTTGTAGACGACCCTTAAAAACTTTCATATTGCAAAGCAAACATCGGTGTGTTAAAAGCAAACCGTATATACTCCTTCAGAGAGTTTAACCTAACATTACCTTTTACGTCAAAACAATAAAAACCGCTGCAAGTAAAGCTTGAAACTGTTTGTATAATAAATCATGTCTGAGCTGAAACTCCAAAACTCAATTTGCAAAAGAGATTTCAACCAACAGTGCATTTTCTTGGCACGTCTCTCACAAAAACTTCAGCCGAACTTTGTATACATATCATCTGTGCTAGGCTAGGACTAAGGGTAAGGATACTCAACTCGACTGTAGTACACTTCGTTCGTTTCACGCAAACATATATCTCGAACCGGCAAAAGAGCATCCCATAATAAATTGCATATGCTGAAAGCCACAAAAATATGAAATGTATAAAGGTCAGATATTTTTAGGGTACATCCTGTATATCCTGATGGTTTTCGTCCTGGTCTTGGTCCTGTGTAGTGGTAATGGTGCTGGGTACCATGCTTCACCCTCTCTCTGCTCTGTATCTCTAGATACATGTATAAAAAAGCAAACAACTATGGTTAGATGAATGAAAGGGTGAATTCAGTTTTAGTGCAATGCAGATTGTGGAGTAGATGAAATAGAAAAAAAAAAAAATAAATCGAACAGATACTCGTAGCTACAATCAAACATAAAATATTTTATTCTATTTTTTTTATTTTTTATAATTTTTTTTTTGATTTCAATAAATGTGTCAAATGGAATCTTTCGCTTTTGTAATCGCCATATGCTATGACATCGGGGTGGATGGGTTTGGTTTTTGGTTGGGTTTGGTTTCTCCACTCCCCTCCATCATCAACTAATGTTATTTCAAATGTCAACTTGAAATGGGGATGCTTTTAAGAAACTGCATCTTATTATACTCTATACTCTATATACACTGTACTCTTATTCAATCTTCTGGGTTTGATGAAAAGAAAAGTTTTAAAAAGAGGTCGCTCTCTGCATAATGTTATCTGAGATCTTTTTTGTCTAAGAAAATACTTTTAGTCATTGTTCACTTGTCAGATCTCATAAGAAAATGAATTTACTGAATGAAACAATATTCAGGGTGTATGTATTTGGCAGAATGAAAAGTCCTTTTTCTTTCTCTTTAAAATTTTCCCTTTAAAATTGTATAACAACGAAAAAGTTATCAGATAAAGAAGTTTTCTGTGCGGATAGTGTGTGTAGAAGATGTAGAGTGTGTATATAGTGGTTTAAGGATCTATAAGGATTCACTTAGAAAATGAAATGTTTTAAATGTCATACTTCTCTATAATACTTGATATTTGAATGATAAGAACAAGTGAGGAAGCAGAAGGTGTTCAGTTCATTACTTTTCATTTTTGTGAGAATTTAGAATGGGATTTGATTTTAACTTGCTTATAGGGCAAGTAAAGGTTAGGTGAAACAAAAAATCAATTTTTTAATCACACTTAACATATCTAATGATGATGGAGAAGTCCAAATAAGCAGTTATTTTCCTTAAACCATCTGTTGACCTATGCTTGTGTGCATTTATGTCTGAATTCTAACATCGTTTAGGAATTCATCGATCTAGAACGAAATGAGTCTACACATGAAACGAAGTCCAAGACATTTGTATTTGATTCCTTCACTGTTTGGTAATCTCTTCAAAAAAGGGTGATCGGATTTTGATTAAATTTCGTATTTATAGTGCTTGAAGTTTTTTATCTTAGTCACGTAGTTGAATTAGAAGTCTGACTTTTTTAAATATTTTTTTCTAAAATCTACAAGGCAAGAAGCATTTATACCACAAGAAGTTAAGCTATTGGTTTCCCAAAAGTTTCATATCACTGGAATCTTTTCTTCACGGATTGTTAACAAAATCTCTCAAAAATCTCTCATTCAAAAACTTGTAATTAAAAAATCCAGCTTTTCATAATATCGCAATAACAAAATTCTGTTTTCATTATTTCGCAATAACGAAATCCCACAAACTTAAATCTCAACATTTTTTTTGGATCAATATCTGGCAAGATGTTGATAAATTTATTTGTTGCAGAACAATTAAATTTTTCGAGATAACCTACCATCAGCCTTCCTACCAAATTGTTATTTACAAAGTGAAACTATTTTACGACATAAAGTTTTTGAAGTACAAAACATAACAAAAGACTTTATACGTCAAAAATTGAATACTTGCCAAGCATGACTGAATACATTTTGGTGGGCTAGAAATTAAATTGAGACATAATTTTGTTTCTATAGGTATTTTGGTTTTTTTCTTAAGCAATCACAAAATTAGTTCTTCTTTTTAGGTAGTTACATTTATTAATTGTTAAAAATAAATTGTAGAATAAAGTTTCGTTTTCGAGTTTTTATTTTCCATTTGCACAGCTTTTTATTTTTCCAAAAGATCGAGAGGAACGGATTTTGGATTCGTGAAAAAAATTTCGTCTGTTCGGCTACATTCTAAACGGCCTGATCGATTTTCTAAAGATTTGGTTTGGTTTTTGGTGATTCTGTCCACACTTGTTTTATTTTTGTTAAGAAGTAAAAATAACGGTACCTGCCATACAGTTTTTAGTAATTTTAAAAATCTTATTTTTCTCAAAAACAGTACCACAACTTTTCTTAAAAAAAATCAATATATTTCTTCTGGTAAAAGCTACATTAAGATGGGAAATTATTTTTCAAAAAATGGTTATTAATGGTACCTCCCCAAAAAATATTTTTTATTTTCGATTTTCTTCAAGGCAATTATTTTTATTTCCAATTTTTTTTAAAGAAGCTTCTAAGCAATGTTAATAGTTCTTCTTTCTAAAATTTTCAAAAAAATATTATTTGGATTTTTAAAAAATGTTAAAAAATTTGTTTGGAAAATGAAATACACATTATGAAAACTAAATGGTCGATTTTTTTAATACTCTTTATATAGGTTTTTTTTTATTCTGTATGGTATTGTAAGAAATTTTTTTACTTTTTTGACAAAATAATGGTATTTTCTATACAAATGTTAAAAAGCGTTAGGGAAAATATTAATATTTTTTTTTCTTAAAAACGGCTCCTATGATTTTGATTAACCTTTTTGTGTTTACTTAAATTAGTGCGATATACTACGAAAAATTATAAAAATTTACAAATAGCAACTATTAATAGTACGTTTTTTTTTTTAAATTTTCACACTATCGGCTGGACGATTTAGATTACTTTTTTTTATATACAAATTCAAAATAAGATTTAAAAAT
This sequence comes from Dasysyrphus albostriatus, assembly GCA_946251815.1. Taxonomy (NCBI): domain Eukaryota; kingdom Metazoa; phylum Arthropoda; class Insecta; order Diptera; family Syrphidae; genus Dasysyrphus; species Dasysyrphus albostriatus. The sequence continues at coordinate 28,192,236 of OX276338.1, forward strand.
ATTGTATATCAAAATTTTCAAAAAAAGAAAAACAGTTTTTGAATTTTTAAAAGTTTTAAATTTTTTGTTTGAAAATTCGATATCTCAAAAGCGGGTTGACAATTTTTTTTCGAAATTTTATTTTTGTATTCAAATTAATACATATTTAAGATTTGCATACAAAAAAAATAATTTCTAAACTTAAAACACAACAAAAAATATTTTTGAAGTTTGATAATTATTTTGTTCGAAAGCTGTTTACAGTAAAACTTTATTAAAACATATTATAGAATGGATACGTGGCTCTAAAAAAGCTATACGATGACATTGTTAATGTTCGCGTTTTTTTTTGGTAATAATTTTTTTCTGTTTTGGGACAATATTTTCAAGAAATAACCCCTCCCATCTGAACGGGATCGATTTTTTTTCGTCTGAATTTAATATTTACGTTTTGATTTTTGTTTTGTTCAGAATCACCATAGCCTCATAATAAGTTTCTTAAAGTAAAAGACGGAGACAAAGGGCTGAAATAAAAATTTGAAAAAAAGGAATTTTTTTCTATCCAGCTTGGAATATAACCCAATATAGGGGCCATCCTTATATACAAACTGTTTCAAATATGTTTCAAAAAAGTTGTTGGGTATGCAGGTTTTGATTTTTCGTACATGTAACCTATATTAAAAAGTCCAGTTTCAAAAGGGAACTATCAACTCTTTTTTAAATATTGAATTAAAAAAATATTATATTTTAAAAAATCTTAAATTTCCTTTTTTAAGTTTTGATATTAATACAATTTTTATTGTAAGGAAGCTTTCGCATACAAATTCAAATTGATCTGGGTTAAACCGTTAATGGGAAAATTAAACGAAATTAAATTAATAACAATTTCTTGCGCATTTTTTGTTTTACCAAAAAAGTACATCATTCTTACAGTAATTCACTGTTTTTTTTTTCCAAATAAAAATCACTGGACCCGTTTTGGGGATAAATAAACTCCTTAAAGGTTGGTTAGCAAGGAAAATTTTATTTAGAGCTAAGAAAAATTTTCTTCAAATTTTGAACTTAGGTTTTCTTGTAACTCTTCAGAGTTACTTGCCCTACAACCGTAAAAGTAAAGCTTATTTACCTCAAAAATGGCCCTAACGATTTTGATGAAAAAAAAGCCAGTGTATTACTGTAGGTAAGGTGTACTTTTTGAAAGGAAAAAATTACAAAAAGCGTTATTAACGGTACATGGCATAACATTTTTTTTCGATTTTTTCATTGAGCCGTTAAACATTAAACGATTTCAGTAAAAATTTTCACGCAAAAGCTCTTTTAAAATGTTAAAAATATTGCATATATTAATTTTGAAAAAAAAATAAATTTTGGATTTTTAAAAAATATTAATTTTTTTTTTGAAAATTAAATATTTCAAAATTTTATCGATAAATTTTTTTTAAACTAAGTTTAAAAATGTATTTTAATACATACTCAAAATTGGCATACCAACATTTTTTTTTAAATGTTATTAAAATTTTATGTATTAAAAAATATTTTTTTTTGAAAACCGGTTTTAATTTCTTTTTTTGCATATATTCATATTTGTTCAAGTAATCAAATGACATACTTACTTACATACTGGGCTCTAAGTTTTTACTAGTTAATTATACAATTAAAAGAACAATTTAAATGCTTTTTCTATATTTTTATATTTTTTTTTTATAATTACTGTCCCTGTCAAAAAAGCCAATCGAAAGATCCAAAATTTCTAGATCATGTATCCATTAAATTGCGGATTACTTTTTTTTGGGGTAAGGTTAGGCTCAAATGGCATGTTTAAGAAGTCGCTTTTATTCCAAACTGACTGAGATGTACCCATTCATTGTTGTTTTCGGGTTTCTAAATGCTTCTTGACCTAAAGATTGAGCGGCTGGTAGTTGGGAATATTATATTTGTCATGTTAGTAACAAAAAAAAAATCCAATCAAAAACTGCAGAAAATGATAAGAAATGATAAGAAACAATTTTGGGTTGAAACGGCTTTTTGAACATAATGCCATATTCAAATCTAAATCAAAATTTTTATTGTGTTTATAAATTTCTTGAGCTTATCTTTACTCAGAAAAATATATGATTTTTTTTTCAAAAACTTGTTGTTTAAAAAGAACCCTTTTTATTTCCGACTTTATTGGAAATGGTATTTGTGATTTCAAAACATTTTTTAAACAGATGCTCCTTTGAAACGTAAATACATATTTTATTTACTAAAATGTTCATACTGCGGCTTTTAGTGCTGAAAAGAAAATTAACTCAACTTTCTAAAAATGTCAGACAAAAATTTTTTCAAGTTCCATTTAGTAAAATATTAGCATCCAAAATGACTTTCCCAGATTTTAACGATTTTCTGCCTCAATCCGTTAAATGCGAATATCTAAAGAACCAAGCTTTCAAAATTGTTCTCGTTTTCAGTTCTGAATAGGAAATTAAGACACCTTTCCAAAATGTCTAAGAACGTTAAGATTTTGTCAAAAAAAATGTTCATGTGTTTTGGAAAAAATCATGGACTAACCCCTTGCCTTTTTTTCAAAAAAAAAACAACTTTTTTTCAAAGTTAATGAAATAAATCGTGCCAAACCTTACTGGAAAGATCTATTCCAACCAAATCGACTCATCGAAGCCAATTTTTTTTTCGAGGTCTATCCAGTAAAATATTAGCATCCAAAGTGACTTTCCCAGATTTTAACGATTTTCTGCCTCCAACTACCTACCTTAATGTCTTTGGATGGCGATATTTCCAAAACAAAGCCTTCAAAATTATTGTGGCTTTCAATGGTGAAAAGAAAATTAACTCACCTTTCTAAAAATGTCAGACAAAAATGTTTTCAAGTTCCATTTAGTAAAATATTAGCATCCAAAATGACTTTCCCAGATTTTAACGATTTTCTGCCTCAATCCGTTAAATGCGAATATCTAAAGAACCCAGCTTTCAAAATTGTTCTCGTTTTCACAGTTCTGAATAGGAAATTAAGACACCTTTCCAAAATGTCTAAGAACGTTAAGATTTTGTCACAAAAGTTTTTCATGTATTTTGGAAAAAATCATGGACTAACCCCTTGCCTTTTTTTCAAAAAAAAACAACTTTTTTTCAAAGTTAATGAAATAAATCGTGCCATACCTTACTGGAAAGATCTATTCCAACAAAATCGACTCATCGAAGCCAATTTTTTTTTCGAGGTCTATCCAGTAAAATATTAGCATCCAAAGTGACTTTCCCAGATTTTAACGATTTTCTGCCTCCAACTACCTACCTTAATGTCTTTGGATGGCGATATTTCCAAAACAAAGCCTTCAAAATTATTGCGGCTTTCAATGGTGAAAAGAAAATTAACTCACCTTTCTAAAAATGTCAGACAAAAATTTTTTCAAGTTCCATTTAGTAAAATATTAGCATCCAAAATGACTTTCCCAGATTTTAACGATTTTCTGCCTCAATCCGTTAAATGCGAATATCTAAAGAACCCAGCTTTCAAAATTGTTCTCGTTTTCAGTTCTGAATAGGAAATTAAGACACCTTTCCAAAATGTCTAAGAATGTTAAGATTTTGTCACAAAAGTTTTTCATGTATTTTGGAAAAAATCATGGACTAACCCCTTGCCTTTTTTTAAAAAAAAAAACAACTTTTTTTCAAAGTTAATGAAATAAATCGTGCCAAACCTTACTAGAAAGATCTATTCCAACCAAATCGACTCATCGAATCCAATTTTTTTTTCGAGGTCTATCCAGTAAAATATTAGCATCCAAAGTGACTTTCCCAGATTTTAACGATTTTCTGCCTCCAACTACCTACCTTAATGTCTTTGGATGGCGATATTTCCAAAACAAAGCCTTCAAAATTATTGCGGCTTTCAATGGTGAAAAGAAAATTAACTCACCTTTCTAAAAATGTCAGACAAAAATGTTCCATTTAGTAAAATATTAGCATCCAAAATGACTTTCCCAGATTTTAACGATTTTCTGCCTCAATCCGTTAAATGCGAATATCTAAAGAACCCAGCTTTCAAAATTGTTCTCGTTTTCAGTTCTGAATAGGAAATTAAGACACCTTTCCAAAATGTCTAAGAACGTTAAGATTTTGTCACAAAAGTTTTTCATGTATTTTGGAAAAAATCATGGACTAACCCCTTGCCTTTTTTCAAAAAAAAAACAACTTTTTTTCAAAGTTAATGAAATAAATCGTGCCAAACCTTACTAGAAAGATCTATTCCAACCAAATCGACTCATCGAATCCAATTTTTTTTTCGAGGTCTATCCAGTAAAATATTAGCATCCAAAGTGACTTTCCCAGATTTTAACGATTTTCTGCCTCCAACTACCTACCTTAATGTCTTTGGATGGCGATATTTCCAAAACAAAGCCTTCAAAATTATTGCGGCTTTCAATGGTGAAAAGAAAATTAACTCACCTTTCTAAAAATGTCAGACAAAAATGTTTTCAAGTTCCATTTAGTAAAATATTAGCATCCAAAATGACTTTCCCAGATTTTAACGATTTTCTGCCTCAATCCGTTAAATGCGAATATCTAAAGAACCCAGCTTTCAAAATTGTTCTCGTTTTCAGTTCTGAATAGGAAATTAAGACACCTTTCCAAAATGTCTAAGAACGTTAAGATTTTGTCACAAAAGTTTTTCATGTATTTTGGAAAAAATCATGGACTAACCCCTTGCCTTTTTTTCAAAAAAAAACAACTTTTTTTCAAAGTTAATGAAATAAATCGTGCCATACCTTACTGGAAAGATCTATTCCAACCAAATCGACTCATCGAATCCAATTTTTTTTTCGAGGTCTATCCAGTAAAATATTAGCATCCAAAGTGACTTTCCCAGATTTTAACGATTTTCTGCCTCCAACTACCTACCTTAATGTCTTTGGATGGCGATATTTCCAAAACAAAGCCTTCAAAATTATTGCGGCTTTCAATGGTGAAAAGAAAATTAACTCACCTTTCCAAAAATGTCAGACAAACATTTTTTCAATTTCTATTTAGTAAAATATTAGCATCCAAAATGACTTTCCCAGATTTTAACGATTTTCTGCCTCAATCCGTTAAATGCGAATATCTAAAGAACCCAGCTTTCAAAATTGTTCTCGTTTTCAGTTCTGAATAGGAAATTAAGACACCTTTCCAAAATGTCTAAGAACGTTAAGATTTTGTCACAAAAGTTTTTCATGTATTTTGGAAAAAATCATGGACCTTTTTTTCAAAAAAAAAACAACTTTTTTTCAAAGTTAATGAAATAAATCGTGCCAAACCTTACTGAAAAGATCTATTCCAACCAAATCGACTCATCGAAGCCAATTTTTTTTCGAGGTCTATCCAGTAAAATATTAGCATCCAAAGTGACTTTCTCAGATTTTAACGATTTTCTGCCTCCAACTACCTACCTTAATGTCTTTGGATGGCGATATTTCCAAAACAAAGCCTTCAAAATTATTGCGGCTTTCAATGGTGAAAAGAAAATTAACTCACCTTTCTAAAAATGTCAGACAAAAATGGTCCATTTAGTAAAATATTAGCATCCAAAATGACTTTCCCAGATTTTAACGATTTTCTGCCTCAATCCGTTAAATGCGAATATTTAAAGAACCCAGCTTTCAAAATTGTTCTCGTTTTCAGTTCTGAATAGGAAATTAAGACACCTTTCCAAAATGTCTAAGAATGTTAAGATTTTGTCACAAAAGTTTTTCATGTATTTTGGAAAAAATCATGGACTAACCCCTTGCCTTTTTTTTTAAAAAAAAAACAACTTTTTTTCAAAGTTAATGAAATAAATCGTGCCAAACCTTACTAGAAAGATCTATTCCAACCAAATCGACTCATCGAATCCAATTTTTTTTTCGAGGTCTATCCAGTAAAATATTAGCATCCAAAGTGACTTTCCCAGATTTTAACGATTTTCTGCCTCCAACTACCTACCTTAATGTCTTTGGATGGCGATATTTCCAAAACAAAGCCTTCAAAATTATTGCGGCTTTCAATGGTGAAAAGAAAATTAACTCACCTTTCTAAAAATGTCAGACAAAAATTTTTTCAAGTTCCATTTAGTAAAATATTAGCATCCAAAATGACTTTCCCAGATTTTAACGATTTTCTGCCTCAATCCGTTAAATGCGAATATCTAAAGAACCCAGCTTTCAAAATTGTTCTCGTTTTCAGTTCTGAATAGGAAATTAAGACACCTTTCCAAAATGTCTAAGAACGTTAAGATTTTGTCACAAAAGTTTTTCATGTATTTTGGAAAAAATCATGGACTAACCCCTTGCCTTTTTTCAAAAAAAAAACAACTTTTTTTCAAAGTTAATGAAATAAATCGTGCCAAACCTTACTGGAAAGATCTATTCCAACCAAATCGACTCATCGAAGCCAATTTTTTTTTCGAGGTCTATCCAGTAAAATATTAGCATCCAAAGTGACTTTCCCAGATTTTAACGATTTTCTGCCTCCAACTACCTACCTTAATGTCTTTGGATGGCGATATTTCCAAAACAAAGCCTTCAAAATTATTGCGGCTTTCAATGGTGAAAAGAAAATTAACTCACCTTTCTAAAAATGTCAGACAAAAATGTTTTCAAGTTCCATTTAGTAAAATATTAGCATCCAAAATGACTTTCCCAGATTTTAACGATTTTCTGCCTCAATCCGTTAAATGCGAATATTTAAAGAACCCAGCTTTCAAAATTGTTCTCGTTTTCAGTTCTGAATAGGAAATTAAGACACCTTTCCAAAATGTCTAAGAATGTTAAGATTTTGTCACAAAAGTTTTTCATGTATTTTGGAAAAAATCATGGACTAACCCCTTGCCTTTTTTTAAAAAAAAAAACAACTTTTTTTCAAAGTTAATGAAATAAATCGTGCCAAACCTTACTAGAAAGATCTATTCCAACCAAATCGACTCATCGAATCCAATTTTTTTTTCGAGGTCTATCCAGTAAAATATTAGCATCCAAAGTGACTTTCCCAGATTTTAACGATTTTCTGCCTCCAACTACCTACCTTAATGTCTTTGGATGGCGATATTTCCAAAACAAAGCCTTCAAAATTATTGCGGCTTTCAATGGTGAAAAGAAAATTAACTCACCTTTCTAAAAATGTCAGACAAAAATGTTCCATTTAGTAAAATATTAGCATCCAAAATGACTTTCCCAGATTTTAACGATTTTCTGCCTCAATCCGTTAAATGCGAATATCTAAAGAACCCAGCTTTCAAAATTGTTCTCGTTTTCAGTTCTGAATAGGAAATTAAGACACCTTTCCAAAATGTCTAAGAATGTTAAGATTTTGTCACAAAAGTTTTTCATGTATTTTGGAAAAAATCATGGACTAACCCCTTGCCTTTTTTTAAAAAAAAAAACAACTTTTTTTCAAAGTTAATGAAATAAATCGTGCCAAACCTTACTAGAAAGATCTATTCCAACCAAATCGACTCATCGAATCCAATTTTTTTTTCGAGGTCTATCCAGTAAAATATTAGCATCCAAAGTGACTTTCCCAGATTTTAACGATTTTCTGCCTCCAACTACCTACCTTAATGTCTTTGGATGGCGATATTTCCAAAACAAAGCCTTCAAAATTATTGCGGCTTTCAATGGTGAAAAGAAAATTAACTCACCTTTCTAAAAATGTCAGACAAAAATGTTTTCAAGTTCCATTTAGTAAAATATTAGCATCCAAAATGACTTTCCCAGATTTTAACGATTTTCTGCCTCAATCCGTTAAATGCGAATATCTAAAGAACCCAGCTTTCAAAATTGTTCTCGTTTTCAGTTCTGAATAGGAAATTAAGACACCTTTCCAAAATGTCTAAGAACGTTAAGATTTTGTCACAAAAGTTTTTCATGTATTTTGGAAAAAATCATGGACTAACCCCTTGCCTTTTTTTCAAAAAAAAACAACTTTTTTTCAAAGTTACTGAAATAAATCGTGCCATACCTTACTGGAAAGATCTATTCCAACCAAATCGACTCATCGAATCCAATTTTTTTTTCGAGGTCTATCCAGTAAAATATTAGCATCCAAAGTGACTTTCCCAGATTTTAACGATTTTCTGCCTCCAACTACCTACCTTAATGTCTTTGGATGGCGATATTTCCAAAACAAAGCCTTCAAAATTATTGCGGCTTTCAATGGTGAAAAGAAAATTAACTCACCTTTCCAAAAATGTCAGACAAACATTTTTTCAATTTCTATTTAGTAAAATATTAGCATCCAAAATGACTTTCCCAGATTTTAACGATTTTCTGCCTCAATCCGTTAAATGCGAATATCTAAAGAACCCAGCTTTCAAAATTGTTCTCGTTTTCAGTTCTGAATAGGAAATTAAGACACCTTTCCAAAATGTCTAAGAACGTTAAGATTTTGTCACAAAAGTTTTTCATGTATTTTGGAAAAAATCATGGACCTTTTTTTCAAAAAAAAAACAACTTTTTTTCAAAGTTAATGAAATAAATCGTGCCAAACCTTACTGAAAAGATCTATTCCAACCAAATCGACTCATCGAATCCAATTTTTTTTTCGAGGTCTATCCAGTAAAATATTAGCATCCAAAGTGACTTTCCCAGATTTTAACGATTTTCTGCCTCCAACTACCTACCTTAATGTCTTTGGATGGCGATATTTCCAAAACAAAGCCTTCAAAATTATTGCGGCTTTCAATGGTGAAAAGAAAATTAACTCACCTTTCCAAAAATGTCAGACAAACATTTTTTCAATTTCTATTTAGTAAAATATTAGCATCCAAAATGACTTTCCCAGATTTTAACGATTTTCTGCCTCAATCCGTTAAATGCGAATATCTAAAGAACCCAGCTTTCAAAATTGTTCTCGTTTTCAGTTCTGAATAGGAAATCAAGACACCTTTCCAAAATGTCTAGGAACGTTAAGATTTTGTCACAAAAGTTTTTCATGTATTTTGGAAAAAATCATGGACTAACCCCTTGCCTTTTTTTCAAAAAAAAAACAACTTTTTTTCAAAGTTAATGAAATAAATCGTGCCATACCTTACTGGAAAGATCTTTTCCAACCAAATCGACTCATCGAAGCCAATTTTTTTTTCGAGGTCTATCCAGTAAAATATTAGCATCCAAAGTGACTTTCCCAGATTTTAACGATTTTCTGCCTCCAACTACCTACCTTAATGTCTTTGGATGGCGATATTTCCAAAACAAAGCCTTCAAAATTATTGTGGCTTTCAATGGTGAAAAGAAAATTAACTCACCTTTCTAAAAATGTCAGACAAAAATGTTTTCAAGTTCCATTTAGTAAAATATTAGCATCCAAAATGACTTTCCCAGATTTTAACGATTTTCTGCCTCAATCCGTTAAATGCGAATATCTAAAGAACCCAGCTTTCAAAATTGTTCTCGTTTTCAGTTCTGAATAGGAAATTAAGACACCTTTCCAAAATGTCTAAGAACGTTAAGATTTTGTCACAAAAGTTTTTCATGTATTTTGGAAAAAATCATGGACTAACCCCTTGCCTTTTTAAAAAAAAAAAACAACTTTTTTTCAAAGTTAATGAAATAAATCGTGCCATACCTTACTGGAAAGATCTATTCCAACAAAATCGACTCATCGAAGCCAATTTTTTTTTCGAGGTCTATCCAGTAAAATATTAGCATCCAAAGTGACTTTCCCAGATTTTAACGATTTTCTGCCTCCAACTACCTACCTTAATGTCTTTGGATGGCGATATTTCCAAAACAAAGCCTTCAAAATTATTGCGGCTTTCAATGGTGAAAAGAAAATTAACTCACCTTTCCAAAAATGTCAGACAAACATTTTTTCAATTTCTATTTAGTAAAATATTAGCATCCAAAATGACTTTCCCAGATTTTAACGATTTTCTGCCTCAATCCGTTAAATGCGAATATCTAAAGAACCCAGCTTTCAAAATTGTTCTCGTTTTCAGTTCTGAATAGGAAATCAAGACACCTTTCCAAAATGTCTAGGAACGTTAAGATTTTGTCACAAAAGTTTTTCATGTATTTTGGAAAAAATCATGGACTAACCCCTTGCCTTTTTTTCAAAAAAAAAACAACTTTTTTTCAAAGTTAATGAAATAAATCGTGCCATACCTTACTGGAAAGATCTTTTCCAACCAAATCGACTCATCGAAGCCAATTTTTTTTTCGAGGTCTATCCAGTAAAATATTAGCATCCAAAGTGACTTTCCCAGATTTTAACGATTTTCTGCCTCCAACTACCTACCTTAATGTCTTTGGATGGCGATATTTCCAAAACAAAGCCTTCAAAATTATTGCGGCTTTCAATGGTGAAAAGAAAATTAACTCACCTTTCCAAAAATGTCAGACAAACATTTTTTCAATTTCTATTTAGTAAAATATTAGCATCCAAAATGACTTTCCCAGATTTTAACGATTTTCTGCCTCAATCCGTTAAATGCGAATATCTAAAGAACCCAGCTTTCAAAATTGTTCTCGTTTTCAGTTCTGAATAGGAAATCAAGACACCTTTCCAAAATGTCTAGGAACGTTAAGATTTTGTCACAAAAGTTTTTCATGTATTTTGGAAAAAATCATGGACTAACCCCTTGCCTTTTTTTCAAAAAAAAAACAACTTTTTTTCAAAGTTAATGAAATAAATCGTGCCATACCTTACTGGAAAGATCTTTTCCAACCAAATCGACTCATCGAAGCCAATTTTTTTTTCGAGGTCTATCCAGTAAAATATTAGCATCCAAAGTGACTTTCCCAGATTTTAACGATTTTCTGCCTCCAACTACCTACCTTAATGTCTTTGGATGGCGATATTTCCAAAACAAAGCCTTCAAAATTATTGTGGCTTTCAATGGTGAAAAGAAAATTAACTCACCTTTCTAAAAATGTCAGACAAAAATGTTTTCAAGTTCCATTTAGTAAAATATTAGCATCCAAAATGACTTTCCCAGATTTTAACGATTTTCTGCCTCAATCCGTTAAATGCGAATATCTAAAGAACCCAGCTTTCAAAATTGTTCTCGTTTTCAGTTCTGAATAGGAAATTAAGACACCTTTCCAAAATGTCTAAGAACGTTAAGATTTTGTCACAAAAGTTTTTCATGTATTTTGGAAAAAATCATGGACTAACCCCTTGCCTTTTTAAAAAAAAAAAACAACTTTTTTTCAAAGTTAATGAAATAAATCGTGCCATACCTTACTGGAAAGATCTATTCCAACAAAATCGACTCATCGAAGCCAATTTTTTTTTCGAGGTCTATCCAGTAAAATATTAGCATCCAAAGTGACTTTCCCAGATTTTAACGATTTTCTGCCTCCAACTACCTACCTTAATGTCTTTGGATGGCGATATTTCCAAAACAAAGCCTTCAAAATTATTGCGGCTTTCAATGGTGAAAAGAAAATTAACTCACCTTTCCAAAAATGTCAGACAAACATTTTTTCAATTTCTATTTAGTAAAATATTAGCATCCAAAATGACTTTCCCAGATTTTAACGATTTTCTGCCTCAATCCGTTAAATGCGAATATCTAAAGAACCCAGCTTTCAAAATTGTTCTCGTTTTCAGTTCTGAATAGGAAATCAAGACACCTTTCCAAAATGTCTAGGAACGTTAAGATTTTGTCACAAAAGTTTTTCATGTATTTTGGAAAAAATCATGGACCTTTTTTTCAAAAAAAAAACAACTTTTTTTCAAAGTTAATGAAATAAATCGTGCCAAACCTTACTGAAAAGATCTATTCCAACCAAATCGACTCATCGAATCCAATTTTTTTTTCGAGGTCTATCCAGTAAAATATTAGCATCCAAAGTGACTTTCCCAGATTTTAACGATTTTCTGCCTCCAACTACCTACCTTAATGTCTTTGGATGGCGATATTTCCAAAACAAAGCCTTCAAAATTATTGCGGCTTTCAATGGTGAAAAGAAAATTAACTCACCTTTCCAAAAATGTCAGACAAACATTTTTTCAATTTCTATTTAGTAAAATATTAGCATCCAAAATGACTTTCCCAGATTTTAACGATTTTCTGCCTCAATCCGTTAAATGCGAATATCTAAAGAACCCAGCTTTCAAAATTGTTCTCGTTTTCAGTTCTGAATAGGAAATCAAGACACCTTTCCAAAATGTCTAGGAACGTTAAGATTTTGTCACAAAAGTTTTTCATGTATTTTGGAAAAAATCATGGACTAACCCCTTGCCTTTTTTTCAAAAAAAAAACAACTTTTTTTCAAAGTTAATGAAATAAATCGTGCCATACCTTACTGGAAAGATCTTTTCCAACCAAATCGACTCATCGAAGCCAATTTTTTTTTCGAGGTCTATCCAGTAAAATATTAGCATCCAAAGTGACTTTCCCAGATTTTAACGATTTTCTGCCTCCAACTACCTACCTTAATGTCTTTGGATGGCGATATTTCCAAAACAAAGCCTTCAAAATTATTGTGGCTTTCAATGGTGAAAAGAAAATTAACTCACCTTTCTAAAAATGTCAGACAAAAATGTTTTCAAGTTCCATTTAGTAAAATATTAGCATCCAAAATGACTTTCCCAGATTTTAACGATTTTCTGCCTCAATCCGTTAAATGCGAATATCTAAAGAACCCAGCTTTCAAAATTGTTCTCGTTTTCAGTTCTGAATAGGAAATTAAGACACCTTTCCAAAATGTCTAAGAACGTTAAGATTTTGTCACAAAAGTTTTTCATGTATTTTGGAAAAAATCATGGACTAACCCCTTGCCTTTTTAAAAAAAAAAAACAACTTTTTTTCAAAGTTAATGAAATAAATCGTGCCATACCTTACTGGAAAGATCTATTCCAACAAAATCGACTCATCGAAGCCAATTTTTTTTTCGAGGTCTATCCAGTAAAATATTAGCATCCAAAGTGACTTTCCCAGATTTTAACGATTTTCTGCCTCCAACTACCTACCTTAATGTCTTTGGATGGCGATATTTCCAAAACAAAGCCTTCAAAATTATTGCGGCTTTCAATGGTGAAAAGAAAATTAACTCACCTTTCTAAAAATGTCAGACAAACATTTTTTCAAGTTCTATTTAGTAAAATATTAGCATCCAAAATGACTTTACGAGATTTTAACGATTTTCTGCCTCAATCCGTTAAATGCGAATATCTAAAGAACCCAGCTTTCAAAATTGTTCTCGTTTTCAGTTCTGAATAGGAAATTAAGACACCTTTCCAAAATGTCTAAGAACGTTAAGATTTTTTCACAAAAGTTTTTATTGTATTTTGGAAAAAATCATGGACTAACCCCTTGCCTTTTTTTCAAAAAAAAAACAACTTTTTTTCAAAGTTAATGAAATAAATCGTGCCAAACCTTACTAGAAAGATCTATTCCAACCAAATCGACTCATCGAATCCAATTTTTTTTTCGAGGTCTATCCAGTAAAATATTAGCATCCAAAGTGACTTTCCCAGATTTTAACGATTTTCTGCCTCCAACTACCTACCTTAATGTCTTTGGATGGCGATATTTCCAAAACAAAGCCTTCAAAATTATTGCGGCTTTCAATGGTGAAAAGAAAATTAACTCACTTTTCTAAAAATGTCAGACAAAAATGTTCCATTTAGTAAAATATTAGCATCCAAAATGACTTTCCCAGATTTTAACGATTTTCTGCCTCAATCCGTTAAATGCGAATATCTAAAGAACCCAGCTTTCAAAATTGTTCTCGTTTTCAGTTCTGAATAGGAAATCAAGACACCTTTCCAAAATGTCTAAGAACGTTAAGATTTTGTCAAAAAAAATGTTCATGTGTTTTGGAAAAAATCATGGACTAACCCCTTGCCTTTTTTTCAAAAAAAAAACAACTTTTTTTCAAAGTTAATGAAATAAATCGTGCCAAACCTTACTGGAAAGATCTATTCCAACCAAATCGACTCATCGAAGCCAATTTTTTTTTCGAGGTCTATCCAGTAAAATATTAGCATCCAAAGTGACTTTCCCAGATTTTAACGATTTTCTGCCTCCAACTACCTACCTTAATGTCTTTGGATGGCGATATTTCCAAAACAAAGCCTTCAAAATTATTGCGGCTTTCAATGGTGAAAAGAAAATTAACTCACCTTTCTAAAAATGTCAGACAAACATTTTTTCAAGTTCTATTTAGTAAAATATTAGCATCCAAAGTGACTTTCCCAGATTTTAACGATTTTCTGCCTCAATCCGTTAAATGCGAATATCTAAAGAACCCAGCTTTCAAAATTGTTCTCGTTTTCAGTTCTGAATAGGAAATTAAGACACCTTTCCAAAATGTCTAAGAACGTTAAGATTTTGTCACAAAAGTTTTTCATGTATTTTGGAAAAAATCATGGACTAACCCCTTGCCTTTTTTTCAAAAAAAAAACAACTTTTTTTCAAAGTTAATGAAATAAATCGTGCCATACCTTACTGGAAAGATCTATTCCAACAAAATCGACTCATCGAAGCCAATTTTTTTTTCGAGGTCTATCCAGTAAAATATTAGCATCCAAAGTGACTTTCCCAGATTTTAACGATTTTCTGCCTCCAACTACCTACCTTAATGTCTTTGGATGGCGATATTTCCAAAACAAAGCCTTCAAAATTATTGCGGCTTTCAATGGTGAAAAGAAAATTAACTCACCTTTCTAAAAATGTCAGACAAACATTTTTTCAAGTTCTATTTAGTAAAATATTAGCATCCAAAGTGACTTTCCCAGATTTTAACGATTTTCTGCCTCAATCCGTTAAATGCGAATATCTAAAGAACCCAGCTTTCAAAATTGTTCTCGTTTTCAGTTCTGAATAGGAAATTAAGACACCTTTCCAAAATGTCTAAGAACGTTAAGATTTTGTCACAAAAGTTTTTCATGTATTTTGGAAAAAATCATGGACTAACCCCTTGCCTTTTTTTCAAAAAAAAACAACTTTTTTTCAAAGTTAATGAAATAAATCGTGCCATACCTTACTGGAAAGATCTATTCCAACAAAATCGACTCATCGAAGCCAATTTTTTTTTCGAGGTCTATCCAGTAAAATATTAGCATCCAAAGTGACTTTCCCAGATTTTAACGATTTTCTGCCTCCAACTACCTACCTTAATGTCTTTGGATGGCGATATTTCCAAAACAAAGCCTTCAAAATTATTGCGGCTTTCAATGGTGAAAAGAAAATTAACTCACCTTTCTAAAAATGTCAGACAAACATTTTTTCAAGTTCTATTTAGTAAAATATTAGCATCCAAAGTGACTTTCCCAGATTTTAACGATTTTCTGCCTCAATCCGTTAAATGCGAATATCTAAAGAACCCAGCTTTCAAAATTGTTCTCGTTTTCAGTTCTGAATAGGAAATTAAGACACCTTTCCAAAATGTCTAAGAACGTTAAGATTTTGTCACAAAAGTTTTTCATGTATTTTGGAAAAAATCATGGACCCCTTGCCTTTTTTTCAAAAAAAAACAACTTTTTTTCAAAGTTAATGAAATAAATCGTGCCATACCTTACTGGAAGGATCTATTCCAACCAAATCGACTCATCGAAGCCAATTTTTTTTTCGAGGTCTATCCAGTAAAATATTAGCATCCAAAGTGACTTTCCCAGATTTTAACGATTTTCTGCCTCCAACTACCTACCTTAATGTCTTTGGATGGCGATATTTCCAAAACAAAGCCTTCAAAATTATTGCGGCTTTCAAGGGTGAAAAGAAAATTAACTCACCTTTCTAAAAATGTCAGACAAACATTTTTTCAAGTTCTATTTAGTAAAATATTAGCATCCAAAATGACTTTACGAGATTTTAACGATTTTCTGCCTCAATCCGTTAAATGCGAATATCTAAAGAACCCAGCTTTCAAAATTGTTCTCGTTTTCAGTTCTGAATAGGAAATTAAGACACCTTTCCAAAATGTCTAAGAACGTTAAGATTTTGTCACAAAAGTTTTTCATGTATTTTGGAAAAAATCATGGACCCCTTGCCTTTTTTTCAAAAAAAAACAACTTTTTTTCAAAGTTAATGAAATAAATCGTGCCATACCTTACTGGAAAGATCTATTCCAACCAAATCGACTCATCGAAGCCAATTTTTTTTTCGAGGTCTATCCAGTAAAATATTAGCATCCAAAATGACTTTCCCAGATTTTAACGATTTTCTGCCTCAATCCGTTAAATGCGAATATCTAAAGAACCCAGCTTTCAAAATTGTTCTCGTTTTCAGTTCTGAATAGGAAATCAAGACACCTTTCCAAAATGTCTAAGAACGTTAAGATTTTGTCAAAAAAAATGTTCATGTGTTTTGGAAAAAATCATGGACTAACCCCTTGCCTTTTTTTCAAAAAAAAAACAACTTTTTTTAAAAGTTAATGAAATAAATCGTGCCAAACCTTACTGGAAAGATCTATTCCAACCAAATCGACTCATCGAAGCCAATTTTTTTTTCGAGGTCTATCCAGTAAAATATTAGCATCCAAAGTGACTTTCCCAGATTTTAACGATTTTCTGCCTCCAACTACCTACCTTAATGTCTTTGGATGGCGATATTTCCAAAACAAAGCCTTCAAAATTATTACGGCTTTCAATGGTGAAAAGAAAATTAACTCACCTTTCTAAAAATGTCAGACAAAAATGTTCCATTTAGTAAAATATTAGCATCCAAAATGACTTTCCCAGATTTTAACGATTTTCTGCCTCAATCCGTTAAATGCGAATATTTAAAGAACCCAGCTTTCAAAATTGTTCTCGTTTTCAGTTCTGAATAGGAAATTAAGACACCTTTCCAAAATGTCTAAGAATGTTAAGATTTTGTCACAAAAGTTTTTCATGTATTTTGGAAAAAATCATGGACTAACCCCTTGCCTTTTTTTTAAAAAAAAAACAACTTTTTTTCAAAGTTAATGAAATAAATCGTGCCAAACCTTACTAGAAAGATCTATTCCAACCAAATCGACTCATCGAATCCAATTTTTTTTTCGAGGTCTATCCAGTAAAATATTAGCATCCAAAGTGACTTTCCCAGATTTTAACGATTTTCTGCCTCCAACTACCTACCTTAATGTCTTTGGATGGCGATATTTCCAAAACAAAGCCTTCAAAATTATTGCGGCTTTCAATGGTGAAAAGAAAATTAACTCACCTTTCTAAAAATGTCAGACAAAAATGTTCCATTTAGTAAAATATTAGCATCCAAAATGACTTTCCCAGATTTTAACGATTTTCTGCCTCAATCCGTTAAATGCGAATATCTAAAGAACCCAGCTTTCAAAATTGTTCTCGTTTTCAGTTCTGAATAGGAAATTAAGACACCTTTCCAAAATGTCTAAGAACGTTAAGATTTTGTCACAAAAGTTTTTCATGTATTTTGGAAAAAATCATGGACCTTTTTTTCAAAAAAAAAAACAACTTTTTTTCAAAGTTAATGAAATAAATCGTGCCAAACCTTACTGGAAAGATCTATTCCAACCAAATCGACTCATCGAAGCCAATTTTTTTTTCGAGGTCTATCCAGTAAAATATTAGCATCCAAAGTGACTTTCCCAGATTTTAACGATTTTCTGCCTCCAACTACCTACCCTAATGTCTTTGGATAGCGATATTTCCAAAACAAAGCCTTCAAAATTATTGCGGCTTTCAATGGTGAAAAGAAAATTAACTCACCTTTCTAAAAATGTCAGACAAAAATTTTTTCAAGTTCCATTTAGTAAAATATTAGCATCCAAAATGACTTTCCCAGATTTTAACGATTTTCTGCCTCAATCCGTTAAATGCGAATATCTAAAGAACCCAGCTTTCAAAATTGTTCTCGTTTTCAGTTCTGAATAGGAAATTAAGACACCTTTCCAAAATGTCTAAGAACGTTAAGATTTTGTCACAAAAGTTTTTCATGTATTTTGGAAAAAATCATGGACTAACCCCTTGCCTTTTTTCAAAAAAAAAACAACTTTTTTTCAAAGTTAATGAAATAAATCGTGCCAAACCTTACTGGAAAGATCTATTCCAACCAAATCGACTCATCGAAGCCAATTTTTTTTTCGAGGTCTATCCAGTAAAATATTAGCATCCAAAGTGACTTTCCCAGATTTTAACGATTTTCTGCCTCCAACTACCTACCTTAATGTCTTTGGATGGCGATATTTCCAAAACAAAGCCTTCAAAATTATTGCGGCTTTCAATGGTGAAAAGAAAATTAACTCACCTTTCTAAAAATGTCAGACAAAAATGTTCCATTTAGTAAAATATTAGCATCCAAAATGACTTTCCCAGATTTTAACGATTTTCTGCCTCAATCCGTTAAATGCGAATATTTAAAGAACCCAGCTTTCAAAATTGTTCTCGTTTTCAGTTCTGAATAGGAAATTAAGACACCTTTCCAAAATGTCTAAGAATGTTAAGATTTTGTCACAAAAGTTTTTCATGTATTTTGGAAAAAATCATGGACTAACCCCTTGCCTTTTTTTCAAAAAAAAAACAACTTTTTTTCAAAGTTAATGAAATAAATCGTGCCAAACCTTACTAGAAAGATCTATTCCAACCAAATCGACTCATCGAATCCAATTTTTTTTTCGAGGTCTATCCAGTAAAATATTAGCATCCAAAGTGACTTTCCCAGATTTTAACGATTTTCTGCCTCCAACTACCTACCTTAATGTCTTTGGATGGCGATATTTCCAAAACAAAGCCTTCAAAATTATTGCGGCTTTCAATGGTGAAAAGAAAATTAACTCACCTTTCTAAAAATGTCAGACAAAAATGTTTTCAAGTTCCATTTAGTAAAATATTAGCATCCAAAATGACTTTCCCAGATTTTAACGATTTTCTGCCTCAATCCGTTAAATGCGAATATCTAAAGAACCCAGCTTTCAAAATTGTTCTCGTTTTCAGTTCTGAATAGGAAATTAAGACACCTTTCCAAAATGTCTAAGAACGTTAAGATTTTGTCACAAAAGTTTTTCATGTATTTTGGAAAAAATCATGGACTAACCCCTTGCCTTTTTTTCAAAAAAAAAACAACTTTTTTTCAAAGTTAATGAAATAAATCGTGCCAAACCTTACTAGAAAGATCTATTCCAACCAAATCGACTCATCGAATCCAATTTTTTTTTCGAGGTCTATCCAGTAAAATATTAGCATCCAAAGTGACTTTCCCAGATTTTAACGATTTTCTGCCTCCAACTACCTACCTTAATGTCTTTGGATGGCGATATTTCCAAAACAAAGCCTTCAAAATTATTGCGGCTTTCAATGGTGAAAAGAAAATTAACTCACCTTTCCAAAAATGTCAGACAAACATTTTTTCAATTTCTATTTAGTAAAATATTAGCATCCAAAATGACTTTCCCAGATTTTAACGATTTTCTGCCTCAATCCGTTAAATGCGAATATCTAAAGAACCCAGCTTTCAAAATTGTTCTCGTTTTCAGTTCTGAATAGGAAATTAAGACACCTTTCCAAAATGTCTAAGAACGTTAAGATTTTGTCACAAAAGTTTTTCATGTATTTTGGAAAAAATCATGGACTAACCCCTTGCCTTTTTTTCAAAAAAAAAACAACTTTTTTTCAAAGTTAATGAAATAAATCGTGCCAAACCTTACTAGAAAGATCTATTCCAACCAAATCGACTCATCGAATCCAATTTTTTTTTCGAGGTCTATCCAGTAAAATATTAGCATCCAAAGTGACTTTCCCAGATTTTAACGATTTTCTGCCTCCAACTACCTACCTTAATGTCTTTGGATGGCGATATTTCCAAAACAAAGCCTTCAAAATTATTGCGGCTTTCAATGGTGAAAAGAAAATTAACTCACCTTTCCAAAAATGTCAGACAAACATTTTTTCAATTTCTATTTAGTAAAATATTGGCATCCAAAATGACTTTCCCAGATTTTAACGATTTTCTGCCTCAATCCGTTAAATGCGAATATCTAAAGAACCCAGCTTTCAAAATTGTTCTCGTTTTCAGTTCTGAATAGGAAATTAAGACACCTTTCCAAAATGTCTAAGAACGTTAAGATTTTGTCACAAAAGTTTTTCATGTATTTTGGAAAAAATCATGGACCTTTTTTTCAAAAAAAAAACAACTTTTTTTCAAAGTTAATGAAATAAATCGTGCCAAACCTTACTGAAAAGATCTATTCCAACCAAATCGACTCATCGAAGCCAATTTTTTTTCGAGGTCTATCCAGTAAAATATTAGCATCCAAAGTGACTTTCTCAGATTTTAACGATTTTCTGCCTCCAACTACCTACCTTAATGTCTTTGGATGGCGATATTTCCAAAACAAAGCCTTCAAAATTATTGCGGCTTTCAATGGTGAAAAGAAAATTAACTCACCTTTCTAAAAATGTCAGACAAAAATGTTTTCAAGTTCCATTTAGTAAAATATTAGCATCCAAAATGACTTTCCCAGATTTTAACGATTTTCTGCCTCAATCCGTTAAATGCGAATATCTAAAGAACCCAGCTTTCAAAATTGTTCTCGTTTTCAGTTCTGAATAGGAAATTAAGACACCTTTCCAAAATGTCTAAGAACGTTAAGATTTTGTCACAAAAGTTTTTCATGTATTTTGGAAAAAATCATGGACTAACCCCTTGCCTTTTTTTCAAAAAAAAAACAACTTTTTTTCAAAGTTAATGAAATAAATCGTGCCAAACCTTACTAGAAAGATCTATTCCAACCAAATCGACTCATCGAATCCAATTTTTTTTTCGAGGTCTATCCAGTAAAATATTAGCATCCAAAGTGACTTTCCCAGATTTTAACGATTTTCTGCCTCCAACTACCTACCTTAATGTCTTTGGATGGCGATATTTCCAAAACAAAGCCTTCAAAATTATTGCGGCTTTCAATGGTGAAAAGAAAATTAACTCACCTTTCTAAAAATGTCAGACAAAAATGTTTTCAAGTTCCATTTAGTAAAATATTAGCATCCAAAATGACTTTCCCAGATTTTAACGATTTTCTGCCTCAATCCGTTAAATGCGAATATCTAAAGAACCCAGCTTTCAAAATTGTTCTCGTTTTCAGTTCTGAATAGGAAATCAAGACACCTTTCCAAAATGTCTAAGAACGTTAAGATTTTGTCACAAAAGTTTTTCATGTATTTTGGAAAAAATCATGGACCTTTTTTTCAAAAAAAAAACAACTTTTTTTCAAAGTTAATGAAATAAATCGTGCCAAACCTTACTGAAAAGATCTATTCCAACCAAATCGACTCATCGAAGCCAATTTTTTTTCGAGGTCTATCCAGTAAAATATTAGCATCCAAAGTGACTTTCCCAGATTTTAACGATTTTCTGCCTCCAACTACCTACCTTAATGTCTTTGGATGGCGATATTTCCAAAACAAAGCCTTCAAAATTATTGCGGCTTTCAATGGTGAAAAGAAAATTAACTCACCTTTCTAAAAATGTCAGACAAAAATGTTTTCAAGTTCCATTTAGTAAAATATTAGCATCCAAAATGACTTTCCCAGATTTTAACGATTTTCTGCCTCAATCCGTTAAATGCGAATATCTAAAGAACCCAGCTTTCAAAATTGTTCTCGTTTTCAGTTCTGAATAGGAAATCAAGACACCTTTCCAAAATGTCTAGGAACGTTAAGATTTTGTCACAAAAGTTTTTCATGTATTTTGGAAAAAATCATGGACTAACCCCTTGCCTTTTTTTCAAAAAAAAACAACTTTTTTTCAAAGTTAATGAAATAAATCGTGCCATACCTTACTGGAAAGATCTATTCCAACCAAATCGACTCATCGAAGCCAATTTTTTTTTCGAGGTCTATCCAGTAAAATATTAGCATCCAAAGTGACTTTCCCAGATTTTAACGATTTTCTGCCTCCAACTACCTACCTTAATGTCTTTGGATGGCGATATTTCCAAAACAAAGCCTTCAAAATTATTGCGGCTTTCAATGGTGAAAAGAAAATTAACTCACCTTTCTAAAAATGTCAGACAAACATTTTTTCAAGTTCTATTTAGTAAAATATTAGCATCCAAAATGACTTTACGAGATTTTAACGATTTTCTGCCTCAATCCGTTAAATGCGAATATCTAAAGAACCCAGCTTTCAAAATTGTTCTCGTTTTCAATTCTGAATAGGAAATTAAGACACCTTTCCAAAATGTCTAAGAACGTTAAGATTTTGTCACAAAAGTTTTTCATGTATTTTGGAAAAAATCATGGACTAACCCCTTGCCTTTTTTTCAAAAAAAAACAACTTTTTTTCAAAGTTAATGAAATAAATCGTGCCAAACCTTACTGGAAAGATCTATTCCAACCAAATCGACTCATCGAAGCCATTTTTTTTTTCGAGGTCTATCCAGTAAAATATTAGCATCCAAAGTGACTTTCCCAGATTTTAACGATTTTCTGCCTCCAACTACCTACCTTAATGTCTTTGGATGGCGATATTTCCAAAACAAAGCCTTCAAAATTATTGCGGCTTTCAATGGTGAAAAGAAAATTAACTCACCTTTCTAAAAATGTCAGACAAAAATGTTTTCAAGTTCCATTTAGTAAAATATTAGCATCCAAAATGACTTTCCCAGATTTTAAAGATTTTCTGCCTCAATCCGTTAAATGCGAATATCTAAAGAACCCAGCTTTCAAAATTGTTCTCGTTTTCAGTTCTGAATAGGAAATTAAGACACCTTTCCAAAATGTCTAAGAACGTTAAGATTTTGTCACAAAAGTTTTTCATGTATTTTGGAAAAAATCATGGACTAACCCCTTGCCTTTTTTTAAAAAAAAAAAAACAACTTTTTTTCAAAGTTAATGAAATAAATCGTGCCATACCTTACTGGAAAGATCTATTCCAACCAAATCGACTCATCGAAGCCAATTTTTTTTTCGAGGTCTATCCAGTAAAATATTAGCATCCAAAGTGACTTTCCCAGATTTTAACGATTTTCTGCCTCCAACTACCTACCTTAATGTCTTTGGATGGCGATATTTCCAAAACAAAGCCTTCAAAATTATTGCGGCTTTCAAGGGTGAAAAGAAAATTAACTCACCTTTCTAAAAATGTCAGACAAACATTTTTTCAAGTTCTATTTAGTAAAATATTAGCATCCAAAATGACTTTACGAGATTTTAACGATTTTCTGCCTCAATCCGTTAAATGCGAATATCTAAAGAACCCAGCTTTCAAAATTGTTCTCGTTTTCAGTTCTGAATAGGAAATTAAGACACCTTTCCAAAATGTCTAAGAACGTTAAGATTTTGTCACAAAAGTTTTTCATGTATTTTGGAAAAAATCATGGACCTTTTTTTCAAAAAAAAAACAACTTTTTTTCAAAGTTAATGAAATAAATCGTGCCATACCTTACTGGAAAGATCTATTCCCACCAAATCGACTCATCGAAGCCAATTTTTTTTCGAGGTCTATCCAGTAAAATATTAGCATCCAAAATGACTTTACGAGATTTTAACGATTTTCTGCCTCAATCCGTTAAATGCGAATATCTAAAGAACCCAGCTTTCAAAATTGTTCTCGTTTTCAGTTCTGAATAGGAAATTAAGACACCTTTCCAAAATGTCTAAGAACGTTAAGATTTTGTCACAAAAGTTTTTCATGTATTTTGGAAAAAATCATGGACTAACCCCTTGCCTTTTTTTAAAAAAAAAAAAACAACTTTTTTTCAAAGTTAATGAAATAAATCGTGCCATACCTTACTGGAAAGATCTATTCCAACCAAATCGACTCATCGAAGCCAATTTTTTTTTCGAGGTCTATCCAGTAAAATATTAGCATCCAAAGTGACTTTCCCAGATTTTAACGATTTTCTGCCTCCAACTACCTACCTTAATGTCTTTGGATGGCGATATTTCCAAAACAAAGCCTTCAAAATTATTGCGGCTTTCAAGGGTGAAAAGAAAATTAACTCACCTTTCTAAAAATGTCAGACAAAAATGTTTTCAAGTTCCATTTAGTAAAATATTAGCATCCAAAATGACTTTCCCAGATTTTAAAGATTTTCTGCCTCAATCCGTTAAATGCGAATATCTAAAGAACCCAGCTTTCAAAATTGTTCTCGTTTTCAGTTCTGAATAGGAAATTAAGACACCTTTCCAAAATGTCTAAGAACGTTAAGATTTTGTCACAAAAGTTTTTCATGTATTTTGGAAAAAATCATGGACTAACCCCTTGCCTTTTTTAAAAAAAAAAAAACAACTTTTTTTCAAAGTTAATGAAATAAATCGTGCCATACCTTACTGGAAAGATCTATTCCAACCAAATCGACTCATCGAAGCCAATTTTTTTTTCGAGGTCTATCCAGTAAAATATTAGCATCCAAAGTGACTTTCCCAGATTTTAACGATTTTCTGCCTCCAACTACCTACCTTAATGTCTTTGGATGGCGATATTTCCAAAACAAAGCCTTCAAAATTATTGCGGCTTTCAATGGTGAAAAGAAAATTAACTCACCTTTCTAAAAATGTCAGACAAAAATTTTTTCAAGTTCCATTTAGTAAAATATTAGCATCCAAAATGACTTTCCCAGATTTTAACGATTTTCTGCCTCAATCCGTTAAATGCGAATATCTAAAGAACCCAGCTTTCAAAATTGTTCTCGTTTTCAGTTCTGAATAGGAAATTAAGACACCTTTCCAAAATGTCTAAGAACGTTAAGATTTTGTCACAAAAGTTTTTCATGTATTTTGGAAAAAATCATGGACCCCTTGCCTTTTTTTCAAAAAAAAAAAACAACTTTTTTTCAAAGTTAATGAAATAAATCGTGCCATACCTTACTGGAAAGATCTATTCCAACCAAATCGACTCATCGAAGCCAATTTTTTTTTCGAGGTCTATCCAGTAAAATATTAGCATCCAAAGTGACTTTCCCAGATTTTAACGATTTTCTGCCTCCAACTACCTACCTTAATGTCTTTGGATGGCGATATTTCCAAAACAAAGCCTTCAAAATTATTGCGGCTTTCAAGGGTGAAAAGAAAATTAACTCACCTTTCTAAAAATGTCAGACAAAAAAGTTTTCAAGTTCCATTTAGTAAAATATTAGCATCCAAAATGACTTTCCCAGATTTTAACGATTTTCTGCCTCAATCCGTTAAATGCGAATATCTAAAGAACCCAGCTTTCAAAATTGTTCTCGTTTTCAGTTCTGAATAGGAAATCAAGACACCTTTCCAAAATGTCTAAGAACGTTAAGATTTTGTCACAAAAGTTTTTCATGCATTTTGGAAAAAATCATGGACTAACCCCTTGCCTTTTTTTAAAAAAAAAAACAACTTTTTTTCAAAGTTAATGAAATAAATCTCGCCATACCTTACTGGAAAGATCTATTCCCACCAAATCGACTCATCGAAGCCAATTTTTTTTTCGAGGTCTATCCAGTAAAATATTAGCATCCAAAGTGACTTTCCCAGATTTTAACGATTTTCTGCCTCCAACTACCTACCTTAATGTCTTTGGATGGCGATATTTCCAAAACAAAGCCTTCAAAATTATTGCGGCTTTCAATGGTGAAAAGAAAATTAACTCACCTTTCTAAAAATGTCAGACAAACATTTTTTCAAGTTCCATTGAGTAAAATATTAGCATCCAAAATGACTTTCCCAGATTTTAACGATTTTCTGCCTCAATCCGTTAAATGCGAATATCTAAAGAACCAAGCTTTCAAAATTGTTCTCGTTTTCAGTTCTGAATAGGAAATTAAGACACCTTTCCAAAATGTCTAAGAACGTTAAGATTTTGTCACAAAAGTTTTTCATGTATTTTGGAAAAAATCATGGACTAACCCCTTGCCTTTTTTTCAAAAAAAAAACAACTTTTTTTCAAAGTTAATGAAATAAATCGTGCCATACCTTACTGGGAAGATCTATTCCAACCAAATCGACTCATCGAAGCCAATTTTTTTTTCGAGGTCTATCCAGTAAAATATTAGCATCCAAAGTGACTTTCCCAGATTTTAACGATTTTCTGCCTCCAACAACCTACCTTAATGTCTTTGGATGGCGATATTTCCAAAACAAAGCCTTCAAAATTATTGCGGCTTTCAATGGTGAAAAGAAAATTAACTCACCTTTCTAAAAATGTCAGACAAACATTTTTTCAAGTTCTATTTAGTAAAATATTAGCATCCAAAATGACTTTACGAGATTTTAACGATTTTCTGCCTCAATCCGTTAAATGCGAATATCTAAAGAACCCAGCTTTCAAAATTGTTCTCGTTTTCAGTTCTGAATAGGAAATTAAGACACCTTTCCAAAATGTCTAAGAACGTTAAGATTTTGTCACAAAAGTTTTTCATGTATTTTGGAAAAAATCATGGACTAACCCCTTGCCTTTTTTTAAAAAAAAAAAAACAACTTTTTTTCAAAGTTAATGAAATAAATCGTGCCATACCTTACTGGAAAGATCTATTCCAACCAAATCGACTCATCGAAGCCAATTTTTTTTTCGAGGTCTATCCAGTAAAATATTAGCATCCAAAGTGACTTTCCCAGATTTTAACGATTTTCTGCCTCCAACTACCTACCTTAATGTCTTTGGATGGCGATATTTCCAAAACAAAGCCTTCAAAATTATAGCGGCTTTCAATGGTGAAAAGAAAATTAACTCACCTTTCCAAAAATGTCAGACAAACATTTTTTCAAGTTCTATTTAGTAAAATATTAGCATCCAAAATGACTTTACGAGATTTTAACGATTTTCTGCCTCAATCCGTTAAATGCGAATATCTAAAGAACCCAGCTTTCAAAATTGTTCTCGTTTTCAGTTCTGAATAGGAAATTAAGACACCTTTCCAAAATGTCTAAGAACGTTAAGATTTTGTCACAAAAGTTTTTCATGTATTTTGGAAAAAATCATGGACTAACCCCTTGCCTTTTTTTCAAAAAAAAAACAACTTTTTTTCAAAGTTAATGAAATAAATCGTGCCATACCTTACTGGGAAGATCTATTCCAACCAAATCGACTCATCGAAGCCAATTTTTTTTTCGAGGTCTATCCAGTAAAATATTAGCATCCAAAGTGACTTTCCCAGATTTTAACGATTTTCTGCCTCCAACTACCTACCTTAATGTCTTTGGATGGCGATATTTCCAAAACAAAGCCTTCAAAATTATTGCGGCTTTCAATGGTTTTTTTTTTTTTTTTTTTTTATTATCCGATGGAAATCTTCAAAAGACACTCGGTAAGAATCGGTACCAAGTAGTGTGGGACTCTTACCGCACTAAAACCACCGGTGAATCAGGACCAATCTATGAAAGATCGACAAATGATTTTTCTTTCTTAATTTATAAGTCGCATTGTGGGAAGTTTAAGTTATAACACTTTCCATAGCTTTCAGACCATCAGCTCATGAGGCTTGGTTCTTCTTAATCTCCGAACATTGTCTCGTACATTTAAGACGGTCTCCATTTCGGAGTTGGTATGACTTTGCAGTCGCTGATTGTGTGATACAGCGTGTTTTTTAACCACTTCTGTAACCATTTCAATTTGAAGGTCACGATGTAGATCGCTATTTCTTATATACCAAGGGGCATTTATTATTCCGCGAAGGACCTTGCTTTGGAATTTTTGGATGGGTTCAGCATTTGTTTTCTTTGTACAGCCCCATAGTTGGATGCCATATGTCCAAACGGGTTTCAGTACTTGCTTATATAACATTAGTTTGTTCTGGATAGATAGGTCAGAGTTCTTTCCTAGTAACCAGTACATTTTTCTGTACTTCAAGTTTAGTTCGTCTTTTTTCTTTTTGATGTGCTCTTTCCATTTAAGCTTTGCATCCAAAGTCATTCCAAGGTATTTGGCAGTATTGGAGTAAGGTACTGTTGTACTGTTTATAAGAATTGGAACATTGTTTATTTTTTTGTTTGTAAAGTTTATATGCGTCGATTTTGTTTCATTTAGTTTGATTCGCCATTTTTGCGTCCAATCACTAACTTTATCGACTGCATTTTGCAGTTTTTGTGTAGCCTTCGTAACGGATTTATCTGGCACCAATATTGCAGTATCATCAGCAAAGGTGGCCATGATAGCGTTGATGTCCACTGGAATATCCCTTGTATATAACAGATACAGGGTTGGTCCTAGGACACTTCCTTGTGGTACACCGGCTTCAATTTTCTTTAGTTCCGAGTAATTTTGGTCGTACCGTACTCTAAAGAGTCGGTTCGTAACGTAGGATTTCAGTATTTCGTAGTACTGCCTGGGAAGATCCCTTTGCAGTTTGTACTCAAGTCCCAAGTGCCAAACCTTGTCAAAGGCTTGAGCAACATCTAAGAATATAGCCGAGCATACTTGTTTTTCTTCAAGTGCTTTTTCCACAACATCCGTAATCCGATGCACTTGGTCTATCGTGGAATGTTTATTTCTAAATCCAAACTGATGGCTCGGAATTAGTCTTCTTTCTTCTATTATTCTGCTTAGTCTTTTCAGAAGCAGTTTTTCGAAAACTTTTGCCATGATTGGTATAAGCGATATAGGTCTGTAAGATGTTACTTCTGTTGGTGGCTTACCTTGCTTAGGTATAACAATGACTTCTGCAATTTTCCAATGATGTGGCACATATCTTAGTTTAAGGCATGCATTTATTATAAATTGGAGTTTTTTGAAGGCTGTCGAAGGCATTTCTTTCAAAACCTGAGCAGTTATTAGATCGTACCCTGGTGATTTTTTGTTAGACAACTTATGTTGACACATACTTCTTACTTCTTTGAGCGTGACAAAAGGAATTTCACATTCGTCGTTTCTATCAACAAACTGTAATGGATCTGTAGCTGTGGTTGCTGGAAATGGCTTAAAAACATTCGCGAGATGTTCAGCGAAGAGATCAGCCTTTTGTTTTGGGTTTCCGATCCATTTACCATCTTGAGATTTTACTGGCGGGTTTTGTGCCTGTGGTCTTTTTTGGCGCTTAGCTGCTTTCCATAAGGAGTATTCCGTAGAAGCATCCGCCGTCAGACTATTCAGGAATCTACTAAGTGAATCACTTTTAAATTCACAGATTCTTTTCTTTAGTTCATTGTTAAGACGGTTAAAAACTGCCTTATCACCTGGAAATCTCGTAGCTTGCCATTTTCTTCGAGCTCTTCTTTTCTCCAAGATCAGCTCCTTTATTTCGACAGGATATTTTATTTCTTTTTCTCTTGAGTTCGAAATTGTTGGAGTACTTTCTTCTGCAGCCTGTTGCACATCAGCAATAAATTGTTCTACTTCATGATCAATCTGTTCAATTGTTTGCATAGGGGATCTTAGGTTTATAAAACTTTCAAGTTTATCTCTGAATTCGTTCCAGTTTGTTCTTTTGTTCACGAGCTTAGGATTACTTTTTTCTATTATTTCTGCTTCGCTCAGTGATAATATTACTGGAGTATGATCTGACGATAAATCGTAATTACCTTCGACACTTATATGATTTCGTTTAATACCTTTTACTACGAAAAAGTCTATAAGGTCTGGTATTTTGTTAGAATCAGATGGCCAATATGTTGGCGAGCCAGAAGAATAAAATTCGCAGTTGTATTTGCGGCCTGCTTGATATAGCCGTTTGCCTTTCGTTGTTATGAGCCTAGATCCCCATTGGGTGTGTTTAGCATTGAAGTCGCCACCAACAAGGAAGTTATGTCCTAACAAATTTAGGAGTTCTGCATAGTCTTCTTCAGTTGGAGAGCGCCTCGGAGGGCAGTATATAGATGCTATCTTAAACTCTTTCTTTTTTATACCAATACTAATTGTGGTTACTTGCATGTTTTCATTAGTAAACTTCGGCTCTTCATAGTGTGTTAAGCACTTTTTTATTAGTATTGCCGATCCTCCCCTAGCTTTGTCAGCTGGGTGCGGAGCGTGATAACACGTATAGTTAGGTAATTTATTATCAAGATTTTGTTCTATAGCGAGGTGAGTTTCGGACACCAAACAAATGTCTATATGCTCAATGTCTAAAAAGATGTTTAGTTCTGATACATGGTGTAAAAGACCGTTTGCATTCCATGTTGCGATTTTGAGTGTTCTGTCCATCATTGTTTCTTAAGAGCGACTTCTTCGCTTAGCTGTTTTATGTTTAAATCTTGTTTGTCAATCCTTTTCAGGATAAGTTCAAGCATTTCTTTAATAGATGTTTCTTCGTTCTTCCGCACATTTTTAACAATCTGGGAATAGGATTTATTTTCATCACTTTTGCTTAGTGCAATTGCTTTTGGCGGTTGATTTTTAGTTTTGTTTTCAACGGCTACTTTTTTGCTTTCAACTATTGCTTTTGTGTTTGTTGGGTTTCTTAGCTTGTTCCCAGTTTTGTTTTTTCTTTTTGTGTCTTGGAATTTTTTGGCAACTGGACATCCTCTGTAACTTGCAGGATGGTTGCCTTGACAGTTAACGCATTTCGCTTTTTGTTCTCTGCCCATGGGACAGTTTTTAGTTGCATGCTTGCCTTCGCATTTAACACAAGCAAACTCACGATTGCAGTATTTTTGTGTATGCCCAAAGGCCTGACAGCGTTTACATTGTGGAACAATTTTTGACTTTCGTAGTGGTTCAATTTTGACAACTATGCCCATAATTGATTTTATACTGTAGATCTTATCGAGACTTTCTTTATTTTCAAAGGTGAGCATAAACAAAGGTAGAGATCTCCTTGTTGTCGTTGATACCCCAGTGGAGTCTTTGATTGTCTCATTTTTAATAAGATTATTCGCATCGAGAGCTTGGAAACCTTTTTGAATAAGGTCTTCGACAATATCTTTGGCTTTCAATGGTGAAAAGAAAATTAACTCACCTTTCCAAAAATGTCAGACAAACATTTTTTCAATTTCTATTTAGTAAAATATTAGCATCCAAAATGACTTTCCCCAGATTTTAACGATTTTCTGCCTCAATCCGTTAAATGCGAATATCTAAAGAACCCAGCTTTCAAAATTGTTCTCGTTTTCAGTTCTGAATAGGAAATTAAGACACCTTTCCAAAATGTCTAAGAACGTTAAGATTTTGTCACAAAAGTTTTTCATGTATTTTGGAAAAAATCATGGACTAACCCCTTGCCTTTTTTTCAAAAAAAAAACAACTTTTTTTCAAAGTTAATGAAATAAATCGTGCCAAACCTTACTAGAAAGATCTATTCCAACCAAATCGACTCATCGAATCCAATTTTTTTTTCGAGGTCTATCCAGTAAAATATTAGCATCCAAAGTGACTTTCCCAGATTTTAACGATTTTCTGCCTCCAACTACCTACCTTAATGTCTTTGGATGGCGATATTTCCAAAACAAAGCCTTCAAAATTATTGCGGCTTTCAATGGTGAAAAGAAAATTAACTCACCTTTCTAAAAATGTCAGACAAACATTTTTTCAAGTTCCATTGAGTAAAATATTAGCATCCAAAATGACTTTCCCAGATTTTAACGATTTTCTGCCTCAATCCGTTAAATGCGAATATCTAAAGAACCCAGCTTTCAAAATTGTTCTCGTTTTCAGTTCTGAATAGGAAATTAAGACACCTTTCCAAAATGTCTAAGAACGTTAAGATTTTGTCACAAAAGTTTTTCATGTATTTTGGAAAAAATCATGGACTAACCCCTTGCCTTTTTTTCAAAAAAAAAACAACTTTTTTTCAAAGTTAATGAAATAAATCGTGCCATACCTTACTGGGAAGATCTATTCCAACCAAATCGACTCATCGAAGCCAATTTTTTTTTCGAGGTCTATCCAGTAAAATATTAGCATCCAAAGTGACTTTCCCAGATTTTAACGATTTTCTGCCTCCAACTACCTACCTTAATGTCTTTGGATGGCGATATTTCCAAAACAAAGCCTTCAAAATTATAGCGGCTTTCAATGGTGAAAAGAAAATTAACTCACCTTTCCAAAAATGTCAGACAAACATTTTTTCAAGTTCTATTTAGTAAAATATTAGCATCCAAAATGACTTTACGAGATTTTAACGATTTTCTGCCTCAATCCGTTAAATGCGAATATCTAAAGAACCCAGCTTTCAAAATTGTTCTCGTTTTCAGTTCTGAATAGGAAATTAAGACACCTTTCCAAAATGTCTAAGAACGTTAAGATTTTGTCACAAAAGTTTTTCATGTATTTTGGAAAAAATCATGGACTAACCCCTTGCCTTTTTTTCAAAAAAAAAACAACTTTTTTTCAAAGTTAATGAAATAAATCGTGCCATACCTTACTGGGAAGATCTATTCCAACCAAATCGACTCATCGAAGCCAATTTTTTTTTCGAGGTCTATCCAGTAAAATATTAGCATCCAAAGTGACTTTCCCAGATTTTAACGATTTTCTGCCTCCAACAACCTACCTTAATGTCTTTGGATGGCGATATTTCCAAAACAAAGCCTTCAAAATTATTGCGGCTTTCAATGGTGAAAAGAAAATTAACTCACCTTTCTAAAAATGTCAGACAAACATTTTTTCAAGTTCTATTTAGTAAAATATTAGCATCCAAAATGACTTTCCCAGATTTTAACGATTTTCTGCCTCAATCCGTTAAATGCGAATATCTAAAGAACCCAGCTTTCAAAATTGTTCTCGTTTTCAGTTCTGAATAGGAAATTAAGACACCTTTCCAAAATGTCTAAGAACGTTAAGATTTTGTCACAAAAGTTTTTCATGTATTTTGGAAAAAATCATGGACTAACCCCTTGCCTTTTTTTCAAAAAAAAAACAACTTTTTTTCAAAGTTAATGAAATAAATCGTGCCATACCTTACTGGAAAGATCTATTCCCACCAAATCGACTCATCGAAGCCAATTTTTTTTTCGAGGTCTATCCAGTAAAATATTAGCATCCAAAGTGACTTTCCCAGATTTTAACGATTTTCTGCCTCCAACTACCTACCTTAATGTCTTTGGATGGCGATATTTCCAAAACAAAGCCTTCAAAATTATTGCGGCTTTCAATGGTGAAAAGAAAATTAACTCACCTTTCCAAAAATGTCAGACAAACATTTTTTCAATTTCTATTTAGTAAAATATTAGCATCCAAAATGACTTTACGAGATTTTAACGATTTTCTGCCTCAATCCGTTAAATGCGAATATCTAAAGAACCCAGCTTTCAAAATTGTTCTCGTTTTCAGTTCTGAATAGGAAATTAAGACACCTTTCCAAAATGTCTAAGAACGTTAAGATTTTGTCACAAAAGTTTTTCATGTATTTTGGAAAAAATCATGGACTAACCCCTTGCCTTTTTTTCAAAAAAAAAACAACTTTTTTTCAAAGTTAATGAAATAAATCGTGCCATACCTTACTGGAAAGATCTATTCCCACCAAATCGACTCATCGAAGCCAATTTTTTTTTCGAGGTCTATCCAGTAAAATATTAGCATCCAAAGTGACTTTCCCAGATTTTAACGATTTTCTGCCTCCAACTACCTACCTTAATGTCTTTGGATGGCGATATTTCCAAAACAAAGCCTTCAAAATTATTGCGGCTTTCAATGGTGAAAAGAAAATTAACTCACCTCTCCAAAAATGTCAGACAAACATTTTTTCAAGTTCTATTTAGTAAAATATTAGCATCCAAAATGACTTTCCCAGATTTTAACGATTTTCTGCCTCAATCCGTTAAATGCGAATATCTAAAGAACCCAGCTTTCAAAATTGTTCTCGTTTTCAGTTCTGAATAGGAAATAAAGACACCTTTCCAAAATGTCTAAGAACGTTAAGATTTTGTCACAAAAGTTTTTCATGTATTTTGGAAAAAATCATGGACTAACCCCTTGCCTTTTTTTCAAAAAAAAAACAACTTTTTTTCAAAGTTAATGAAATAAATCGTGCCATACCTTACTGGGAAGATCTATTCCAACCAAATCGACTCATCGAAGCCAATTTTTTTTTCGAGGTCTATCCAGTAAAATATTAGCATCCAAAGTGACTTTCCCAGATTTTAACGATTTTCTGCCTCCAACTACCTACCTTAATGTCTTTAGATGGCGATATTTCCAAAACAAAGCCTTCAAAATTATTGCGGCTTTCAATGGTGAAAAGAAAATTAACTCACCTTTCTAAAAATGTCAGACAAACATTTTTTCAAGTTCCATTGAGTAAAATATTAGCATCCAAAATGACTTTCCCAGATTTTAACGATTTTCTGCCTCAATCCGTTAAATGCGAATATCTAAAGAACCCAGCTTTCAAAATTGTTCTCGTTTTCAGTTCTGAATAGGAAATTAAGACACCTTTCCAAAATGTCTAAGAACGTTAAGATTTTGTCACAAAAGTTTTTCATGTATTTTGGAAAAAATCATGGACTAACCCCTTGCCTTTTTTAAAAAAAAAAAACAACTTTTTTTCAAAGTTAATGAAATAAATCGTGCCATACCTTACTGGAAAGATCTATTCCAACCAAATCGACTCATCGAAGCCAATTTTTTTTCGAGGTCTATCCAGTAAAATATTAGCATCCAAAGTGACTTTCCCAGATTTTAACGATTTTCTGCCTCCAACTACCTACCTTAATGTCTTTGGATGGCGATATTTCCAAAACAAAGCCTTCAAAATTATTGCGGCTTTCAATGGTGAAAAGAAAATTAACTCACCTCTCCAAAAATGTCAGACAAACATTTTTTCAAGTTCTATTTAGTAAAATATTAGCATCCAAAATGACTTTCCCAGATTTTAACGATTTTCTGCCTCAATCCGTTAAATGCGAATATCTAAAGAACCCAGCTTTCAAAATTGTTCTCGTTTTCAGTTCTGAATAGGAAATTAAGACACCTTTCCAAAATGTCTAAGAACGTTAAGATTTTGTCACAAAAGTTTTTCATGTATTTTGGAAAAAATCATGGACTAACCCCTTGCCTTTTTTTCAAAAAAAAAACAACTTTTTTTCAAAGTTAATGAAATAAATCGTGCCATACCTTACTGGAAAGATCTATTCCAACCAAATCGACTCATCGAAGCCAATTTTTTTTTCGAGGTCTATCCAGTAAAATATTAGCATCCAAAGTGACTTTCCCAGATTTTAACGATTTTCTGCCTCCAACTACCTACCTTAATGTCTTTGGATGGCGATATTTCCAAAACAAAGCCTTCAAAATTATTGCGGCTTTCAAGGGTGAAAAGAAAATTAACTCACCTTTCCAAAAATGTCAGACAAACATTTTTTCGAGGTCTATCCAGTAAAATATTAGCATCCAAAGTGACTTTCCCAGATTTTAACGATTTTCTGCCTCCAACTACCTACCTTAATGTCTTTGGATGGCGATATTTCCAAAACAAAGCCTTCAAAATTATTGCGGCTTTCAATGGTGAAAAGAAAATTAACTCACCTTTCTAAAAATGTCAGACAAACATTTTTTCAAGTTCCATTGAGTAAAATATTAGCATCCAAAATGACTTTCCCAGATTTTAACGATTTTCTGCCTCAATCCGTTAAATGCGAATATCTAAAGAACCCAGCTTTCAAAATTGTTCTCGTTTTCAGTTCTGAATAGGAAATTAAGACACCTTTCCAAAATGTCTAAGAACGTTAAGATTTTGTCACAAAAGTTTTTCATGTATTTTGGAAAAAATCATGGACTAACCCCTTGCCTTTTTTTCAAAAAAACAACAACTTTTTTTCAAAGTTAATGAAATAAATCGTGCCATACCTTACTGGGAAGATCTATTCCAACCAAATCGACTCATCGAATCCAATTTTTTTTTCGAGGTCTATCCAGTAAAATATTAGCATCCAAAGTGACTTTCCCAGATTTTAACGATTTTCTGCCTCCAACTACCTACCTTAATGTCTTTGGATGGCGATATTTCCAAAACAAAGCCTTCAAAATTATTGCGGCTTTCAATGGTGAAAAGAAAATTAACTCACCTTTCCAAAAATGTCAGACAAACATTTTTTCAAGTTCTATTTAGTAAAATATTAGCATCCAAAATGACTTTACGAGATTTTAACGATTTTCTGCCTCAATCCGTTAAATGCGAATATCTAAAGAACCCAGCTTTCAAAATTGTTCTCGTTTTCAGTTCTGAATAGGAAATTAAGACACCTTTCCAAAATGTCTAAGAACGTTAAGATTTTGTCACAAAAGTTTTTCATGTATTTTGGAAAAAATCATGGACTAACCCCTTGCCTTTTTTTCAAAAAAAAAACAACTTTTTTTCAAAGTTAATGAAATAAATCGTGCCATACCTTACTGGAAAGATCTATTCCCACCAAATCGACTCATCGAAGCCAATTTTTTTTTCGAGGTCTATCCAGTAAAATATTAGCATCCAAAGTGACTTTCCCAGATTTTAACGATTTTCTGCCTCCAACTACCTACCTTAATGTCTTTGGATGGCGATATTTCCAAAACAAAGCCTTCAAAATTATTGCGGCTTTCAATGGTGAAAAGAAAATTAACTCACCTTTCCAAAAATGTCAGACAAACATTTTTTCAAGTTCTATTTAGTAAAATATTAGCATCCAAAATGACTTTACGAGATTTTAACGATTTTCTGCCTCAATCCGTTAAATGCGAATATCTAAAGAACCCAGCTTTCAAAATTGTTCTCGTTTTCAGTTCTGAATAGGAAATTAAGACACCTTTCCAAAATGTCTAAGAACGTTAAGATTTTGTCACAAAAGTTTTTCATGTATTTTGGAAAAAATCATGGACTAACCCCTTGCCTTTTTTTCAAAAAAACAACAACTTTTTTTCAAAGTTAATGAAATAAATCGTGCCATACCTTACTGGGAAGATCTATTCCAACCAAATCGACTCATCGAAGCCAATTTTTTTTTCGAGGTCTATCCAGTAAAATATTAGCATCCAAAGTGACTTTCCCAGATTTTAACGATTTTCTGCCTCCAACTACCTACCTTAATGTCTTTGGATGGCGATATTTCCAAAACAAAGCCTTCAAAATTATTGCGGCTTTCAATGGTGAAAAGAAAATTAACTCACCTTTCCAAAAATGTCAGACAAACATTTTTTCAAGTTCTATTTAGTAAAATATTAGCATCCAAAATGACTTTACGAGATTTTAACGATTTTCTGCCTCAATCCGTTAAATGCGAATATCTAAAGAACCCAGCTTTCAAAATTGTTCTCGTTTTCAGTTCTGAATAGGAAATTAAGACACCTTTCCAAAATGTCTAAGAACGTTAAGATTTTGTCACAAAAGTTTTTCATGTATTTTGGAAAAAATCATGGACTAACCCCTTGCCTTTTTTTCAAAAAAAAAACAACTTTTTTTCAAAGTTAATGAAATAAATCGTGCCATACCTTACTGGAAAGATCTATTCCCACCAAATCGACTCATCGAAGCCAATTTTTTTTTCGAGGTCTATCCAGTAAAATATTAGCATCCAAAGTGACTTTCCCAGATTTTAACGATTTTCTGCCTCCAACTACCTACCTTAATGTCTTTGGATGGCGATATTTCCAAAACAAAGCCTTCAAAATTATTGCGGCTTTCAATGGTGAAAAGAAAATTAACTCACCTTTCTAAAAATGTCAGACAAACATTTTTTCAAGTTCCATTGAGTAAAATATTAGCATCCAAAATGACTTTCCCAGATTTTAACGATTTTCTGCCTCAATCCGTTAAATGCGAATATCTAAAGAACCCAGCTTTCAAAATTGTTCTCGTTTTCAGTTCTGAATAGGAAATTAAGACACCTTTCCAAAATGTCTAAGAACGTTAAGATTTTGTCACAAAAGTTTTTCATGTATTTTGGAAAAAATCATGGACTAACCCCTTGCCTTTTTTTCAAAAAAAAAACAACTTTTTTTCAAAGTTAATGAAATAAATCGTGCCATACCTTACTGGAAAGATCTATTCCCACCAAATCGACTCATCGAAGCCAATTTTTTTTTCGAGGTCTATCCAGTAAAATATTAGCATCCAAAGTGACTTTCCCAGATTTTAACGATTTTCTGCCTCCAACTACCTACCTTAATGTCTTTGGATGGCGATATTTCCAAAACAAAGCCTTCAAAATTATTGCGGCTTTCAATGGTGAAAAGAAAATTAACTCACCTTTCTAAAAATGTCAGACAAACATTTTTTCAAGTTCCATTGAGTAAAATATTAGCATCCAAAATGACTTTCCCAGATTTTAACGATTTTCTGCCTCAATCCGTTAAATGCGAATATCTAAAGAACCCAGCTTTCAAAATTGTTCTCGTTTTCAGTTCTGAATAGGAAATTAAGACACCTTTCCAAAATGTCTAAGAACGTTAAGATTTTGTCACAAAAGTTTTTCATGTATTTTGGAAAAAATCATGGACTAACCCCTTGCCTTTTTTTCAAAAAAAAAACAACTTTTTTTCAAAGTTAATGAAATAAATCGTGCCATACCTTACTGGGAAGATCTATTCCAACCAAATCGACTCATCGAAGCCAATTTTTTTTTCGAGGTCTATCCAGTAAAATATTAGCATCCAAAGTGTAATGTAAGACACCTTTCCAAAATGTCTAAGAACGTTAAGATTTTGTCACAAAAGTTTTTCATGTATTTTGGAAAAAATCATGGACTAACCCCTTGCCTTTTTTTCAAAAAAAAAACAACTTTTTTTCAAAGTTAATGAAATAAATCGTGCCATACCTTACTGGGAAGATCTATTCCAACCAAATCGACTCATCGAAGCCAATTTTTTTTTCGAGGTCTATCCAGTAAAATATTAGCATCCAAAGTGACTTTCCCAGATTTTAACGATTTTCTGCCTCCAACTACCTACCTTAATGTCTTTGGATGGCGATATTTCCAAAACAAAGCCTTCAAAATTATTGCGGCTTTCAATGGTGAAAAGAAAATTAACTCACCTTTCTAAAAATGTCAGACAAACATTTTTTAAAGTTCTATTTAGTAAAATATTAGCATCCAAAATGACTTTACGAGATTTTAACGATTTTCTGCCTCAATCCGTTAAATGCGAATATCTAAAGAACCCAGCTTTCAAAATTGTTCTCGTTTTCAGTTCTGAATAGGAAATTAAGACACCTTTCCAAAATGTCTAAGAACGTTAAGATTTTGTCACAAAAGTTTTTCATGTATTTTGGAAAAAATCATGGACTAACCCCTTGCCTTTTTTTCAAAAAAAAAACAACTTTTTTTCAAAGTTAATGAAATAAATCGTGCCATACCTTACTGGGAAGATCTATTCCAACCAAATCGACTCATCGAAGCCAATTTTTTTTTCGAGGTCTATCCAGTAAAATATTAGCATCCAAAGTGACTTTCCCAGATTTTAACGATTTTCTGCCTCCAACTACCTACCTTAATGTCTTTGGATGGCGATATTTCCAAAACAAAGCCTTCAAAATTATTGCGGCTTTCAATGGTGAAAAGAAAATTAACTCACCTTTCTAAAAATGTCAGACAAACATTTTTTCAAGTTCTATTTAGTAAAATATTAGCATCCAAAATGACTTTACGAGATTTTAACGATT
Organism: Dasysyrphus albostriatus; assembly: GCA_946251815.1. Lineage (NCBI taxonomy): Eukaryota > Metazoa > Arthropoda > Insecta > Diptera > Syrphidae > Dasysyrphus > Dasysyrphus albostriatus. Next base: position 28,231,535 of record OX276338.1, read on the forward strand.
TTCTGCCTCAATCCGTTAAATGCGAATATCTAAAGAACCCAGCTTTCAAAATTGTTCTCGTTTTCAGTTCTGAATAGGAAATTAAGACACCTTTCCAAAATGTCTAAGAACGTTAAGATTTTGTCACAAAAGTTTTTCATGTATTTTGGAAAAAATCATGGACTAACCCCTTGCCTTTTTTTAAAAAAAAAAAACAACTTTTTTTCAAAGTTAATGAAATAAATCGTGCCATACCTTACTGGAAAGATCTATTCCAACCAAATCGACTCATCGAAGCCAATTTTTTTTTCGAGGTCTATCCAGTAAAATATTAGCATCCAAAGTGACTTTCCCAGATTTTAACGATTTTCTGCCTCCAACTACCTACCTTAATGTCTTTGGATGGCGATATTTCCAAAACAAAGCCTTCAAAATTATTGCGGCTTTCAATGGTGAAAAGAAAATTAACTCACCTTTCCAAAAATGTCAGACAAACATTTTTTCAAGTTCTATTTAGTAAAATATTAGCATCCAAAATGACTTTACGAGATTTTAACGATTTTCTGCCTCAATCCGTTAAATGCGAATATCTAAAGAACCCAGCTTTCAAAATTGTTCTCGTTTTCAGTTCTGAATAGGAAATTAAGACACCTTTCCAAAATGTCTAAGAACGTTAAGATTTTGTCACAAAAGTTTTTCATGTATTTTGGAAAAAATCATGGACTAACCCCTTGCCTTTTTTTCAAAAAAAAAACAACTTTTTTTCAAAGTTAATGAAATAAATCGTGCCATACCTTACTGGAAAGATCTATTCCCACCAAATCGACTCATCGAAGCCAATTTTTTTTTCGAGGTCTATCCAGTAAAATATTAGCATCCAAAGTGACTTTCCCAGATTTTAACGATTTTCTGCCTCCAACTACCTACCTTAATGTCTTTGGATGGCGATATTTCCAAAACAAAGCCTTCAAAATTATTGCGGCTTTCAATGGTGAAAAGAAAATTAACTCACCTTTCTAAAAATGTCAGACAAACATTTTTTCAAGTTCCATTGAGTAAAATATTAGCATCCAAAATGACTTTCCCAGATTTTAACGATTTTCTGCCTCAATCCGTTAAATGCGAATATCTAAAGAACCCAGCTTTCAAAATTGTTCTCGTTTTCAGTTCTGAATAGGAAATTAAGACACCTTTCCAAAATGTCTAAGAACGTTAAGATTTTGTCACAAAAGTTTTTCATGTATTTTGGAAAAAATCATGGACTAACCCCTTGCCTTTTTTTCAAAAAAAAAACAACTTTTTTTCAAAGTTAATGAAATAAATCGTGCCATACCTTACTGGGAAGATCTATTCCAACCAAATCGACTCATCGAAGCCAATTTTTTTTTCGAGGTCTATCCAGTAAAATATTAGCATCCAAAGTGTAATGTAAGACACCTTTCCAAAATGTCTAAGAACGTTAAGATTTTGTCACAAAAGTTTTTCATGTATTTTGGAAAAAATCATGGACTAACCCCTTGCCTTTTTTTCAAAAAAAAAACAACTTTTTTTCAAAGTTAATGAAATAAATCGTGCCATACCTTACTGGGAAGATCTATTCCAACCAAATCGACTCATCGAAGCCAATTTTTTTTTCGAGGTCTATCCAGTAAAATATTAGCATCCAAAGTGACTTTCCCAGATTTTAACGATTTTCTGCCTCCAACTACCTACCTTAATGTCTTTGGATGGCGATATTTCCAAAACAAAGCCTTCAAAATTATTGCGGCTTTCAATGGTGAAAAGAAAATTAACTCACCTTTCTAAAAATGTCAGACAAACATTTTTTAAAGTTCTATTTAGTAAAATATTAGCATCCAAAATGACTTTACGAGATTTTAACGATTTTCTGCCTCAATCCGTTAAATGCGAATATCTAAAGAACCCAGCTTTCAAAATTGTTCTCGTTTTCAGTTCTGAATAGGAAATTAAGACACCTTTCCAAAATGTCTAAGAACGTTAAGATTTTGTCACAAAAGTTTTTCATGTATTTTGGAAAAAATCATGGACTAACCCCTTGCCTTTTTTTCAAAAAAAAACAACTTTTTTTCAAAGTTAATGAAATAAATCGTGCTATACCTTACTGGGAAGATCTATTCCAACCAAATCGACTCATCGAAGCCAATTTTTTTTTCGAGGTCTATCCAGTAAAATATTAGCATCCAAAGTGACTTTCCCAGATTTTAACGATTTTCTGCCTCCAACTACCTACCTTAATGTCTTTGGATGGCGATATTTCCAAAACAAAGCCTTCAAAATTATTGCGGCTTTCAATGGTGAAAAGAAAATTAACTCACCTTTCCAAAAATGTCAGACAAACATTTTTTCAAGTTCTATTTAGTAAAATATTAGCATCCAAAATGACTTTACGAGATTTTAACGATTTTCTGCCTCAATCCGTTAAATGCGAATATCTAAAGAACCCAGCTTTCAAAATTGTTCTCGTTTTCAGTTCTGAATAGGAAATTAAGACACCTTTCCAAAATGTCTAAGAACGTTAAGATTTTGTCACAAAAGTTTTTCATGTAATTTGGAAAAAATCATGGACTAACCCCTTGCCTTTTTTTCAAAAAAAAAACAACTTTTTTTCAAAGTTAATGAAATAAATCGTGCCATACCTTACTGGGAAGATCTATTCCAACCAAATCGACTCATCGAAGCCAATTTTTTTTTCGAGGTCTATCCAGTAAAATATTAGCATCCAAAGTGACTTTCCCAGATTTTAACGATTTTCTGCCTCCAACTACCTACCTTAATGTCTTTGGATGGCGATATTTCCAAAACAAAGCCTTCAAAATTATTGCGGCTTTCAATGGTGAAAAGAAAATTAACTCACCTTTCTAAAAATGTCAGACAAACATTTTTTCAAGTTCTATTTAGTAAAATATTAGCATCCAAAATGACTTTACGAGATTTTAACGATTTTCTGCCTCAATCCGTTAAATGCGAATATCTAAAGAACCCAGCTTTCAAAATTGTTCTCGTTTTCAGTTCTGAATAGGAAATTAACACACCTTTCCAAAATGTCTAAGAACGTTAAGATTTTGTCACAAAAGTTTTTCATGTATTTTGGAAAAAATCATGGACTAACCCCTTGCCTTTTTTAAAAAAAAAAAAAACAACTTTTTTTCAAAGTTAATGAAATAAATCGTGCCATACCTTACTGGAAAGATCTATTCCAACCAAATCGACTCATCGAAGCCAATTTTTTTTTCGAGGTCTATCCAGTAAAATATTAGCATCCAAAGTGACTTTCCCAGATTTTAACGATTTTCTGCCTCCAACTACCTACCTTAATGTCTTTGGATGGCGATATTTCCAAAACAAAGCCTTCAAAATTATTGCGGCTTTCAATGGTGAAAAGAAAATTAACTCACCTTTCCAAAAATGTCAGACAAACATTTTTTCAAGTTCTATTTAGTAAAATATTAGCATCCAAAATGACTTTACGAGATTTTAACGATTTTCTGCCTCAATCCGTTAAATGCGAATATCTAAAGAACCCAGCTTTCAAAATTGTTCTCGTTTTCAGTTCTGAATAGGAAATTAACACACCTTTCCAAAATGTCTAAGAACGTTAAGATTTTGTCACAAAAGTTTTTCATGTATTTTGGAAAAAATCATGGACTAACCCCTTGCCTTTTTTAAAAAAAAAAAAAACAACTTTTTTTCAAAGTTAATGAAATAAATCGTGCCATACCTTACTGGAAAGATCTATTCCAACCAAATCGACTCATCGAAGCCAATTTTTTTTTCGAGGTCTATCCAGTAAAATATTAGCATCCAAAGTGACTTTCCCAGATTTTAACGATTTTCTGCCTCCAACTACCTACCTTAATGTCTTTGGATGGCGATATTTCCAAAACAAAGCCTTCAAAATTATTGCGGCTTTCAATGGTGAAAAGAAAATTAACTCACCTTTCCAAAAATGTCAGACAAACATTTTTTCAAGTTCTATTTAGTAAAATATTAGCATCCAAAATGACTTTACGAGATTTTAACGATTTTCTGCCTCAATCCGTTAAATGCGAATATCTAAAGAACCCAGCTTTCAAAATTGTTCTCGTTTTCAGTTCTGAATAGGAAATTAAGACACCTTTCCAAAATGTCTAAGAACGTTAAGATTTTGTCACAAAAGTTTTTCATGTATTTTGGAAAAAATCATGGACTAACCCCTTGCCTTTTTTTCAAAAAAAAAACAACTTTTTTTCAAAGTTAATGAAATAAATCGTGCCATACCTTACTGGAAAGATCTATTCCCACCAAATCGACTCATCGAAGCCAATTTTTTTTTCGAGGTCTATCCAGTAAAATATTAGCATCCAAAGTGACTTTCCCAGATTTTAACGATTTTCTGCCTCCAACTACCTACCTTAATGTCTTTGGATGGCGATATTTCCAAAACAAAGCCTTCAAAATTATTGCGGCTTTCAATGGTGAAAAGAAAATTAACTCACCTTTCTAAAAATGTCAGACAAACATTTTTTCAAGTTCCATTGAGTAAAATATTAGCATCCAAAATGACTTTCCCAGATTTTAACGATTTTCTGCCTCAATCCGTTAAATGCGAATATCTAAAGAACCCAGCTTTCAAAATTGTTCTCGTTTTCAGTTCTGAATAGGAAATTAACACACCTTTCCAAAATGTCTAAGAACGTTAAGATTTTGTCACAAAAGTTTTTCATGTATTTTGGAAAAAATCATGGACTAACCCCTTGCCTTTTTTTCAAAAAAAAAACAACTTTTTTTCAAAGTTAATGAAATAAATCGTGCCATACCTTACTGGAAAGATCTATTCCAACCAAATCGACTCATCGAAGCCAATTTTTTTTTCGAGGTCTATCCAGTAAAATATTAGCATCCAAAGTGACTTTCCCAGATTTTAACGATTTTCTGCCTCCAACTACCTACCTTAATGTCTTTGGATGGCGATATTTCCAAAACAAAGCCTTCAAAATTATTGCGGCTTTCAATGGTGAAAAGAAAATTAACTCACCTTTCCAAAAATGTCAGACAAACATTTTTTCAAGTTCTATTTAGTAAAATATTAGCATCCAAAATGACTTTCCCAGATTTTAACGATTTTCTGCCTCAATCCGTTAAATGCGAATATCTAAAGAACCCAGCTTTCAAAATTGTTCTCGTTTTCAGTTCTGAATAGGAAATTAAGACACCTTTCCAAAATGTCTAAGAACGTTAAGATTTTGTCACAAAAGTTTTTCATGTATTTTGGAAAAAATCATGGACTAACCCCTTGCCTTTTTTTCAAAAAAAAAACAACTTTTTTCAAAGTTAATGAAATAAATCGTGCCATACCTTACTGGAAAGATCTATTCCCACCAAATCGACTCATCGAAGCCAATTTTTTTTTCGAGGTCTATCCAGTAAAATATTAGCATCCAAAGTGACTTTCCCAGATTTTAACGATTTTCTGCCTCCAACTACCTACCTTAATGTCTTTGGATGGCGATATTTCCAAAACAAAGCCTTCAAAATTATTGCGGCTTTCAATGGTGAAAAGAAAATTAACTCACCTTTCTAAAAATGTCAGACAAACATTTTTTCAAGTTCCATTGAGTAAAATATTAGCATCCAAAATGACTTTCCCAGATTTTAACTATTTTCTGCCTCAATCCGTTAAATGCGAATATCTAAAGAACCCAGCTTTCAAAATTGTTCTCGTTTTCAGTTCTGAATAGGAAATTAAGACACCTTTCCAAAATGTCTAAGAACGTTAAGATTTTGTCACAAAAGTTTTTCATGTATTTTGGAAAAAATCATGGACTAACCCCTTGCCTTTTTTTCAAAAAAAAAACAACTTTTTTTCAAAGTTAATGAAATAAATCGTGCCATACCTTACTGGAAAGATCTATTCCCACCAAATCGACTCATCGAAGCCAATTTTTTTTTCGAGGTCTATCCAGTAAAATATTAGCATCCAAAGTGACTTTCCCAGATTTTAACGATTTTCTGCCTCCAACTACCTACCTTAATGTCTTTGGATGGCGATATTTCCAAAACAAAGCCTTCAAAATTATTGCGGCTTTCAATGGTGAAAAGAAAATTAACTCACCTTTCTAAAAATGTGACTTTCCCAGATTTTAACGATTTTCTGCCTCCAACTACCTAGCTTAATGTCTTTGGATGGCGATATTTCCAAAACAAAGCCTTCAAAATTATTGCGGCTTTCAATGGTGAAAATAAAATTAACTCACCTTTCTAAAAATGTCAGACAAAAATTTTTTCAAGTTCCCATTGAAATGTAAATTTTTTTTGGGAACTACATTTTGGATTTTCATTGAATTTGGTATCTTAGGGTTTTTAAACAATCTTAACTAAAATGTTTTAAGAAAAAATTTACTTTTATGAAAAAATAATGGTACCATCCATGCAAAATTTGTTGGAATATTGTTGCTCTTTAAAACGGCTCCAAAGATTTTGGTAAAACGTTTTCTGTATGCTTCAATTAAGGTGGTTTACAACAAAAAATAAAATTGTACTCTCGGCAACTATTTATTCATTCTATTAAAATATACTTCACATGGAAGTTTTGGTTTATTTTGCATTTTCAAATTATTGGCTGAACAGATTAAGATGAAATTTTTTTGTGCAAATTAAATAAGATTTAATAATATTGCATTTAAAATTTAAAAAAAAATGAATTTTTAAACAAAATTTTAAGTTCGATATCTCAAAAATGGGTTAACAATTTTTTTAAATTTTGTTTTTATTTGTACATAAATTAATACTAAAATTATTTTCCTCAATTATGTTAAAGGAATTTGATGTGTATATAAAAAAAAAGTATTTTAAAAAACTGCTCTGATGATTTTAATTTTTTTCATACAATCATATTCAAACAAGAATTTAAAACGCGTTCCCTATGCCACCTTAACATATTCTCTCATAATTTCAATGTTCTTATACAATTTGCTTAAACTCTCAACGACTTGATCATAAGAGCAAGTACGTGTGACGTAGTTGTGGATTGTATTTTTGGTTGATTTCTGTTTACTTTTTCTGCAAAAAAAAATTGAATTTTGTGTAAACAAACATTCATTTCCAAAAGCATACTTGTGTTAAAAAAAAATATTTTCAATAGATAGTAAAGTCCCGTTTTAGTTCTAGGCCTCTATTTCTTTTATTTCCGGTTGGTATATTCAATGGGTTATTAAGTTTGATTGAAACCTTAAGATAATTTTGAAATTCCTGTCATTCGACTTATTATAAACCTTATAAAGGGGGGCCAGCGCAATGCATACTCATATAATAATGAAGTTCGAAAACTATATTGAAGCTCAGCAATCGTTAACTATAATAAAGTTTGCTGACCAAAATACATCCTCTTCTCAACTCTAATAGTTCTCCGAAGTGCTTGAATTTAACTTTCAGTGCTTATATACTTACTTCTATGACCAGACCAAACATGGCCTTAAGTCAAGTTCTGCCGTCCAGAAAATTCGTTCTACATACATCTCCATTATTTGATTTGGCTAACAACACAAGCCTGGCGATACCAACAAACTTTTGTTCAACATAACACAAGTGTATCAAGTCGCATTATGCAACAATTTATACGCCGACTTAAGGCATTTGTCTGTAATGAAAATATTTCAAAACCACAACTATTTAAGCAGCAAGTATTTAATCCGACCGAATCAAATTAAACGCTCTCTAAAAGCATTGCTTTGTGTGTTTGTGTGTGTGTTTGCATTGAATTTATAGGGATAAATGCAATGAGATGACCCAACTAGATAATTGAACTTCAATTACAATCCACATATCACATGCGTTGCCTAAACTTTATCAAAGGACATATACGCTGCTGAACATTCAAAATGGCATTACATCAAAGGATCCTCCCGCCTGCTGCCTCTTTTCATCTATAGCCATAGTTAATTACACAACTCTCTGTCCCTCTTACTCTCTCTTCTGATGAAACACAACGTCGTCGTGCGTCGTCCCCATAAACATCCTAAAAGGCACATTGACATAACAAAGGCATTGAAACGCTTGTCCTTAAATGCCATTTCAACGTCCAATATGTATGGATGGTTGGATGGATGGATGGATGGATGTGTAGTTGGTAAAACGCAGTACAGGCTTAAAGCTAAATCGTTTTTGATTAATTACAGTTCCTCTTCTCTAAAACCTTTTCGCCAAGGGATTTGTTTTTTTTTTTTATTATTATTTTATTTTTAGGTATTTTGTTTGTTGTATGAGTTTGTGAAATATAATTTGACATTTATCTAATATGCGGCTTACAAGAGTTTTATTTTTTTGTTTTCCTCCACAGAGAAAATCTGGTTGATACTGATGGCAGTAATAAATTTTGAAGGAGAGTGACATGAAGTGATTTTGAGTCAATTTAAATATTTCAAAAAAATTATTCTTAAGTACCAACCAACATTATATGCCATTCCCTTCATTCAAGGCCTTTTGAGGTTTAGAATTGATTTTTTGTTGGTATGAGTCAGAATCAAGACAGTTTGGCCTTAGGTGTTTATTTTTAATTATTTTCTCGCGTTTAGAAGGTATCTACTCTTGAAACAGTAAACACGCTAGCTTAAAGAATCCAAGGAGACCAAATATGAGAAATGGGTTCTTAAGCATCCTGAAACTGCAGTTTGGCTTCTTGACACCAGTTTGCATGGCTGGGAGAGGTAAATCCAGCAGTCAGGTCTGTACCAGGCCAAAAAACTGATTAAAATACAGCTACTTATACGGTAGGGGGAGGGGGGGTATATGAATACGACGCACCAGTTTGATAGGGGTGGTTTCAGTCAATCTGGAATGAACATCGCAGAACTCAAAGGCAAAAATTCAATTTTCTAGTGACTTTAGATAACTTTCAACTTTCAAAGAAACATCAGAAACAAAGAACAAGTCTAAACATAAATAGTAACAAAGTGGGCGTGGTTATGGGTGGATTTTCAAAAAATTATACCTAAGTTGTGCTTCTTGTTGGTTCAATAAAATTCAAAGACAAAAATTCAGTTTTCTATGGAGGAAATGTAGAAAACAAGTGGGTGTGGCAGTAGGTGGACTCTTCGAAAATTCTTCTGTTTCCATGTTTAAAACATTTTAATTCAAAAATGTTTTAATTCAAAAATGTTCACTTTCATTGTGTTTCAATTATGAGAAAATTTAAGTTAAAATTTCTCAAAGCAAAAGGCTAAAACTCAATAATAAGAAATTTGGTGAAGATGTGGTGAATTTTACTAAAACTAGTTATTTCCTTCATATAATTCTGATGATTTTTTTATTTTATTTAAGTGCATGCTACTACTAATACTGAACCCTTGATATTAAACCCCTTCATCATCACTAACTCTCCTGAAAATATCTTCCCACTTTAAGCTCCATATAAATAAAGTTCGTCACGTACCCCAATTTAAAAACAATTCAGTTTCTTTCTTGGAAATCATTTCAACTTTCATCCCTTCTATTGTAAATTATTACAAAAAAGAATACTCTCGCCCATCATTGCTGAAATGAAATAAAAATACAAAAAAAAAACTAAAGCAAAAATGTAATAATAACCAAAAAATAATACAAAAAAAAACTACTCAGTCATTTCATTTTTAGATTGGTTTCTTGTATTTTCCAGCAGGTGGCCATGAATAGCAAAAATTGAAAAGAAAACCCAACTTAAATGAGAAAAATGAATTGAAATTTTTGCCAAACACACAAAAACAATATTTTTTCTCAAAGAGAACAAACTAGCTATTTACTATCTTTTACAAAAAAGAACGAAATGACGAAATGAAATGTGTAACTGTAATGTATAAATGCTTCTTTTCATTAATCAACAATTGTTCTCCTTGGTGCATGATTAACGATTCATTTTTTCTTTTGACATTATAGCATTAGTCTTCTTTGGACATTATTTAGTTGGCAGATAAAAGATATGTGTAATGCGGTGAATTATTATTTGTATGATTGTATTATTTGGTAGTTTTATTGTTTGAATTACTACAAACTCACGTAAAGAGTGTATCCAAATTTTGTTAATGTATCTAAGTCATAGATTATTATTTTCGTTTTTTTTAAGGCATCTCCTTACGTCACCTTAACGTTTTCATTTTAAGCAGTGGTGCCAGATTATAGGGTCTCATTATCTGTTTAATATCTTAAATCAAAATTCTATGTTTTTTTCTGATAAAAATGTAATGTGTAACGAATTATCGCCTTACCCAATTTTCGAATTAATAAATATTTTATTTCATTGCAAAATTACCTTTAATCTTCCATTATTGAAAGGAAGCGAAAAATACACTATCTAGTCAACAAAATTAAAGGAACATTTTTCTTTTAGATTTTGTTTTTGTTGAAATTCGCAAAATTCTTAAAAAGATTTTGTAAAGACTAAAAACGATTTTTTGTGGTCTTTTGGTAAATCTTTTGTTTCTGTGTAAATTCTGATTGCTTGACCTGCGTTTGCAGATTTGAAGACTTTTATAATATTCCTGTTAATTTTCAAATTGATTCACCAAATCTTTTTTCCTCATACCAAATTTTCAAAGTCATGCAAACGACTCTGGATCTTTGGCACATTTGGCTCATAAAAGGGAAATTAAAAAAAAAAGAAAATGCCATTCAATTGGTCAGTAATCGATAAAAAAAAGGTCAAGTAGCCCCGGAAGCCTGTAAGTCCAAGATATAACTTATCATCAATGCTTAAAGTTTCTCACGGACACGCAAGGCCACGATTGGTTTTTGACATCTTTTTGAAATTTTCAAAAAAAGTATTTTTTCAGTTAATGGTCAGCCATAGTTTTTTTTAATGAATTTTTAAAATTCATTTCAACGTCACAAAAAAACTCTTGGAACCTCATTTGGATCATTGGGACCTCATTTGGATCATTTCAAAAAAAGAAATATGCCATTTGAAACGCCACTTCACAGTCATAAAAGGTCAGCTTTTTTTAAGTAGTTCCCCGACCAAATATATTTTTTGAGTAAATTTTTAATGAATTTAAAAAAAAATCAAGGTCATAGCACCTCATTTTGGTAATTTTATAAAAAAATTATATTAATTATTTCGTTTTTTTAAAAGTCAGGAATGTTTTTTGGCATAAGGATACAAATTTATAACAAATAATCTATGGCTGATCAATTACTGAAACTAACTGACCTTTCATGATGATCTAGTTGCCAATCAGACATCATGAAATGTTAGTTAGTTTCAGTAATTGATCAGCCATTGATTATTTGCTATAAATTTGTATCCTTATGCCAAAAATTATTCGTGACCTTTAAAAAAAACTTTAAAAATCGTAAAAAAGAATCTATAGCTTACCAATTACGGAAACAAGCTGACCTTTTATATAGATCTAAGGACCTTTCAAGTAGTATATTTTTTTGCAAATTTCCATAAATGAGGAGCTAAAACTCGCTATGACCTCGATTTTTTTTGTAAATTCAATAACTGATATAGGTGGCCTTTTATCATAGGATTTAGAAATCTTTCGGATGGTATACTTTTTTAATCACTTTCCCATAAATATAGGTGCCAAAAATCACGCCTGATCTTAAGAAACTTAAAGCCTTCATTACAAGTTATCTAAGGCTGACCAATTTCTAGGACTACATGGCCTTTTCTGACCAATTACTGACCAATAAGATGGCATTTTCTTTTTTCAAATTTACCACATATGACATGCCAAAGGTCCTGAGCCCATACAAACCAGTAAATTGTCTTGTACCTAAACATTGCGCATTCAAAAATTCTGTCGACTTTTTTCACAGTTTTGCATTGGTTAGATACTTTTTCGATTTAAAATTAAATAAAAAGTACATTTTCCCAAAAAAATTAAAACAAAATTTTTTTAAATGTTTTTTTTTTTGTAAAATATTAGATATTTTTAAAGATTTTTTATTGGAAAAATACAGCGCAATGCTGAAGAACAAGAGAATTTGTCCCTCTAATTGGTTTGCAATAAACTTTTTACACCTAACTGAAATCTCAATTTCAAGCAACAAGATTTCAAAATGTACCTAGCATTAGGATAAAAAAAATAATTTTTACAAAATATTTTTAAGAATTTTGTGCAATTCGAATTCCCAAAACTGTCCTTTAATTTTAATTTCAAAAAGTATTATTAAAGTATAGAACGATATAGACTCTGGCAATCGAAAGTGCGTAATCGCCTTAGTACGATTCAATATACAACTCAATTTTGACAAAAATGTTAGTTAGAACCTTGTTGTCCTAGGGTCGCGAAACTATAAACTAAAATAAATTTTCTTACATTTACATTTAAGAGTGCTTAGCAAAAAATTTTTGTTTTCGGACTTCACCTGATTGAAATAGCAATATCTTGTTACTGGCCTTAGAAAAAATATTTTTTTTCAGGGTAACATTATATACAAACTTTTCATATAAATGTTTTCAATAACACTTACCGTGTCTGAGTTATTTTCAAAAAGAGGATATTTTCGTCAACTTGTATTTTGAAACACCGATAACTGACTGATCTTAACGATCAGTCGGAAAAATAAGTGCCGTAATATTTTTCGTAGAAAATTACATTATCTACAAGTTTTGCATTCATAACTTTTTAATACCATTTACCGTTTCAAAGTTAAACCTACGTAAAAAACAAGCATTTTCGACATTTAACCTTAAAAACTTTTACCGAAAGCCAGATTCGTTTGTAGACTTTTGCATGCGCATTTTTTATGTAAAAATTAAGACAATAGCATTTAAAAATCTTCGCTTGGAATTGTTTCGCAGTGAAAGAACATTTTTCTTGGGCTATTTTTGAATAATCACTGTTATAAAAAACGTGTCTGACTATTGGGTTATCTCCTCTACACAAAAATTATTAAAAAAAAACAACTGCTCCAATTTTTTTCAAAATTTGTTCCCATAAAATTATATTTGTTCATGAACTTATTCATGAACCTTTTTCTTTTCTTCAGCTTAAGCTACCTATTAACAGTTGTTTTAGCAATAATTGAAACACCCAGGAAAAACCGACAACTTCACTTATCGACAAAACATGATTTTATTATTCATATATTTTTTTAAATGAACTTTTTATTAAAAAAATATTTTTTTTTCAATAAAAAATAGTGCTTCAAACGTCATAAAAAATTCAAAGACTTTTTTGGAAATTTAGTTAGTTAGTTTTGAAAAAGTACTAAAAACAACTTTTTGTGGTCTTTCGGTGAATCTTTTGTTACTTTTCAAAATGGAATTGCATAGCTTGCATTAGTATGCAGATTTGTAGACTTCTACAGCATCGATATCTCCTGAAAATTTTGAAATTGATTCATCGATCCGTTTTTTTCATCAAATTTTCAAAATCTTACAAACCAATTAAAGGAACAAATTGTGTTGCTCCTATACATCGCGTAGTCGTCATCAAAATAATTTAAAAACAAAAATTTTCGTCATCTTTTTTCACATTTTCGCATTCGATAGATATTTGTTTGGCTTGCAATTAATTAAAAAGTGCATTTTTCCAAAAAATATAAACAAAATTTTAAGTTTTTTTTGTATAAAAAATTTTTGAATTTTTTTCTTTTAATTTTTTAAATTTTAATTTTTAACAATGCGAAACTGTGAAAAAAGTCGAAGAAAAATTCTTGTTTTTATGTAGAAACAACACAATTTGGCCCTTTAATTGACTTGTAAGATTTCGAAAATTTGGTGAAGAAAAACGGTTCCATGAATCAATTTCAATATTCAATGTTTACAAATCTGCATAACAATGTATGCCATGCAATCAAATTTTGAAAAGTAACAAAAGATTTACCAAAAGACCACAAAAAGTCATTTTTAGTATTTTTTTTTAAACTAACGGTAAAGAGTAAAAAAAAAATAATTACAAAATCTTAAAAAAATTATGTAACAATCCTACTCAAATTTCCAAAAATGTCCTTGAATTTTTTATGACGTCATTATTTGCTGAGATATTGGTAAACAAAGTCAAACGTATTTATTTTCATTAAAAGTTAGATAAGCCATGCAAACAAAAATTAGACGATCACAAACAAAAATTAATTAAAGAAGAATAATAAAATCTGTTCCATTAATTTCCGTGAATAGTGTCTAACTGCCTTCGTCCAAGTTTTTCAGATCACTACGATCATTGAAGTAAAAATCACCCAGGAGAAGTCTTTTATGATGTAGAAGAGCAGTGGACGGGCATACACCTTCTGCAAAATCATCAGAGAATATCCTAAGGTGCGTTGCGTGCTTGCTTATAAGGCAGTGTCCGGTTATAACACCAATCATGGAGCTAATGTGCAATCTACTTAGAGATATCGAACACTCTGAATCCATTACTGGCCAGATTTTTTTGTTGCCAAACAACTGGTGATATTGTTTCACATATGTTTCGTTCTCCCTGATGTTTTTTGCTTCAGCCTAAGTTTATATGCAGTGATAGGTATGCCTATTCTGCCTTGCTAGAGAACAGTTCTTTTCACAGAAAGTGAGTTTATCGGCCTAACAATTTCCTGAGATATCCCTATGCCTTGGAATTCAACATAGTTAAGTTAGAGGTTTAACAGCTGATCTATCTCCAACAGAGATCATGGGCAATTTTATGCTGTTATAGAGTTAGTAGAGATAGAGACTGATTCCAGAGATTTGATAGCTGCTTCGGATCCTTCAATATAAAGAACGAACTCTATGTGTTTTAAAAATTTTTCTTTTACTATATCCATGTTTTATGTATGCAATAATATACAATTTTTTAAAATTCTAAGATTTTTAATACAAGAGCAAGTACAAGCGACCCAGCTGCGCATTTAATTTTTTTAGCAAAAGCTAACTGAATGTTAGGTCAGAAGTATTTATTACTTTATACAATTTTGAAATATACCTACCTCTATATATCTACAAGATAACCAAAAAAAAAAAAAAAAAAAAACGATATCGAAGGCTTTATTATTTTATAATTTCCATAAAAGTTCACATGAACGGTCAAAAGCCGATTGCAATGATAAAAAAAAGGTCAATCTACAGGCAAAACAAAAGCCTGCTCTGCCCCCCACCCCACACCAACGAAATTAAAAATCCACAACAACTGCTGAGTGCAGATATCTCTCTATGTAAGACCAACGCAAAAAGGCAGACCGAACAAATAAAATTTAAAAATTGAAATAAAAATAAAAATAATAAAAAAAAAATTCACAAAAATTTTCTGGCCAGGATTATTCCGTGGCACTGCACTCGCGGAACGATAATTGCTATTGAATGCTTATATTCCTCCACATCAATACATGTTTACATATATACGGACACACATAGGTAGGTAGGTACTATCTAGGTACTATCTGTATGTGGATATCATTGAAGTTTGTTGTTGTTTTTGTTGCACGATGAATGAAGGAAACAACTATTATTTTGTAAATTCAATTATGAATTTCGATAACCTTTTGAAGCTTTATCTCTATTCCAGTTCAGTTGAAATATTATACCTTCACATTCACATATAGGTAGCGCTTGAAAAATGGAAAGCGACGACAAAAACCATCATAACTATATCGTTAAATTTGAAGTTAAAATCGTAATGAATCTACATACGAATATATCCATCCAACTGAGCAAAATGGCGTCGAGTATTATAATATCTACAAACATACAAATACCTATATATAACCAATACAATTCGTCGTATAGAGATATTTGTTTATGACATACAATTTGAAAATATAAAGTTAGCTGAAAACTGAAATGAAATTGGATATTCTCGTAACTAGTTTAGGTCAGTTGGTAATAACAATTAATTGATGGAATGCACTTTTTAAGTCAATTGCAAAAATAAAAATAATTTTTTTAATTTGATCCCCAGATAAGAATTTACTGATGAATAAAATGCAATTTCAGATCAATGCAGCGCTTATACATATTTTAATGGGTGCATTGCAAACATCGAAATCGAATTAAATTTTATTTTAATTTTATTTTTAGTGAAAAGAATATCTATTCAAGTTATAATGTAAAAAACATGTATGCGTTGGCGGAATTAAAGGGGGGGTTAATGGGGGCATGCTCCCTCTGTCATGCAGATTTTCCATAGCATAAATAAACCCATATTCAATTTAAAAGGATAGAATTCGCATACAAAAACACATATTTTGTTCGAGAAAAAAGACGCAAGAATAATTCTTGTCCATTGATCAGTTTTCATTTGAAGTTTTCGTTAAGTTTATTTTACAAAATAATAAATTTAAATTAATAATTTGATATGTTTGTCTAAGCCATAACTTAACCTAAATGATCTGTTATTTAATGACCTATCAGAGGCATACTTGTTTTTTTTTTTAGAGTATCTACCAAAACATACTTTCAGTACTTAAGTGACCTAGAAAATCTTATAAAAGTATGTGAAGGTTCAGGCAGGCAGGCAACATTATGCCACCCACTACGTTAAATATGTTTTTGTGAGCGGGTGGAAATTCTGGTTTCAAAATTCTGCTTTTTTTTCCAGTTCTGTTAGTCAATATTCAGCTTTTTAAAATTCTGTCATATAACATTTACAAAAATAAAATTCTGCATATTCTGCTTTTTCTCAAATGACTTGTATTATTAAAGAAAATAAACAAAAGAGTGCAATTCTTCGTAAACCATTTGTCTTATTTCTGATTTGCACCATGTCCAATTATAACCTTGACATTGACTTTTGACTGTTACTTTAAGTGCATAAATGGTGTAACCCACTTTTTAAAGAAATTTTTAACCAGATTGATGTTTTATAATACTGTGTTTATAGAACACCAAAATCTGATTTTCCAGCAATTTTTTTTTGGGGATTTGAAGTTAGTGGACCAGGATTGCATAGAGATTTCGTTGAAATCTGGAGTTTTCATTTAGATTTCGATGAAATCTTCATGAAATCTTTTCAATCAGTTAAAAATATCAAAAATCGAATTTCGTGGGTGGTGGTGGGAATATAGCATAATATTACTTAATTTGAAATTGAAGTAGGTCATATTTATGAAAAACTTAGATATTAAGAATTAACAATGGCATCTTAGACGGATTCTGACGAATTAATGTAAGTACAACACAGGAGAATCTAAAAAAAAAACAGTTACACCACTTAAAAGAAATTTTTCATATAGCAAAATTGATTTATGAAACACTGACAATAATGAAAAGAAGGTTTGGAAAATGTTTAAAAGCGTGCGCTTTTTAACATTTTCGAAACCTTCTTTTTACTATTGACAGCATTTTGTAAAACAAAATTTTGAAAAACTGAATTTTGACAAACAGAATTTTAACAGAAGAATTTTGACCCTGCCAGAATTTCGACCCCAACTCTATTTTGTACTAAATAGTTTATTATTTTTGTGTAGGAAAAGCTTAGAACTCTTAATTTCAACTGGAAATGACTAAAAATCACAAATGCGAATTTATGGCGTCAGGAAATAGAGCCCAAGGAAAAAGTGTCCAAATCAATTTGAAAATATTGCCCAACAAATTTTATATCACTCAAAAGCAAGGAAGAAATTGGAAATATTGCTCAAAATTACTTTGTGACCAAATATTAAAATAGAAATATAGCCCAAATATTTTGCATATAAAATGTTTTTTGTAAAATTTTGCCCATGTTTTCTCAAGTGAAGCTGATATTTCCAAACTTTATTTCAATGAATACGTAATAATACGTTTTTTTTAGAAATATTTGTGAAGGTGTTGTGCTTATGACCCGCGGTAGAGGATAAATTCAAGTTCTTTATATACAGATCCTTTAAATGCAAAAGAAACTTTGCAAACTCCTATAATGAACCCAAGCAAGGTTAGTTGGAGGGGGAGGAATGCTCCCCATACATAACTCACTGTTTTTTCGCTGTAATTCGCACTATATTTATGTAAAGCAAGTCAAAAGGGCACCAGTCACTCTTCTTGGCGAAAAATATAACAACAAAATCTTAACTATTGCCTCAAAAAAGACTGTTTTTTCCAGATGTTATTTACACTTGTCTACACTTTTGGGTAATATTTCCTTATATCGCAGATGTTTTTTCCACATTTTACTGTATTGGGCTATATTTCCCTTTAGGCTATTTCAATTCATTATTTTAAGCGTTGTTTTATTTTATAAATATCACCGAAAATGGGAACAAAAATTACAAACTTGTTCAGTGTTTTTTGGGCGTTATTTCCAAATCGATTTGGGCCCTTTTTACTGGCGCGCTATTTCCCAATGACAGATTTCATTGCAGGTTTCAAGGAAGTTGCCTATAGGCTCCTACTACCTTAGCTTAAAAGTCGTAAGTTCATTTTTCTAAGACATCACCAAAATTACTATAAGTTAAAAATTAGAGGTTTACTGAAGATAAATTCTACTTTTTGGTAAAAAAATACCAAAAACCGTAATTAACGGCACCTGTCATATAACGGTTTTATTGATCTTAGACTTTCTCATAAACGGCTTAAATGATTTCGGTTAAAATTTGTATGCAAATCCTTTTAAAATATCCATAACAATATTGCATATCAAAAATTTGAAAAACAAATTTTGGATTTACAAAAATATGAAAAGTATTCATACAACAGCGTAAAAGACATCGTAAACGTTGTTAAGTTTTAAACTTCGTAATTCAGTCATAATTTAAATGGAAAATTTGACAGATTTATGAAGTTTACAACTTTACTACGTTTACGAGGACTTTCCGCTTTTGTATGAATACCCTTATTATTTATTTTTGAAAATTCATTATCTATTTCAAAAATGGGTTGATAATTTTTTTAAAACTAAGTTTTTAAATATATTTTAATGTAGGAATACTGAAAATTGGCATACAAAAACTTTTTTTTTAATGCAATTAACATTTAATATATATAAAAATCAGATTTTTAGAAAATGATTTTTATTTTCGTTTGTGTTCTTATTTTTTGAAGTAATCAAATGGCATATTTGAGCTTGAGCTCTAAGATATTTTACTATATATTTATACAATTAGAAGAATAACATAAATAAATTCCTTTTTCAAATATTTTTTTCTATAATAATTACTTTCATAATTTTAAAATTCTTAATTCCAAACCAATTTGAACATAAGAGCAAGTACGTCCGATCTAGTCAAGCATATTATTTTTATTTTCTTAAAACCAAATATGACGGTAGGTACCTGTGATACGATATTTTAAGCAGTTTTCATACCTTATGTTTTTTTTGATTTTTTTTTCTAAAAAACATCCTTACAATTTTTTTTGTAAAAATTAAATAATTTTTTTTTTCATAAAATCTCTATAGCTTCAAATTATTTTCGCTGAAGCTGTATGGATGAGGAGGAGGAAGAAACGATTCCTCACCTTCTCTGTACATACCCAGCATTTTCCAACAGACGTAGGCTCTACTTAGGAGACTACTTCTATAACGATCCTAGTGATCTGGCAAACATCGACATAAATAGTCGCTTCGTCAGAAGCTCCAAGTGGCTTAACGAGTAAGGAAGGAGTTTCCAGAATCATGGACCAACTCTGGTCTAAGTGTGTCAGTTTTAATTTACTGACAGCCACTTCTAACTAACCTAACCTTTCATAAAATCTAACTTTTGGGTGAAAACAATTTTCCATCAATTAAGGTTATTTACAATAATAATTTTCTGAAAATTGTTTAACTGATTAAAAAAAATTTCTCTAAAAAAATCTTAATAGTTTTATTGTGTACTTCTGCCAATAATAATAAGAAGGTTTGGAAAATGTTAAAAAGTGCGAGCTTTGACTACGCTGTGACCTACTTTAGTTTCAAATTAAGTTATATTATGCTATGCTCCCACGATTTTTGAAATTTTTAATTAATGGAACAAAGATTTCATTAAAATTTCATCGAAATCTCAATAAAAACTCCAACAGTTTGAAATCTCAAAAAAATTGGTTGGAAAATCGGATTTTGGTTTAGTGTAAACACCAGTATTATAAAATATCGATCTGGTTAAAAATGTTTTTTAAAACGTGGGTTACATCTTTTTTGCACTTTAAATTACAGTGCAAACCAGAAATTAGACAAATGGCTTGTTGTAGGTACTTTTTTTTGTTTATTTTCGTTAATAATACAAGTTATTTGAGAAAAAGCGGATTTGGCAGATTTTTATTTTTAAAAATGTTATATGGAAGAATTTTGAAAAACAGAATTTTGACAAACAGATCCGGAAAAACAGAATTTTAACAAACAGTGAAATAAGATAAGATAAAATTTCAAAAAATATTTTTTTCAAGGTCTATTTAGTAAAATATTTGCATCCAAAAGGACTTTACCAGATTTTAACGATTTTCTGGCTCAATCCGTTAAATGCGAATATCTTAAGAACAGAGCTTTCAAAATTGTTGCGGTTTTCAGTTCTGAATAGGAAATTAATACACCTTTCCAAAATGTCTAAAAACATGAAAATTTTGTCACATACATTTTTCGAGGATTTTGGAAAAATTCATGGGCTAACCCCTTGCCTTTTTTCAAAAAAAAAAACTTTCTTTTCAAAGTTAATGAAATTAATCGTGCCGTACCTTACTGGAAAGGTCTATTCAAACACAATCGATGCTTAAAAACCAATTTTTTTTGTGCGAGGTCTATTTAGTAAAATATTAGCATTCAAAGTGAGTTTCCCAGATTTTAACGATTTTCTGCCTCCAACTACCTACCTTACTGTCTTTGGATGGCGATATTTCCCAAACAAAGCCTTCAAAATTATTGCGGCTTTCAGTGCTGAGTAGAAAATTAACTCACCTTTCCAAAAACGTTAAAAAATATTTTTTTCAAGGTCTATTTAGTAAAATATTTGCATCCAAAAGGACTTTACCAGATTTTAACGATTTTCTGCCTCAATCCGTTAAATGCGAATATCTTAAGAACAGAGCTTTCAAAATTGTGGCGGTTTTCAGTTCTGAATACGAAATTAATACACCTTTCCAAAATGTCTAAAAACATGAAAATTTTGTCACATACATTTTTCGAGGATTTTGGAAAAATTCATGGGCCCTTGCCTTTTTTAAAAAAAAAACAACTTTTTTTTCAAAGTTAATGAAATTAATCGTGCCGTACCTTACTGGAAAGGTCTATTCAAACCCAATCGATGCTTAAAAGCCAATTTTTTTTTCGAGGTCTATTTAGTAAAATATTAGCATTCAAAGTGAGTTTCCCAGATTTTAACGATTTTCTGCCTCCAATTACCTACCTTACTGTCTTTGGATGGCGATATTTCCCAAACAAAGCCTTCAAAATTATTGCGGCTTTCAGTGCTGAGTAGAAAATTAACTCACCTTTCCAAAAACGTTAAAAAATATTTTTTTCAAGGTCTATTTAGTAAAATATTCAAAGTGAGATTCCCAGATTTTAACGATTTTCTGCCTCCAACTACCTACCTTACTGTCTTTGGATGGCGATATTTCCCAAACAAAGCCTTCAAAATTATTGCGGCTTTCAGTGCTGAGCAGAAAATTAACTCACCTTTCCAAAAACGATAAAAAAATTTTTTTTCAAGGTCTATTTAGTAAAATATTTGCATCCAAAAGGACTTTACCAGATTTTATCGATTTTCTGCCTCAATCCGTTAAATGCGAATATCTATAGAACAGAGCTTTCAATATTGTTGCGGTTTTCAGTTCTGAATAGGAAATTAATACACCTTTCCAAAATGTCTAAAAACATGAAAATTTTGTCACATACATTTTTCGAGGATTTTGGAAAACTTCATGGGCTAACCCCTTGCCTTTTTTCAAAAAAAAAAACTACTTTTTTTTCAAAGTTAATGAAATTAATCGTGCCGTACCTTACTGGAAAGGTCTATTCAAACCCAATCGATGCTTGAAAGCCAATTTTTTTTTCGAGGTCTATTTAGTAAAATATTAACATTCAAAGTGAGTTTCCCAGATTTTAACGATTTTCTGCCTCCAACTACCTACCTTACTGTCTTTGGATGGCGATATTTCCCAAACAAAGCCTTCAAAATTATTGCGGCTTTCATGGCTGAGCAGAAAATTAACTCACCTTCCCAAAAACGTTAAAAAATATTTTTTTCAAGGTCTATTTAGTAAAATATTTGCATCCAAAAGGACTTTACCAGATTTTATCGATTTTCTGCCTCAATCCGTTAAATGCGAATATCTATAGAACAGAGCTTTCAATATTGTTGCGGTTTTCAGTTCTGAATAGGAAATTAATACACCTTTCCAAAATGTCTAAAAACATGAAAATTTTGTCACATACATTTTTCGAGGATTTTGGAAAACTTCATGGGCTAACCCCTTGCCTTTTTTCAAAAAAAAAAACTACTTTTTTTTCAAAGTTAATGAAATTAATCGTGCCGTACCTTACTGGAAAGGTCTATTCAAACCCAATCGATGCTTAAAAGCCAATTTTTTTTTCGATGTCTATTTAGTAAAATATTAGCTTTCAAAGTGAGTTTCCCAGATTTTAAAGATTTTCTGCCTCCTTACTGTCTTTGGATGGCGATATTTCCCAAACAAAGCCTTCAAAATTATTGCGGCTTTCATGGCTGAGTAGAAAAATAACTCACCTTTCCAAAAACGTTAAAAATTATTTTTTTCAAGGTCTATTTAGTAAAATATTTGCATCCAAAAGGACTTTACCAGATTTTAACGATTTTCTGCCTCAATCCGTTAAATGCGAATATCTATAGAACAGAGCTTTCAAAATTGTTGCGAATTTCAGTTCTGAATAGGAAATTAATACACCTTTCCAAAATAACTAAAAACATGAAAATTTTCTCACATACATTTTTCGAGGATTTTGGAAAACTTCATGGGCTAACCCCTTGCCTTTTTTCAAAAAAAAAAACTACTTTTTTTTTCAAAGTTAATGAAATTAATCGTGCCGAACCTTACTGGAAAGGTCTATTCAAACCCAATCGATGCTTAAAAGCCAATTTTTTTTTCGATGTCTATTTAGTAAAATATTAGCTTTCAAAGTGAGTTTCCCAGATTTTAAAGATTTTCTGCCTCCTTACTGTCTTTGGATGGCGATATTTCCCAAACAAAGCCTTCAAAATTATTGCGGCTTTCATGGCTGAGTAGAAAAATAACTCACCTTTCCAAAAACGTTAAAAATTATTTTTTTCAAGGTCTATTTAGTAAAATATTTGCATCCAAAAGGACTTTACCAGATTTTAACGATTTTCTGCCTCAATCTGTTAAATGCGAATATCTAAAGAACAGAGCTTTCAAAATTGTTGCGGTTTTCAGTTCTGAATAGGAAATTAATACACCTTTCCAAAATGTCTAAAAACATGAAAATTTTGTCACATACATTTTTCGAGGATTTTGGAAAAATTCATGGGCTAACCCCTTGCCTTTTTTCAAAAAAAAAAACTACTTTTTTTTCAAAGTTATTGAAATTAATCGTGCCGTACCTTACTGGAAAGGTCTATTCAAACCCAATCGATGCTTAAAAGCCAATTTTTTTTCGAGGTCTATTTAGTAAAATATTAGCATTCAAAGTGAGTTTCCCAGATGTTAACGATTTTCTGCCTCCAACTACCTACCTTACTGTCTTTGGAAGAAAATCGCTAAAATCTGGTAAAGTCCTTTTGGATGCAAATATTTTACTAAATAGACCTTGAAAAAAATATTTATTGAAATTTTTGAAAAGGTGAGTTAATTTTCTGCTCAGCACTGAAAGTCGCAAACATTTTGAAGGCTTTGTTTTGGAAATATCGCCATCCAAAGACAGTAAGGTAGGTAGTTGGAGGCAGAAAATCGCTAAAATCTGGTAAAGTCCTTTTGGATGCAAATATTTTACTAAATAGACCTTGAAAAAAATATTTTTTAACGTTTTTGGAAAGGTGAGTTAATTTTCTACTTAGCACTGAAAGCCGCAATAATTTTGAAGGCTTTGTTTGGGAAATATCGCCATCCAAAGACAGTAAGGTAGGTAGTTGGAGGCAGAAAATCGTTAAAATCTGGGAAACTCACTTTGAATGCTAATATTTTACTAAATAGACCTCGAAAAAAAAATTGGCTTTTAAGCATCGATTGGGTTTGAATAGACCTTTCCAGTAAAGTACGGCACGATTAATTTCATTTACTTTGAAAAAAAAGTTGTTTTTTTTTTTTTGAAAAAAGGCAAGGGGTGTTAGCCCATGAATTTTTCCAAAATCCTCGAAAAATTTATGTAACAAAATTTTCATGTTTTTAAACATTTTGGAAAGGTGTATTAATTTCCTATTCAGAACTGAAAACCGCAACAATTTTGAAAGCTCTGTTCTTTAGATATTCGCATTTAACGGATTGAGGCAGAAAATCGTTAAAATCTGGTAAAGTCCATTTGGATGCAAATATTTTACTAAATAGACCTTGAAAAATATATTTATTGAAATTTTTGGAAAGGTGAGTTAATTTTCTGCTCAGCACTGAAAGTCGCAAACATTTTGAAGGCTTTGTTTTGGAAATATCGCCATCCAAAGACAGTAAAGTTGGTAGTTTGAGGCAGAAAATCGTTGAAATCTGGGAAACTCACTTTGAATGCTAATATTTTGCTAAATATACCTCGAAAAAAAAAATTGGCTTTTAAGCATCGATTGGGTTTGAATAGGCCTTTCCAGTAAAGTACGGCAGGATTAATTTCATTTACTTTGAAAAAAAAGTTGTTTTTTTTTTTGAAAAAAGGCAAGGGGTTAGCCCATGAATTTTTCCAAAATCCTCGAAAAATGTATGTGACAAAATTTTCATGTTTTTAGACATTTTGGAAAGGTGTATTAATTTCCTATTCAGAACTGAAAACCGCAACAATTTTGAAAGCTCTGTTCTTTAGATATTCGCATTTAACAGATTGAGGCAGAAAATCGTTAAAATCTGGTAAAGTCCTTTTGGATGCAAATATTTTACTAAATAGACCTTGAAAAAAATATTTATTGAAATTTTTGGAAAGGTGAGTTAATTTTCTGCTCAGCACTGAAAGTCGCAAGCATTTTTGAGAAAAAGCGGATTTGGCAGATTTTTATTTTTAAAAATGTTATATGGCAGAATTTTGAAAAACAGAATTTTGACAAACAGAACCGGAAAAACAGAATTTTAACAAACAGTGAAATAAGCAGAATTTTGAAAAGTGGAATTTTGAGAAGCGGAATTTTGAAACTAGAATTTCGACCCCAAAATCTTTATTTCATTTTTTAGATTTAAAAAAAATTTTCCATTTTTTAAGAACCTTATATGCATCAAAACCGACATGATCCATTTTTTAAGAAAGAACATAACATATGAATGTTAAAAAAAACCTTTTTTCTCTCAGCTCTTATGGGCTATTAAATAGACCAGAAGATAAGTGTATTGAGGAACAATTTCGTGGAAGGGTTCTTATTATAATCAATATTTATTTGTGTTGGGCCCATGAACATGCCAAAGCAAAAATGCAACTAAATTCACCCATGTATTTCTGAGAGAATATAAATATAAATATGATTCGTTCCCTCGTGATAAATTCAAGGGAATCTTATTTTTGATTCGATTCGTTATCAAGATCGAATCAAATTTTCAACGATCCTTAAAATATGGCTCGATCACGAATTTATCTCGCACAAACTATTGAAGATCCATTCACGATCCATTCAAATAAGAACAAAAATGTATTTTTACGAATGGAGAAATTTGACATTTTGAACTTCTTTGTTCCTTGAGCGATTTCGATGAAATTGCCACTGGTGGGACCTGACATATAAAATTAGAAAGTACACAAATATTTTCAACAGGATGATGTTTGGATAAAATTTCAACTTCTTAGAACTTTGTTGTTTGTTGAGTGATTTAAATAAAATTGTCACTATAGAAAGGTAAAACAGATTAAAAAAAGAAAAACATCGAAATATTTAAAAAAAAAGTGTCAATATTTTTGCTATTTCATTGTTCTTTGAGTGATTTAAATGAAATGTACATATAGCTGAGACAACATTGGAAAAGCAAAATAATTTCTTGCAATTTCGCTGTTTCTTAACCGCTTTCAATGAAATTCACACAAGTGGGGGCAGACATGAAATACGAAAACAGATTGTTTAAAAAAAATGTCAACATTCTGCAACCTCGTTGTTCCTTCATCGAAAATATTTTGTTTCCTATTAATTCTATGTCAGTCAGCACCTGTGTCAATTTCGTGGAATTCGCTTAAAAACCAACGAATTTGCTAAATGTTGACATATTTTCTTAACACTCTGCTTGTTTCTTTTTTAATTTTGTCTAAGCTATCACCTGTTTCAATTTCATTCAAACCACTAAAGGAAGAATGGAATTGGAAATTCTTGAAACACCCCTTATTTGATAATATACAAATGTCAACGAATTGTCCTAAATCACCTTTTTCCCCATTTCAAACAAATATAAATTCAAAAAATAAGTCACTTCATAACCGTACCTTATCGTGAGAAAACTATATTTTATTTTTCCGGTCTCTCACAAATGAGAGGATCGATAAAGAATGATAAAGATCCGTATTTTATGATTCGAGGGTGATATTTTCCGAACCCTGCTAAATTTCCTATCAAAATGGATAGCTTAGAAAATTTTATAAACAAAATTTAGCTAGACAAATAAACAAAAACCAAAAATAAAAAAATCGAAATATTTAAAAATTTCTAACTTTCTTAATAAATTACGAATAATTTTGTTTTGAGCAAGAATATGTGCTCAAAACATTCTTGGACAAAATAAAGAAGAGGTTCAAGGCATATTGCATCTTAAAAAGGTATTTTTCATATTGAAGATTTTAGCCTCTATTTTCTTTTTTCTTAAGTATGCATTTGCTTAAAAAAAAAAAAAATTATTTGCAGTATTAAAAAAATTCTTGCCAAAAATACGCACACAGGAATGGTTGAGAGTTGAAAGTCACTAGGCATTGGTTCTCCACGAGCTGTTGTGCCACCAAATTTATTTATTTATTTACTAAAAAAATTTAGGTTATCTAAATTTTTTTTGACTTAGTTATCAATCAAACCAAAAATATTGAAAAGTGACTAGTTTGGCCATTTTCTCAGAAACGCAAGCAGAATTTAAGCAGGCTTATGTGTCAAAGAAACATAGTATTCAATAATAAAAACTTTTGAACATATATACGAGTATATATTGTTCTTTTATCCCCTTTATATATATATATATAATAAGTGTCTAGACAGAATAAATACCAAAGGAAGATATTTGCAATTTATAATCTTCTAAAGAGTTCACTTGTTGTAATTCCTACTAAAACAGCTAAAAATTTTGTTTTCAACAAAACATTAAAACAAGTATTAAACAGCAGAACTTTTGTTTTGCTAGTAATGGGAATTATATTAATTTTAACTTCCAAACATTTTTAAATAAATTACTTTATTTATTAAAAGTTTCCAAAGAGAGACAGGCTAAAAAAAAAAATACAAAACTCATTCCTAGAACAAATTATATCATAACATTCATTTTTCATATAAGCTATAAAGATTTTATTAACTTTTAAGAAGATTATTCTACTTTTCCAAATTGGTTAATGTAAAAGCCTTTCAAAATGTGGAAGTTTTGAAGACAATAATTCGACAAAGAAAATTTGCCTAAAATTGGTTATGATTTGGCTGTGGAGGCAGAAGCCGGAGCAGCGAGGTTGCATATTGTCAGATCAGATTAGAGTAATAAGAAAATTATGAGGGTTGAAGTTCTTAAAGTTTGTTTTACTTTATTGGGTGAGTCACTCATAACAATATATATACAGAGGATGGGGCCAAAATAATGTTTAAAGTCATCTTTTTTCTGTGTTATTTAGGTATGAATAAAATGAACGTTGTTTATGTCAAAGTACCTACGTATTTCAACAACTGTATAGCCTTAGGTTAAGAGCAATAACGTTTAAGGGAAGTCAATTTTGTTTTGGAGGAAAAATGTTAATAAAAAATGGGCAGTGAAAAAGAACTCTTTTATGTCCTTAGAATAATTTCAAAGTTCTTTCCCTACTCTTCTATGGAGTTTGATGTCACTATTTCCCTATTTTGAACATTATGACTCTGATCATTTTGTCAAAATGTTAAATTCATCTGATATTTAAGTTATGGTCATCATTTTGCCTAATCCTTAAAGTCCTTATGAAATATTGGTATCTCAAATCAGTGATTTGCAGTTTTTTTTCATACAAAAAAAAACATATTCACAGGGATAGTCCAATATTATAAAATACAAGACGTGCTGCGATACCAATCATAAACCTTTTTCAAGCCTTTCTTCCACATCATGCTTTGGTAATTTTTTTGTTTATTTATTTTTACTTTATCAGCCCTATGTAAGTATATAATTTCATCATTATCATTATATTTCCTCTATTTTTCCAATTTCGAACGCAAATATTGTCCCAAAATCAATGGTGTTTACTTATCAAATAAAGAAGTTTGGTATTAAGAAACTAGTTAAGCGTATAATTCACAATGTCCAATCATCTTATTCTTTATTGTAGGTTTACTATCGCTTGAAAGAACATCATCTGAAAATAATGTAAGAAGAATAGGAGCAAAAGGATACTCTCTATTCTTTCGAAATCCTGTCCAAACCATATGTTAACATACATATATATGTAGGTATGTATACCTAACTCAAAAATTGTACGGGTGCCTGCATAATATTATTACAAACAAAATAAAGAAAATTTATCTTTTCAGGAAGGAAGTATTCAATTTTCAAAGGACTTACGAGTTACATAGTAGTTTTGAAAGAACGAAACGAACCATTTATTGAATGTTTACATTTTTGTAATTATTATATACTTTGTATAACAAACAAATTGAAGAATTTTGTCGTAAATTTAAGTTTTTCCTTCTGTTTAAAATTCAGCATATAATTATGTTCCGGTTCATAGGATAGAAGAAGTCCAGATAACTACCTACTATTTGTTTAATACTGTCGTGTTATCGATATCAATTCTAATTTTCAAATAAGGCCAATTCCTTTGAAGAACCTACTCATAGAAAAAAAAGGAAAGGTAAGACAAGAGCGCAGTATCTTGATAATTGCATTAAAATTTGTCTTTGGTGATTTTAACAACAAACTAGGAAAAGAAGAGATATTTGATGACATCAGAGAGTGCACCATGCATGAGAGAGTGTGTGAAGTTAGCCCCCCTTTTTTTGGAATTTATTATTTTTGAAAGTTGTTCCAGATTGCTCCCGGTTTGTTCCGGACTATACCAATTTTATTTTTGAAAAATATTCAACAATGAGGGTTTGAGACCCAACAAACCGTTTTTGACTTAGCCCCCCTTTTTTCAAAAATCGAAATTTTGAAAGTTGTTCCAGATTAATCTAGGTGTTCTGAACATTGTTCCATATTCTTGTACCTCTTTGCTCAAAAATTTTAAAAGTTATGGGCAAAATTAAAAAAAAATGTAGCCCCCTTTTTTTGAAATTCTTAGTTTTTTGATTTTTTTCTTGTTTAAAAAAGTGCTCTAAACATTGTTCCAAAAAAATTAAGTTGTAGAATTAATATTTTTAGTCTTTCAAACTTTTTTTCGAAAATGACAATTACGGCTCCCCATTTTTTTTTTAAGTTTTTATTTTCAATATTTAATAACATATACAAGTTTTGAGGAAATATGGTGTCCTTACATAAGCTAAAACTGCCTAAAACCGAGCTTTAAAAAACATATTAAAATTTTGGAGTTTTTAAAATTGACCTATTGACCCCCCTTTTACAAAATTCAAAAAATCCAAAAATTGTTCCAAGTGCAGAATCACCAAAATCCAATTGTTCCAAGGATTCATTCAAAAATATTGAAAATTGTAAATTTTAAGCCTAAAAAACACTTTAAATGAAAAAATACTAATTATCCTTGCTCTGGCTCCCCTTTTAGGAAATCCAAAATTCAAAAACTTGTTCCAAGTTGTTCTAGGGCTCTTCTAAATTGTACCAAGCTTTTGTTTCTTAAAATTGATTTTTAATATTAAAACTTTCAAAAAATGCTTCCCCTTTTCTAAAATCGAAAATCTAAAAGTTGTTCCAAGTGCAGAATCCAAGTGTTCCAAGGATTCATTCAAAATCTGTATTTGTTAGTATTTTTTCATTTAAAGTGTTTTTTCGGCTTAAAATGAACAATTTTCAATATTTTTGAATGAATCCTTGGAACACTTCTTCACTTGGAACAACTTTTAGATTTTTTGAATTTTGTAAAAGGGGGGTCTATAGAGTTTTTAAAAATTCAAAAACCTTAAGATGTTTTTTTAAAGCTTGGTTTTTTTTTTAAATATTAATTATACAACTTAAATTTTTTGGAACAATGTTAAAAACACTTTTTTAAACCAGAAAAAAATTAAAAATTAAGAATTTCAAAAAAAGTGGCTACAATTTTTTCGAATTTTGCCCATAACTTTTGAAGTTTTGAACATAGTGGTCCAAAAATTTTGAACAATGTTCAGAACAACTAGAACAATCTAGAACGACTTTAAAAATTTCGATTTTTGAAAAAAGGGGACTAGGTTAAAAATGGTTTTTTGGGTCAAAAACCTCCATTTTTGAATATTTTAAAAAAAAAATTGGAACAATCTGGAATAAATCGGGACAAAAAAGTAACTTTCAAAAATAACAAATTCCAATAAAGGGGGTGTTTTGTATTATTTGTGTAAAATTTTTATTTTGTTTGTGGACTGTATTTTGTGTGTAGTTTATGTAGTTTTATTTTGTCAAATTTGTTTAATAAAAACTCAAAAGAATTTAGGAATTTCAATATGTGTTATTTAATATAAAATAAAATGTGTTTGTACAATAAGTGTTCGATTATGTTACCAAGTCCAAGATAAGTGTTTACTGTGTGATGTCCAAAAAGCAAAGAGGTAGAAATTTAGTTTAAGCAAGTTGATTTAGCATAAGAATATAAGCACAAAGAGTAAGCAAAGTTATAGTTACGTTAGGATTAATAAGTTATTGGGAAAGATTTAACATGTGTAATTGCAGTTAAGAAACATAGGGCATTATTGCACATTGTTTGGCATTGTACAAAAAAAAAATATTTTTATGTTTTGATTCCAAAACAGGGGGGCTAACTTCACACACTCTGCATGACACCACCATATAAGTATTAGGTTTATCGAATTCGCTGCGGTGTAAGATGTTGTAGCAGCTAGCTCGTAGTTATTCCCATAATTCAAAATTCACGAAGGGATGATCTACTGATCAATTCCGGTTACCCAATCTCGACGAAGTGAAAATAGCTATACCTTAACTTTAGGTCCTAAAAAGATGATGGAACAGATGTTCTTAACCATAAGATCTTTTCTGTCAAACTATGTATATGGACACCCCAGTAGCCATAACAACCTGATGGTTCCATTTCATGTAACTAAGTCCACAAAAGGCCCACAAAGACCCAATACTCACATCAACCGGCTCTAGAAAATTAGACCGGAAATCCTCGAATTCTGTCTTGGAAAAAATGCCAGAATACTTGTCACACAAGTTTTGCTGTTTTTTCCAATAAAAAAAAACGAATTTGTGGAAAAACTAAACAACACTAAAAATTAAATATCACTCAACGTCCAATATGTCACGAGAAATCACATTTAACTCTTTTCAATGACTTTTTAAAAATGGCGGACAGTGCACAAAGTTTTTTTGCCAAACTTTGTGGATTGGATGTTGCAAAAAAATGAACATAGTATTTTTTCTCGACATAAAAAGCTAAATTTTATTGGACTATTCATTGTAAAAGCCAATTATTACTACGTTGGGAATTTTTTTCGTATAAAAAACCTATGAATTATTAAAAATGAAATTTTTCCAATGATGCAAGATGTGTGGACAACTAAACCAAACCATCATTATACAAAAAAATGTAATTCCAAAATATGGACTAGTTATCAGTTTTTGAGGGAAATTGCACCGAAATAACAAAAGGCCATAACTATTTAAATCGAGTTAACTTGAACAAACCTTAAATGAAGTTTTACTCAGACCTTTGAAACGCATCAAGACTGAAAAAGCTGCTGTTTTACTGTTTAATTGAATAAAAAAATATTTAAAGGTACGCGTTTTCTCCATTTCCATTAGCTGTCTTCTCCGTAACCATCTTTCATGTTTTTTTCTGATCGTAAAATGAAAATGGCATGGCAAGATAGTTTTTGATGGTGACGTGAAATAAGGCCCAACGAAATAAAGCCAAAAGCACACAATTTGGCCTTATTTCGTTTTCAATATACGCCAAATTTTCGATTCGGCATTATTTCGCTTTTGAAAACGAAATAAAACCAATTTGGCCTTATTTCGTTTTCTTGTTTTATTTGCAGGCTGAGTAAAAACAAAGTGTTACCATAGCCTCAAAAGAAACTGGTTTTTCGAGATCTTATCTACATCTGCCTTGCTTTACAATAATTGTGCATAAGAAGTGAGATGTACTTCTGTTGGTGAGGTACTTGCTGCAACCCCCCTGCTTGGGCTCACTATAGGATTTGGGGTATGTGCGAGGCTGGGTGTATGCAAAGACTTGAAAATATTGAAAGGAAACCATTTGGCTTTATTTTCAAACGAAATTTGGCCGTATTTCGGCTTTGAAATGGAAATAAAGCCAATTTGGCCTTACTTCCATTTTCAAACTGAAATTAGGCCAAATTTTGGTCTTATTTCGTTGGGCTTTATTTCACGTCTTTGTTTTTGATATATGTTCACTTTATGTAATTGTGCAAAAAAAAAATCAAATTCATAACTTGAGATGGCCCGGGCAGAATTTAATCTTTAAGTTCATTGCCTCGAAAAATTGTACGTGTCTTCTCCGTTACCGTCCATTTTTTTGTATAGACCTACCAAATTTAATTATTCATCATTGCTGAATCTTATGTGTTGTAAACTTTGTGATGAATTCTTGGAAACCAATACGTTTCATGAAAAAATATTACTTTCTTAACAAGAAAAGCTTCACTACAAGCGTACAATTGTCCTCTCCGTTACTGCAAAACTGGAGACTGTTAGCAAGAGACCCAGCTGATCAACAACCAGTATTTGCTAAGTATGAAAAGACAAGACTTGTTCAAGGTCTTGGTACACTTTGTCTGTTATATTTGGTCTGGGAACCAAAATCCCTGAGCTTTTTGTGTGGGGGAAATGGGGGGAGCCAACATATTTTCCCTACATGCGTTTGGCACCTTAAGGTGTTTCTGCAACTTATTTCATGTTCAAAATATTTAAAAATTATCAATGAAGTAGAGGTGTCACCTTTGACAAAAGAAAAACTTCCGGTTAGAGTGAAAAGCCGCTAACGCCACCTTTTTTGTTGACCATTAGACCACTTCAAAAACTGCTAAGAAAATACAAAAATGTCTCAAATCTTTTCAATTTCTCTGAATTTTACTCTGAATTTAGCAGTGACCAGTATGTAGAAAAATGCTGAATGTAATTTTTTTTAATTTATTCAACTAATGCGAACATCACTAAAATATTTTATTTAAAAAAAAATGCAAAATAGAAGTTATCTGCTTTTCACTCCCAGCCGATGGAAATGAAATGTGTGTGTGGCAACATCAACCAACCGTTATTCTTTCGACACTCGTTCGACACCTGGAGGCGTTTCTGAAACTTTTGTTTGTTCAAAATATTAAAAAATTACTAAGAAAACAATGGAAGTCCAACCCTTAAATAAAAATAAAAGTACGTTCCAAAAAAGCAGTAAAGCTAGCCATACATGACAGAGCCAAGGAGCTATATGACCACGTGCCGATTCAAAATCGGTCGTGTGTGGTATGGATTAGCCACCACCGATGCATATTGATTTTCAATCTGAGCCAAATGGTTCGAATTTTACTACATTGGCAGTAAATTTCTAAATTGCTTGAAAGAAATTTTTCTTTTCTATGTATCGCAATCGTGGTGAATTTTACAATTTAACGTAGTGCATTTTACTACACCTAACAGTTAGTTTCACTGTTCGTGAAGTGAATTTTACTATATACTTGTAGTAATTGCCAAGTGTTTGAAGGAAAAAATGGTCCAAATAATAAACTGCATATACATAGTGAATTTCACTAATTGAAGTAGTGAATTTCACTACACCTATTTGTGAATTTAAATGTTCGTGTAGTGAATTTCACTGCACTTGTAGTTATTTCCACTGCTAAAAAGGAGACTACTATTTTTTACAAAAAGTGTAGTATATTTCAATAAACTAAAAGTGAATTTAACTACACTGATAGTGAATTTTACTATCCTGTGTACTGAATTTCACTGCATCATCTGTATAAGTATATTCCTGAGTGTTGTAAATATGACTGCATAAGTATAGTGGATTTCACTACGGATTTTGTAAATGTTTAATAGATTTAACAACAAGAACTCAAGTTTCATGATTTTTGTAGTGAATTTAACTACAAGTAGTTTTAGTAAAATTGACTACACGGTGGTTGAGTAAATTTCATGGTGCCATGAAATAATGTCGGAGGAAATAACACCGAATTCGGAATTCGGCTTTATTTCGCTTTACTAAAGTGAATTTTAGCGTTGGGTCTTATTTCGCTTTGGAAAAGTGAAATAATGCCGATTCAGCGTTATTTCACTTTTGAAAAGGACTTACGTATTTGAGTAGTTAATAAAAAAAAACTTCATTTGCATAAGGTAAGAATAAAACACCGAATATTTTTGTTCGGTATATAATAAATTCAAAGTTTCTTTAAAGTCAGATTCTTTAAATGCAAGAGAAACTTCGTATACACCCTACCTCGCACCTACCCCAAATTATATAGTTAGCCCGAGCAAGGGGGTTGCAGTCACTTTTGAAGCAATGGTAAAGAGTGGGCAATTTTGTTTTGTGAAATTAAATAACTCGCATGAATAAATAGTGGGGTTTTATTTCTCTTGGCAAAAGTGAAAAAAGGACGAATTTTGAATTTGTTAGGTTCCCAAAGTGAAATAAGACCAAACGCTGAAATTCGGTGTCATTTCACTTTAGTAAAGTGAAAAGCTCGCCGTTTTTTCACAGCACCAAATTTCATTACAAAAAAAAATTGTTTGTGTTCACCTGCTCAACGCCTATCTTTTAAAATATCAACTGTTATTTAAATTATGGTAATTTGTCTACAAGCTAAAATTCTTCCTTAGTGGGTATAAAATGAATTCCAATCATAAAAAAAAGATCCCTCAAAAAAAGGACGGTATTCAGTTTCCGAACTGGATTTTAATGGAGTTAATACATAATAAATGTGTATGAACGCATGTACCTGCATGGATGCACAGACTGACTAATGGTGGCTATATAAACCAACACGGACTTTGTTTGACTTCTCCATCATTGTATTAATAATTTTGATTTAAATTTCGACACATTTTATAACAATTTAATTCATACCCTACGAGAGCAAGTAGAAATGGATTCTAAAGGTTTTCACTTAACTTTTCTCTTCACACTCCCTAATTTAAAAGCGAGCTTCATTTCAAAATAATCGACAAAAATATTCAGGTATTTTTCTTGTTCTGTTAAACATAATACCTATGTACCTACTTTTCGATTAAAGTATAGAGCACCTTATTTAAAACTTCTCTCCTCACATAAGCCAGAGTATAGTCTTCCCTGAAATGGTTTCCTTAACTAAACAATCATTATCTCAAAAGCACACATTTGAATATAAAATCTTCCCCAAAGGTCTCGTTTACCTTTTATTTAACAAAATATCCTCATCTAGCTTAGTCTCTCTCTCTCTCTCTACTTTGCATGAAGCCATATAACAAACAAAATGAAAACATCAAAGCGGATATAAACTAACCCAAACACACCTATCTATCTATTTAGAAAATTTTGTGTGAAAGAAGTTCAATATATTTATTGCAAAACCATGACAAATGGGAATACAATGTCGTTTCTTAGATTAATGTGACATTCTGAACACATGTGGCCCGGATTTGTTCCATAATAGGATTTTAAACCGTTTAGAAAATCTTCAGAATGCTGTTGGGAATTGGGTTCGGTGGCAACTGAA
The DNA here is from genome assembly GCA_946251815.1 of Dasysyrphus albostriatus. Taxonomy (NCBI): domain Eukaryota; kingdom Metazoa; phylum Arthropoda; class Insecta; order Diptera; family Syrphidae; genus Dasysyrphus; species Dasysyrphus albostriatus. The sequence continues at coordinate 28,267,418 of OX276338.1, forward strand.
ACTGAAAACTGGGAAAGAAATCACATACAAGCCATCAGCCAGTATACCCCAGCTCCTTCTGCATTTCTGTATAAAACATATCCATATTTTCAATCTTGCCTCTCTTCTTCAATTCAGTACTGGAATATAAGACCTTCGTCCAATTCTGAAGAAGCACAGAGAACGAAGGGTGACTCCCTGTCTCTATCCCAGATCCGGGCTTGGCTCGGTTTAATTCGGTTCGGTTGGTTCTTCTCTTTGAACTGTTGTTCCTAGATGTTCTACAGACGAACAACATTCACACACATCGTGACACATAGACGATGTACGATTAGGTTCAGAGGAGTATGTACGTTTGCAAAGCAAGAAAATGAAATTATTTTGCCTGGCAAAAGTTGTTGCACTCGAAAGAAAAGTCAGAATTTGATTCAAATAAACTTATGGATGAAGGACGACTAAAGGGCGACGAAGACGCGAAGCGAAAGCGAATAGATTCATGTTCGAAATAGATACATGAATGTAGGTATGGGTAACAATCGTTCAGATATAGATATCTAACCACACAGATACACTAATATATCATCCTTATGATTAAAACTTAAATTGCTTAGCTTTTTGTTGCAGAGCTCTTTAAATCACATACCATATTAGACTGTTCGATGTTGTAGGGAGTTTTAATCCCCAATTAAAAAAGGATTTGTCGTTTGCCCAGAGGAAATCATGGCTGCTCTGTTCTGTTCTGTTCTCTCTGGGAAGGAAGAAGATGAATGTCTAGCTGCAAATGTGCACAAAGGGCATTTAGCAAAAGAAGAACATTACAAGTAGAGTCCGAAGTTTTTTTTAAAAATTTTAAAAAAGATTTAAGCTCTATATATACAAGGGAAGGTAGTGCACACATTGTTCGACAACTTCATTTCCTGAATCCGGATAGTTGGAGATGGACAAGAGAATCGTAGGTAGGTACATATACCTAGGAATAACGAGCATAAGACAAGTTAATTTAAAATCTTCCTATTTAGTATGTGTCTTATGCTCGTAGGTATACAGACGTATAGTAAAGGAGAAGAAGCCGTAAAGATTTTTAATTAATTTTCAAGAATGCTTGATTAGAGAGTGTTTTAAACTCAATTATTTTTAATATTCGATCAAACATTGACAGTAACAGTATTGTTAACACAATTTATCTGTGGAAAATTAATTTTTTATAGTGATTCTTTGTGGTCAGTAAATAAAAATCGACAGTTAAGAACATTGGAAAATATTCAGAATTTAGATAGGTAACTGAAAACAAAATCTTGATAGTAAATTACCAAACTTTACGTGTTATCACGCTACGTACCCAGCTATGGGAGGATCAGTAACACTAATAAAAAAGTGCTTAACACACTATGAAGGGCCTAAGTTTACTAATGAAAACATGCAAGTAACAACAATAAGTATTGGTATAAAAAAGAAAGAGTTTAAGATAGCATCTATATACTGCCCTCCGAGGCGCTCTCCAACTGAAGAAGACTATGCAGAACTCCTAAATTTGTTAGGACATAACTTCCTTGTTGGTGGCGACTTCAATGCTAAACACACCCAATGGGGATCTAGGCTCATAACAACGAAAGGCAAACGGCTATATCAAGCAGGCCGCAAATACAACTGCGAATTTTATTCTTCTGGCTCGCCAACATATTGGCCATCTGATTCTAACAAAATACCAGACCTTATAGACTTTTTCGTAGTAAAAGGTATTAAACGAAACCATATAAGTGTCAGATCATACTCCAGTAATATTATCACTGAGCGAAGCATTAATAATAGAAAAAAGTAATCCTAAGCTCGTGAATAAAAGAACAAACTAGAACGAATTTAGGGATAAACTTGAAAGTTTTATAAACCTAGGATCCCCTATGCAAACAATTGAACAGATTGATCATGAAGTAGAACAATTTATTGCTGATGTGCAACAGGCTGCAGAAGAAAGTACTCCAACAATTTTGAACTCAAGAGAAAAAGAAATAAAATATCCTGTCGAAATAAAGGAGCTGATCTTGGAGAAAAGAAGAGCTCGAAGAAAATGGCAAGCTACGAGATTTCCAGGTGATAAGGCAGTTTTTAACTGTCTTAACAATGAACTAAAGAAAAAAATCTGTGATTTTAAAAGTGACTATTCCTGAATAGTCTGACAGCAGATGCTTCTACGGAATACTTCTTATGGAAAGCAGCTAAGCGCCTCAAAAGACCACAGGCACAAAACCCGCCAATAAAATCTCAAGATGGTAAATGGATGGGAAACCCAAAACAAAAGGCTGATCTCTTCGCTGAACATCTCGCGCATGTTCTTAAGCCATTTCCAGCAAGCACAGCTACAGATCCCTTACAGTTTGTTGATAGAACAACTAATGTGAAATTCCTTTTGTCACAATCAAAGAAGTAAGAAGTATGTGTCAACATAAGTTGTCTAACAAAAAATCACCAGGTTACGATCTAATAACTGCTCAGGTTTTGAAAGAAATGCCTTCTATAGCCTTCAAAAAACTCCAATTTATAACAAATGCATGCCTTAAACTAAGATATGTGCCACATCATTGGAAAATTGCAGAAGTCATTGTTTTACCCAAACAAGGTAAGCCACCAACAGAAGTAACATCTTACGGACCTATATCGCTTATACCAATCATGGCAAAAGTTTTCGAAAAACTGCTTCTGAAAAGACTAAGCAGAATAATAGAAGAAAGAAGACTAATTCCGAGCCATCAGTTTGGATTTAGAAATAAACATTCTACGATAGACCAAGTGCATCGGATTACGGATGTTGTGGAAAAGGCACTTGAAGAAAAACAAGTATGCTCTAGCCTTTGGCAAGGTTTGGCACTTGGGACTTGAGTACAAACTGCATAAGGATCTTCTCAGGCAGTACTACGAAATACTGAATTCCTACGTTACAAACCGACTCTTTAGAGTACGGCATGAAAATAATTACTCGGAACTAAAGAAAATTGAAGCCGGTGTATCCCCTGTATCTGTTATACAACCACTTGCCCGAAATAACTTCTGAAGCTTAATAGCGAAACCTTATCTTTATAATAAAGCTCAATTCTTGGCCATAATATTAAATTATATGCGTTTTATTTCTTCTTGAAAACCTTAGTCTAAAAAAAGAACACTTTATACATATGTCAAATCCCAAGAAGTTCATGAAGTTTATAATATCAAATATTAGTAACGAAATATTTTGAAATGTTCATGAAAATTTCAATTGATTTTTTTTTTTCTTTTACCTTATACAAGGCTTGGTTTTGGAAATATCGTCATCCAAAGACATTAAGATACATAAGTATTTAGAGGCAGAAAATCAGTCAAATCAATTTGGACTGATAGTCAACCAAACTATGAAACAAAATTTGGCTTCAATATTTCGAAAAGGTTTGAAAAGACCTTTCCATTAACGTCAACGTAAAATTTCAGTAAAATTACATTGGATGCGTATCTAATGAACTAGATATTGCAGATGCTTTTAGTTTTCAGATGCGCATAGCTTTTAATTACATAATGTAGAATTTGAAAACCAAAACCACACTCGCATAACTTGGCACCGAAAATATTTCTAATTAAAAGTATTTTTAGGCTAAATGAAAATAATGAAATATCACTTTGGATGCCAATGCTTCAAAAACTAGATATCATAGAAGGTTCTGGTTTTCAGTTTTGGAAAGTTCTTGAAAATTTTAATTGCATAATTTTTAATTTTAACTTCTACTTTAACTTTTCTTCTTTACATCCAAGGACATTAAGGTTTGTTGTTGGCCAAAAAATGGTTTAAATCAGGTTAAGTCACTTTGGATGCGAGTATGTTAGCAATCAGACCATGAACAGAAAAAAATTGGCGTGAATTTTTAAGTTGACCTTTCCATTGACATATGTCACGATTTATTTTATTTACATTAAAAAAGCTTACCCAAGCGTACGCAAGTCTACGAAGTCTTACACGCAAATCTAGCGCAGCGTTTGCAGTGGGTTTTGCTACTCCTATTGTATTACTCACACAAAAATAATTCGTGGTAGATATTGTCAAAAATAAAAACTCCAACAAGAAAACACTAATCATATAAGTCAGCTTAGTCAACTTTAATGACAGTCTGATTTCCGATGTTGTGACTGTAACTCTTTGATAGCTACTTGGCGAACCTCTAACCTACAGTGGCATATGCAACCTCCGTGCCATACTCTTGCCGAGCCTCGAACATTACAACTATTGTACGCTGACTCAAGTTAAAGTAATCTCACTCACTTCACATGTACATCTCTCGAACCTCAATCACTCTCTGACCTCTTCATTATTTAAATTCGCATCATTAAGAAAGTCTTAAATTTTAAGAAAAAAAAAAATCACTTTCTTTTATTTTCTTCTAAAGCCCTCAAAGCTTATATAATAAGAAATAATATATTTCATTTCTTGAATTATTTTAAAATAAATTTCTAAGAAAAAAGTGATTTAAGATTTAAAAAATTAATAGAAATGAGCTTGATGCTAGCAACAACACTTTACAGCGTCCTGGCTGCGCATTCCCTCGATGGTTTGTTCGGTCTTGGCTATCGTTTTTTTTAATTATATCATTAATTTCATTTTAACTTTACAGGTACTATACAGGTACTACCTGGTTGGTGGCAAAACTCTGTCTGATCGGCTACATCCTAAACGGCTGGATCGATTTTTTTAAAACTTGGTACATAGTGGATTTTGGTAAATATGCCCACACCTTTTTTTGTCATTTTTTAGAACTAAAAATAACGTTATAATTTATAGGTATACAATTTCTTGGAGCAATTTTACAAAATCCTATTTTCCAGAAAATGGCCCCAAATTTTTCTTAAAAAATTAAAAAAAAAAAACGTTTGGTAAAAAATTTTGTTTAACCAAATATTATGAAATTGTAGATTTTTATAAAACTCTGAATTTAAGGATTTCTCAAATTTTTAATTTTCTATTATCGGCTGGCTGAACAGTTTAAAATTTTTTTATTATACAAATTTCAAATAAAATTTAAAAATTTAGCATATCAAAATTCAAAGAAAATAATTAGATTTTTAAGAAAGTTTAAATTTTTTTTTAAATTCGATATCTCAAATGCAGATTGATATTTTTTTTTAATCTTAACATGGATTAAAACTTACGATTTACTAATAAAAATTTTCCATACAAATGTTTCAAGATATATACAAAAATATTTTTTAAGAAAGCCACTCCAACGATTTGAAATTTTGTATTCCATACAATCATTTTCAATTAAGAATTAAGACGTCATTCTTTTTTTCATAAAGAACTCCCAAAGAAGTGATTTTAGCTAATTTAAATATCGTATTTTTCTCTAATAATTTCAATGTTTTTTAAAATTATGTTCTTAGAATTTCACTTTTTACCGAACCCGAACTTTATAATAAGTCAATTAAGGCTAAGAAAAAAATAGAGAGAAGTATTTTTTTTTAAATTCTTATATGATTTTTTTTTAATTTTTGACAAAATTTAAAAAGAAAATTAGTTCTAGGGCTATTTTCTCAGAATTTTAATCTTTTTTGATTGAAATAACATAAGTTAAAATTTGAATCTTCACATTAATAGAAAAAAGCCTTCGAAAAATTAAGAAAAAAACAGAGTTTTGCCCCCCTAAAAAATGTTTCCTCGGCCCAAATATACGGAATATTTTAGGAAATAATAAGACGCTAAAACAATAAACCTCTCCATACAAATTCAGCTTTGTTGGTGTTTTTTTGAAGTGAAAGTCTAATTTTCCTTGGCTACTTCCAGCTTTAGAGAAATTAAAAAAAAAATACCAAAAAACACTTTTTTTTTCAAAGAAAAACTTTTCTTCTTGTTTTTCGTAGTACGACTTTTAGATTATTTAATGGAGAAAAAGACAAGCTTGTCTTTTTAATTCCCTTAAGTATTTCCACACTGCTTCAAAACAAAAAAAAAAAACAATAAATTAGTAATTACTTTCAACAGGTACCTGTTATAGGTTTTTTGCTCAAAATCTCCAAAGAAATATTTTTCTTTTTTTTCTCAGCAGATTATTTTGAAAAACTGCTTAAATTAAAAAAAATATTTAATGTGTGATTTCTTACCTAATAAAATATAGATATTGAAAACAATTTAAGGAAATTTTATTCTTTTCAAAAATAGTTCCTACATTTTTAACAAGATTTTACTGTGTGCTTCTGATGCTCTTCTAGGTATTAAATAAAATAAGACCAAACATAAAATATTTTGCATTCATTCGTTTCAATGTTTTTTTGTTCAAAAATTTCAAAATGGAGCAGATTAATTTTCTCACTTTCGATGCACTTTTAGTACTTCGTGTCTTTGAAGACGTAGGTGGATTCTTAAATAAATAATCGTTGGGTGGGGGGACATTTCTTGTCGTAAGTCTCTGTGCTTCACGACTACATATTAACCGTTACAATATTTCTTGTCTGCCAATTTTTCACGATGGAAAATAAACTTTGTTTTCAAATTTTATTTAATTAATTAATTTTGTTTAAGTTTTCAATTTAACATTTTTGTCCATCCATATTTTGTATATTAATACAAAAATTTTGGAGGCACGTATAAATATCATAGCATGAATAAAAGTAGGTACCTATATACCAACTGTTAGTTTTTTTCTGGCGAATCTTGTATAAATTCTGGCATCATGGCATATAATCATTAAAACTGGCATTTTAGAGAAGTTCAATTTACCTCAGAATCTAATATTCTAATATTGTCCTACCTTGTCATATTTTCTGAAATACCCGTCCTATTTGTGTGTCATATAAAATATTAATATTCTTTTATTAAAAAAAAGGACAGACATACTCGTACAATTCTGAAAATTACGTTTGTAACACATCGGAACAACGCTATTAAATGAATTGAGCTCATTTGCATTTTTAATGGAAATATTAGAGGGATGGATTTTGAAAATAAAACCTTTTATCTCTTTAATTTTGTTGGTATGTTCTTCATATCTACAAGTATAGTAAAAATTGTATCCTAAATTCGAAATTTGTCTGACTCAACTCAATTCAAAAGCTTCTATAAAATTGCCTGACTAATAATTTGATAACCATCTCCTTAAACTTACGAACACACATGATATTTTTATTAATTGGTTGGTTATTCGATTTGAGAAATATATAATTTTAAGACCTACAAATATGATAGTGCTCTTAAATAATTCTGTAAACGTATTATAGAAGTCATATTGTTTTTCTTAAGGGGTTTATCAAATTTGGTATTTTCATCACGCTTGTTATTTCGTAGATATATGAAATGATTGCAAATTGAAATGTCAACTTCAGAATGCTTGCGCTGAAATTCGTTTTATTTTATACATCCACTCCCCTTTTGTATTCCTTTCTTAAGTAGAAAGTTATTGACTTCACTTAAAATAAAAGCGAAATAAAAAATCAGTCTGTCAAGCAATTTCGTGTTTTCCTTTCAAAAAATATATGTTTTGTGTGTTTTTCTGTGAAGTAATTTCAGATAAAATTCTTTAACAAAAGTAACATGTAAAGTACAATTTGTATGTATGTATATCTACACGTTCTTGTTTAACAGAAAAACATCTGATCAAAGAAAGTAGAATACCTTGTTCAGCTCTTAAGAATTTGAATAAAAAAAAATATAGAAGGAGTGTATACTCCACTTCAGCTAAATATAGCGTGTTCACTAATATTCCAAATATTTTTTTTTGTATGCTTTGTTTTATAAAACTGCCATTATTATCGGTCCAACACTTCTTTAACATCGTCCTTCATATATTGCATTCATATATAAGCATTTCGTGCTTACAATTCATTTTTGGGAATCATTTTTTTCCCTCGCTATTTTCTAGGACTTCCTCTTTAGATCCATAGGTACATTATTCGGATTCGGATAGATGGAAGAACAAAAAAGAATTAATCATTTTTCCAATTCAGCTAGCTACGTACAGTATATAAGCGAGCCTGCCGATTATACCGCGCCTCGCCGAGCGTCCATCCACAGAGCTCTCTTATATTGCCGTAATCCCATCTGCTAATTTGTTCGGCCCATAAATCTGATCTGAAGCATGAACCGTGAAATTCAATACATTACGATACCAAAGTAGATATACACAGAGAATATTTATGGAGGAGATTGTAATCTCTCAGATAAATTGAAATTGGCGAAACACAATGCCTATTGAGCGCATAACATTACTTTTCCTTTTTTTTTTCTTTTTTTTGCAAGTGTTACGATGACGCATTGTATTATCCTTTGACTCTTATGGGATAAGTTTTTTTTTTTTTGTTATTATATCCTTTTTTCATATTTTGTTTTGTTTTCATTCAACAGATATCTCTCCAGATAGGAAGGAATATAAAAAAAATAATTGGCACTGCACGCGCCGAGCTAAAGCATTTATGTCTTGATCCTTAAAAAATGAAAGTTTTGTTACATTTCACGCTATATTTTATGTGGGGCAGTGGGAATTGGGCTACTTATTTGAGTTCTCTGAGAAAAAAACTTTCAACTTGAAGCACGTTTCGCTTGGAACTTTTGGTCTTGATATTTAATGGCTAGGGCCTTGTAGGTTATTTTTTTGTTGGAAAACAAAGCTTCAGAAGTTAAAAGAAAATTTTGTAATCTAAATTGAAATTGAAAATTGAAAACAGCTCGTGAAGAACCAAGGCCTAGTGACTTACAACTCTCAACCATTCCTGTGTGCGTATTTTTGGCAGGAATGGAGGGGACCTACAATTTTTTGCCGAGTCCGAACGGATAGACGAGAAGCACTTATTCATGACAAGTATACTCTTGGAGGATTTGTCAGTTCCTCGCAAGAGGCAGTACCTCGGAAAAAAACATTTCTGTTTTTATGGTGGCAGCGGCTGGGAATCGAACCCAACCCTTTGGCATGACAGTCGTACGCACTTACCATCATGCTACGAGGTACTACAATCTAAATCTAAATTGAAAGCAAATACATATTTTGTAGATTTGTCAGGGTCTCACATGAGTGAGACATTTTTTTTTCAAAAACCTAACTAATTACATATTTTTAAAAAGGAGCTGGGTGCGACCTTTACACTGGCAACTTCCCATTTGTGCCCTCGGAAACTAGAGGCCCGATATTATTTTATTATTAAATAAAAAGAGACCATACAAATATGGTCTGAGTGCTTTTTTGTGTGGAAGAAGGAAAGTTAGGGTTTTTGACCAAACATTTTATTTTGTTTAATAACTTAGGTACCTCTGAACATAAATGTTATGTACAATGTTGTAAGTAAGTACCTATAGAATTTTAAATGTGAATTATTTTAATGCTGAATCCAATTAGTGAAAAACGAAGTCAAGCATACATAAAATAGTTATTTTTGTTTTGGAGCGTTAATGAAATTAAAATTTAAAGCTGGGCCATACTCAACAGAGCCAACAGAGACCGGTCACCACACCACGTGCGCCGATCCATTTGGATTTTCAGCCAATCTGAAATTGAACCGAGACAAATAGATTGGATTGTTCGGTCGTGTATGGCAGGCTTAAGGCATTAAGCTCATCTAGAAAGTGCATTATTATGGTCTTAGGGCAGTCGTGACGCTGCCAGGTTACCGGCGTATTGCTTGTATGTGTAAGATTTCTTTTTTTTTTGCATTTTGAAATATGCAGTTTATTAGTCAAGAGGCCGCACTGTCGCTGCCACATTTGAACTTAGCTCATTTTTTCTTGCAGTTTGAAAGTGCATTTTGGTGGTCAAAAAATCGTGAAATTGCTGCCAGGTTGCTATATCATGTAGTTTGTACTAATGCAAATGGTAGTGGTAGCCACAAAATTTGAAACGGCATAAACCACTTTGACCAAATGTTCACTAGCTCTCGGTGTAATTGTTTGTTCTCAAGATATTCGGGACGAAAAAAATAATCAACAATATTTGCATTATTTTTTTAGTTTTTTTCGCTTAAAAAACTGATTTTTTTTTTTTAAATCCTATTAAAAATCAATTATAAACTAATGTGTTTAATTAAACTAACCAGAAGGCAATATCATTGTCTGTTCTCAAGATATTTGAGGCAAAAAAAAAAATTTCAACAATTTTTGGTAAAATTACTTGCAGTTTTGTTCGATTAAAAAAAACTATTGATTTGATTTTTTTTTTTAATTTTATTAATTTTTATAAATAAACTAGTACATAAGATTAAATTACTTCTAAGCCAATATCATTTTTTGTTCTTAAGATATTAGAAAAAAAAAACACTTTTTTCAAAAATGTTCAGCTACTTTTTTTGTTAAAAAAAACTAGGTATAAGTTGATATGTTCTTATATTATTACCAATTCCTTATTACTTTTAAATACGTGGAGTAAAATCAACCCGAAGTCGCTAATATGATTTGTTCTTTTGAGATATTCGAAACTAAAGAAATTTAACAATTTTTTTTTTAAATTTCTATAATTAAATAATAGCTTATTGAATTTTTTTGAAAATCCTTTCTGCATGTATTAAAACTTTTTTCTATAAAATAAAATTTACTAAAAGTAGATATCTTTTTTCGTTCTTGAGATATGGTGAACGAAAAAATGCGAAGGAACGTTCAAACGTACGAATGTACGTACAAACACAGACATCTCTCAAAAAATGATGGATTATAATTTTAGGGAACTCGAAACGTGAAGATATGCCAACATTTTCGATTAGACAAATCGGACCAATTACAATAACTTCCAGTGGGAAGTTAAAAATGTTAGATATTGTGAAATTGCTGCCCCTTTTTATAAAGTTGAAAATATTACACATTTGGTTTTTCTAATTGTAAGGAGGAAAGGGGGAGTCAAAAGAAGACTTAGTTTAATCTTTTATGGTTTCTTGCCGATTAACGTAGGGCGCCATTTTAAAATTTAATTAAATGATACATATTTTTTATTAAATATTTCGATGGGTTTCAACTAAGGACAAACAAACTAATGAACAAAAATTGATGCAAATAGTATTTTCTTTATTTTTCGACTTTGTTACTTCCTTTAGCATTGCATCCTTTAAGATTCTCAGCATCACGCTGCTTCCATATTCATTTAGACTAAGCCCTGTGGTATCTACGATGGCTTGGTCCTTAAATCAAAGGTTCGGTCTTCATAGTTCCCCAGAATTTAGAGGCTGGGATTCAAAGAACCTCTTGCAAGGGCGTACGCAAGGGATAACAATGAGGCCACTTGCCCTCCCCCTAATCAAAATATTTTTATTAATTTCATACAATTTGCCTTCTCTTGGATGCATCTCAAAGTTGGATGCCTATAGGGAATACATAAAATATTTCAACCGTCGTAAACTGACAGACGATTAATGCCATTTCTACAATTGTCACAAATTCAGTACTGCAGTGGACCGTTGCCACAACCCTGCATTTGAAATCATTTAGCTCAAAAAATATATAGCTACAGCTTACCCTTGCTATTTAGGCCCAATTGATTTTCATGATCTCATTTGTTTCAAATCTTAATTTCTTTAAATAAATATGCCTAGCCTACCTAAAACCAATTTCGTTTTTATTTAAATATTTCCCTTACCTTAATCAAAGAGCTAAAGTTTAATAAATTTTGAATGACATTTCTTCTAACCTCACACTTAATAACTGTATATTTCATTTTATGCGGTCAAAATCAACTTCAATAGAACTTTTTTTTTCTATTCTTCCTTTAATCTTTGTCAGTAAATTAGACTATGGGTTTCTTATCCTGAGGCAATGTTATACAATTCCTTGAAATCAGATTTAAAGTATCTCAAAGTACCTTACTAGAAAAAAAAATTTATAGAATAGCGATAACCTTATTTTGAATGACAAGAAACGCTTATCTCTTTTTGTTTGTTTTTTTTTTTTTTTTTCTAAAAATCACAAGTAACAACATTATTGCTTTGGGCAAGGAATATACCTGCTCTATTTCTTTGAAAAAAAAAATGAAAATAGGGAAAGGACGTTGAAGCAATGCACACATAAATATTGTAATGGTTTTCTTTTTTTTTTGTGTTTGTTTGTTCTTTAAAGGTAAAAGCGATTAGGTTTTGTTGGATTAGAAGGTTTGTAATAAGCTTTCACCTTAATATTTATTTAAATTTTTTTGAATCTTGATTTTTATTTAAACAGTTTCAAAGAGAGATAGTGAGTCGAAATTAGAATGGTAGGGAGGATTATTTTGGACTCTTTGAGATTTTTGACAGTTAGAAAGTTCTAAGGAGATATTTAAACTAAGGGAGTTTATTTACATATATACTTTATGTTAATGGTTATTTATTTAATTCCTATTTAAAAAAAGAGGCTGGGTGCGACCGACACTGGTAACTTCCCATTTGTGCCCTAGTAAGGTAATGGCTCTATGTTATTTTGTTATTAAAATATCACCAATTTAAGATCTTCCAAAACTTTTTCGGGTTTTATAATATGCAATCAAGTGAAAGACCAAGATTTGTTTAAGTCACTACGATGATGGGAAAGACAAAAAAGTGGGTCTGTCAGTCTGTCCGTCCGTACACAGCCTAAATGGCTGGATCAATTTTCTTAAAACTTGGTGCATAGTGGTTTTTGGTGATTCTGCTCCCACTTTTTATCATTTTTCTTAGAACTTAAATTAAAGGTACACCTGCCGTACAATTTTCAGTAAAGGATACTTTTTCATCGGAACCATTTTCAATAAATGTTTATTAATGGTACCTCGCAAAGATTTTTTTTTTTAATTTTTGATTTTCTGATTTCAATAGCTTACTTACACACGCTCAGAGAAAAAAGTCAGGTAAATAATTAACATGGGCCCTCTTAAATTTAAAATGTGGGTAATCCCATATATAGTTACAGCGATTTTAGAAATTTACCTGATAAGAAGAGGTTCCCGGTTCAAAACTAAGTAAGTATCACAAAGTATTTTAAAAATAAAATAATATACATAGGAATAAATTTCTATATTTTCAGAATAATGCAAAATGAATTGGACGGTAAGCAGCGTCAGAGATGAGACCTATAAGCATGGATCCAAGACAAAATAGTTACAAGATACAGGGTTGGTTCAACATAGAATCATGTTAAATTAACAAGATCTTCAATTTAAATTAACAGAACGTTTAACATTTTATTCATGTTTTTGAACTAGATTTTCATGTAAAGTTAACTAGATTTACAGGTAAGGCAGTGTTAAATTTACCTGAAACCGACGTTGATTTAACACGACACTAAAATTAGGAATCAAGTTAAGCAGTTAACCTGATCTACCGAGTTGAAAAATAACAATCTAAAAATCAGGTATAACAAACCAGAAATTGCTTGGCTATATATACCTGCTTTTTTCTCTGAGTGCAGTTTTTTTACCCAAATAAAACAAATATTTTTGGAAAAATATTATTATTTTTTTTTTAAATCCCAATATAATTTTATAAAACTCGGTATTTCAAAGTTTTTTTTACAATCTTAACAGTATTCTAAGAAAAAAAATACTTTTTTGAAAACATAACGGTACCTTCCACACAAATGTTAAAAGAACCGTTAAGTAAAATATTTTTTCGATCTAAACGGGTCAAACGATCCTTATACTTAACTTAATGAATATCATTGGAGCAGTTTTTAAGAGTACATTTTTTTCTTAAAATACTTTACAAAGTGTTAAAAAACTTTTAAAACCAAGTTTAATAAAAGTGGATGGTTTAGTTTTCGTAATATTTGATTTTCCAAAAAAGAAATTTGAACATTTTTTTGAAAATTTTGATAAAAAAGCTACTTATATTATCTATAAACTACTGTATAAAAGGAATATTGAAATCAAAATAACTGTTTTTAAGAAAAATGGAAATTAATAAAATGTTTTCCTGGTTTAATAACTATTTTTTTGAAAATTGGTTTTCCATCCAAAGGTACATTTTACCAAAAGAAATGTATTGGTTTTTTTTAAGAAAAGTTGTGGATCCGTTTTTGAAGAATATTAGATTTTGTTAGATATCTGAAAAATATTTTATGGCAGGTACCGTTATTTTTAATTAAAAAAAAAAACGTGTAGGCAGAATCACCAAAAGCAGTACTTTAATATATAATATCTCTAAGCTCGAAAATCCCGAAAACTAATTTTTATATTTAGGAGGCTTATCTAAACAGTTTCCATAAAATAATGTTGTAAAAATATTTGTTAAATAATTTTTTTTCGCATTTTTCGTTTAACAATGCAATGCTATTTAAAAAACAATTCCTTGTTGTCTTCAATGCCTATCAACAATCTACGTATAGCCTTCAGCTATTATTTTTAAATCTTTTAAATCAGAGAACATGACGTGTGATAGCAATTTGACTTAATAAATTATTTGACAAATAAAAAAGAAAAAGATATTCATACAAATTACTTCCTCTTCACCATATTCAAGGATATACGAATATAGTCTTATATACTTTCAATATCAAAGTTTTAAGAAGAACTTCGACGATAAGATTGACTTAAATCTTTCGACGCAATCTTGACAACCTTTTTTTTCCCTGATGTCGAGTGTGAGAATTCGATAAAAAGAAATTGACGCCACATTCCTTCTTTACTGGCGTTCCTCTATACTTAACTCACCTCTCCAACTATATACGTATGCAGGTATATATGTATATGTATCTTCATCTACCTTTTATTTTTTCAGTTCAAAAAAGACTGACTGGTAAAAATTTTATAAACGCTTGTCGAACCAATTTAGCTGCTTCAATTCCTTCCAACTCTATTTTCATTCACAAAAAAGAAAAAAAACACAAAAAAAGAAGAGAAATCCCTTTGACAAAGCTAAAGCTATGAAGGTAGATATATTTACATAGCCTTTTGTTACATCAATGGCAAAACGAGGGATAGGGACAGGCACCACACATCTTTGGAAGGATTGATGTGAAGCGACCGCACATGGAACAGCAGGAGCATATAGTCGGAGCAGCAGGATTCTTATCCGTTTCTGTATTGTAGCTAGCTTTAGCTTCACATAGACCAAAAGTGGACGGGCTATAAATGAACGATGGAAAGACTCCCTTCTATGGATATGCTCACCCTAGTGGTAAATATTCGTTTTAAGTCAGTTGGTAAACCAAGCGGAAGCACTACAAAGATCTATACTTTGAACTGTGTGGTCTAATTTATTTTTTTGCGTATTTTTGTTTCCGTTTCCTATCATGCGGTTGGTTGTCTTAATTTTCTAACAAAAAAAAAAATGTCCTCACATACAATCTTCAAAGTTTTTTTTACCCAGTTCTAGGACGAGGAGCAAAAACATTCTAAGTTCATCACATAATTTGCTTTTAACGGAGTTAATATGATTTTGTTATAACTGGTGCGTTCAACAGTTCTATGGTTTTCTACGTGTTCGAACATTTCTCAAAGTGAAAAGGAGTTTTTCCTCAATCAAGATGAATATTCGGTCGGGTTGAATTCATTTTAAAATTATAAAATGGATTTCCTTTTTATAATTTTTTTTTTTATTTTTTTTTTCCATCATTTAACTATCCGAGCGAGTGAAAGAAAAGATGAAAGCAATTTATTTTAGTCCTTCTCCACATACACACACACACACTTCATTGAGTGTGTTTATTATAAAAAGGGGTGGTAGGATTATAGACCAGGGAAGGAGGCATGGACAAGAAATATTGAGAAATATTTTTTTAAGCTATTTTTATCGTATAGGTAGTCTATAATCTACCCCCACATAGGTAGGTGGGCAGGTATTTTGATCAAATTAAAATCGAATCGAAGAGCTTTATCGGAACTTAATTTATTCAATACTCGTTGTGTTCATTCACTCATTTGAAAGGGCTTTCACATTTATTTATTTTTTAAGGAAAACAGTTTTTGGTTATTAATGCGATGAATCCTTTTAAATCTAATGAAGTAAAAGAACATTTTAATTCGTTTTTCTTCTGTTGGTAAACATAGGGAAGCTTATGTAATAAAACTATGAAGGCTTTCATAAATTAAAAAAAACAAATATTGAGTTAAAAAAAAAAACAAATACATGAATGGACTTTTCTTTTTAAAGCAAAACCCACATCGAACAAACTTTTTTGTTGAGTCAATGAAAACTCAATACCTAAGTTTAAGCAATTTTGTAGTTTTACAAAAAAAATGATTCTCAGTGTACATTGTCTCTAACCTCTTCTCAAAAATTTGACCCCATTTTTCCATATAAATAAAAGGTAATTTATTTCAAAGTTCCGTTGGTATCAATACCCGCTTAGCATTATTTCCAATTTTCGAAATACCAAACAATTACTCGAATGTGACCCTATTTTGTTAAGTGCTATTTCACGTCACTTTTAAAAATGTTACGAAAGAACCAAAGTTTATATGTATTTACATACATACGTGCTGATTGAGCAATGTACATACATTAGGGTGGTCCTTAATTATGCCATAGTCTTGGATAGGCCTCATTCGATTCAAAACATTGAAAAACAATTTCTCTAATTTTTTCAGATTTTTGTTTCACCCCCCTGGTCACTTTTCACTTTTCATTTTCACTTCAAGGTACTAATAATGGGAAAAGCATTATTTTTCATTCACACGAGAAAAGGATTGTATTAGAGGGGGGGTCTATTTCCCCCAGTTTAGTTGGGAGGGGTAATTTTCTAGAAATTTGGCCAAAAACAGAAAAAAATTATTTAAAAAAAAACGGGAACACTTATAATGTCACGTCTTGCTTTTTTTTAAAGCCACGATTCCATTCTATAATATCTTTCATAAATAAAGTTTTTATTTTAAATAGTTTTTGAAAAAATTAATTTAAATCTCAAAAAACTAAAATTTTTTGTTTTTTAATTTTCAAGTTTGAAAATTATTTTTTCAAAAACTATTTGAAATAAAAACTTTATTAATGAAGCATATTATAGAATAAAAAAAGTAAGACGTGACATTGTAAGTGTTCCCATTTTTTTTTAAATAATTTTTTTCTGTTTTGATCCAAGTTTTGAGAAAATTACTCCTCCCGGCTAAACGGGGGGAAATAGACCCCCCTTCCGATACTATTTTTTTCTCGTCTAAATCTCATCCATACCCTCAGATTGTTTTTTTCGTGTTTTATAAGAATCACCCTAACCCCAAAGTTAGTACCTTAAAGTGAAAATAGGGGGACCAGGGGGGCGAAATAAAAATCTGAAAAAATTAGGAAATTTTTTTTTTCTATGTAGAACCATTTGATACCTATCCATCTCAGAATTAAAAAAAAAAATCCAATATAAGGACAACCCTAATGTACATATATACAGTTCTTTTGGTGTACTTAAACATTTTTTGTTTTTATTTATTTTCACCTGACAAAAAAGGATTTAAAAAATCAATATCGGCATCGGCAGTGACATGGCCAGCGAATATATTTGGTGTGGTTGGATTTTGGTTTTGTATATCTACCCGCACGTTTTTATGGTATTGATGGTTTCGGTTTTGTGATACTTACGCGTCGATGTTGCTAGATAAGAAAATTCTTTTATGTAGTTTTGCGTTCGCGGGTTTTATTGCATTTCATCGGTTTTCAATTGCATTAATTCGAAGAACAGACAGTTGGTATATCTTTGTACTTTGGTCACAGAGTGGATTTCGAAATTTAGTCGCTGCTTTAAATTTCAACGAAACTCATTTATAGGCTATTATTTTTACTTGTGATATAAATGCAGGTACGAGGTACATATATGAAAAATTATGCATTCGAAAGAATAATTAAAATCGAGATTTTGATCAGACTTGTCATTATTTTGCGATCATAGGAAAGACTTCTCTCTGTAAGTCTGTCTATTTGGGTACAGGAACATGTTTTTTTTTTTACTTTTTATCCAACTAAAAATAACGGTATCTACCTACTACACGAGTTTTTTGGGTAATTTAACAATTAACAAATCCAAAGCTTTTTGGTGGAAAAACAATTTCCAAAAAAATGGTAACTGCCACCAACCACTTTGTTTGTTTTTCAATTTATTTAAATATGTAGTACAATATTTTATCCAGGCAGAAAAGTTTAAAAAAAGTTAAGAAGTATTACCATATGTATCAAAATTGCCAAGAAACTAGTTTTTGTTTTTTTTAAGAAAATATTCCAAAGTATTTTTTGGAAAACTAAACTTTTCGAAAGCGACATTTTTTTTAGATTTGTTTTGAAACTTGTTACATAAAGATCTCTTTTTATAAAATATTATACCTTTTTTAAAGAAATAACGTACAAATTAAAAAAAAACCATCAGACAAAATTTTTTTTTTCCCTTGGAAACCCCACCCACGATTTCGCTAAATTTCTTCGGCATGCTAAAATAAGCTAAAATAATCCATTGAGAAATATTGAAAAATTTTAATACAAATTTTTTTTTAATTTTTTAAAAAGTTTTTTTTTGAAATTTTATTATCTTGTGCACAATAATAAATTACTTATATAAATACCAATATATTTTTTAAGCAATGAATTTTCAATAGATACACTTTTCTTTATAAAAGCATTCTATTTACTTTAAATTTTTATTTTTTTCCCATATCTACACTAATGTTTAACAAAGAATTCAAGTGGCATTAGTTTTTTTTTAATTCATACTTGTCTTAGGGAATTTAAATTTCGAGTTTTTCCTTAACAAATTTTTTTGTCATCATTTCCATGTTTTATGTCCAATTTTCAAAACCTTTAGCCTCTTGAATATTCGAGAAATTACGTTTTTATTTTGTACTCTTTTTCTTTTTTACCTCCGATATAAAGGTAAGGTACAATGTATAGCATAGGGCAAGTTATACATTCGTAATCAAAATTGAACTCGAGATTTTGATCAGAGTTGTCATTACGATGATAGAAAAGAATATTAAAGTACTTCTGAAAGTTCTGTCTGTCTGTCTGCCTGCCTGTATATACTTTTCATTACTGCCTAAGCGGCTGGATCGAATTTTTTTAAACATGGTTTATAGTGGTTTTTGGTGATTCGTTCAACATGTTTGTTTTCCTTTTTTAGAACTTAAGTAACGATACCTGGCATACACTTTACTTAGCAATTTGACAAAATCGTATTTTTTCTTGAAAACAGCTCCTACGATTTTGATAAACTTTTTCTGTAGGTTTTTGGGTTTAAGAAAATTATATATAAGGACATAGAAATTGAGCATTTTTTTAAAAAATCGAAACAAATTTTTATTTTAGGTTTATTGGTTAAAAGTTTTCTATAACAACAAAATATTCAAATCAAAATTACCGTTTCGAAGAAAATCGAAAACAAACAAAAAGGAAATGGGAGGTACTCTTAATAAACAATTTTTGAAAAATGATTTTCCATCCAAAGGTTGATTTTACTGAAAAATTATAAATTTTTTTTTAACAAAAGTTGTGCAGTCATTTTTGAGAAAAATTACAAAAAAAAACTGTATGGTAGGTACCCCTATTTTTTGTTCTAACAAGTAAGAAAATGTGTAGGCAGAATAACCAAATATGAAGTTTTAAGTAAATCAATCCAGCCACTTAGGCTGTGGCTGAAAAGACAGAGGGACAGAATTGTGAAACCCACTTTTTTGTCTTCTCTGTCATCGTAATGACAAGCCAGACTAAAATATCGAGTTCAATTTTTGGACGTAGTCTTAGATAGCCCTCATTCGAAAAACGATTTCCCTAATATATTTAGATTTTTATTTCACCCCCTGGTCTCCCTATTTTCACTTTAAGGTAGGAATCAACTAATTATGGGTAAAGGATTATTCTTATAAAACGCGAAAATAAATCATAAATAAACATAAAGTGAAAATAGGGAGACCAGGGGGTGAAATCAAAATCTGAAAAAAATAGGAAGTTTTTTTTTTTTCTATGTAGAACCATTTGATGCCTATCCATCTCAGAATTTCAAAAAAAAAAATCCAATATAAGGACCACCCTAATATACAAAGTACCTACATATGTATATATCGCAAGTAAAAATATGCAGCTAAATCAACCTTTACAGCAACTTCATACAGATGCTAAAAAATTAAATCAGTCTACTGTATTATTTGGCAATATTTGAAAATTTCCATCTTCTTTGGGATTTTGAAAATTACAACCGAAGTAATATTTTTTAAAATTGACCAAATCGGTCAATTGAAGTTCATTAGTGTACAAGAGCCGACTCGTGGCAAATTTATTATGAAAAAATATTCGATAAACCAACGTTTTAATTGTTAAAACATTCTATCAAAATCAATCATTAACTACTGTGAAAAAATAAAAAATATAATGAGTGACAAGACACTTTTTCATTTGAATGGCTATGTGAATAAATAGAATAGTCGGTTCTGGGCAATGGAAAACCCTCAAATTATTCATCAGTCACCTTTGCATCCATTAAAAGTTATAGTCTAGTATGCAATTTGGTCAGAAGGAATCATTGGACCTTACATCTTTGAAAATGAAAACGGCGTGACGGTAACTGTGAATGGGGAGCGATATCGTGATATGATTGATAACTTTTTAGCGCCATAACTGTTTCTGGGCTTGATTGACTTGTGATATCAACAAGACGGTATCACATCGCAAAAAGCCAGGATTACATAGAATTACTGCGAAACCTTTTTCCAAAACAAGTTATTTGAAGAAATGGTGATGTTGATTGGCCTCCACAATCACCTGATTTGACTCCTCCGGACTTCTTTTTGTGGGGATATCTGAAAAGCAAGGTTAATGCAAACAAACCAGAAATGTTTGAGCAACTCAAACAAAATATTCGTGATGAAATTAATGAAATACCGCGTGAAATGTGTGAGAATGTAATTAAAAATGTGCTCAAAACGGCTTACATTTGTGAGACTAACAGAAGCGGACATTTACCTGATATTGTATCCCATGCATAATTGCCGACATTAAATAAAAAATTTCTCAATATAAGATCCATTCTTTTTCATTTAATTACAAATAATAAACAAACAAAGTAGTATACCTTCCCTGCGGACACCCTGTATTTGCTTTTATCACCTTATGTTCAACCCATCAGAAATTTCAATCTTTTTCGGCCAGTTTTTCAATGCTAGATTATCCAAGGGATAAAACTTGAGTTAACTCCAGAAACGTGTTTTTCAATTTAAGTTAACTCAGGGACCAAAAGGAGTGCCTTTTTAGCTGTGACGCCATCTTTATTTCGATAGCAAAAGTTATTGTCATCGTGCCCTAGTTTTTTGACAGCTGAAAGATACAGTTAATCCTCAACTGGAGAATTTTTTCTGAGTTAACTTGGTGTTAATTTATTTTTAGAGTCAGCTTACTCTGGTTTGACTCAGAGGTAACCCTTGAAAAACTGGCCCTTAATTTGTTAAAATCGACTTGAGAGGATACAAATTTGCCCACCATACAAATACGGAAGTGTATGTAAATCCGATTTTTTAAAATCATGATTGTCATTTAGAAACAAAATTTTGTTAGATTATGAAATTTTACTTAAAAGTCACTAAAGATAATGGTCATTCTTAAATGAAGAAGGATATGTCGCACTTCCTTTCAATTTATTATCTTCACGAAAGCTCTTCCACCAGATAAGAAGAAATACTACAAAAGACGCAATGACTTAACAATAGTGTTATTTATGCGTGGCTGGATAAAATATAGCATTGTTATTTGTAAAGCAAATTAACAAGCCACAATCTTTGAATAAAACATAGATACCTGCCTATATTGTGCTGATGGAATACAATTTGAAAACAAACGAAATCAGCAGCGATATAGGTACCTTAGTTTATGTTTGAAGAAATCAAAGTAGAATTTACTTTTTCGATCAACCAAAAGTGATTCGTCTAAAATATTTCCCGAAATATATTATTGCCATTTGAATAAAAATGTATCGTTTCTTTTCCTGAACATCCGTATATCGAAATCAATCTTTCCGAAGATGTATGTGTGTCCATGAACTCAAAGGAAATCAGTCATTGCCGATAGCTACATATTCATTTGTAATTTTATTTGAACAAGAACACGCACTGGCTTCGGCTAGAAATGTATGTGTATCTGCTCTTGCTATATCTTCACCAAACAATGCTCACGCACGACATTATTCAAAACGAATGGAACACAAAAAAAAAACAAAAGCTAAATCAACCCTAAACATTTCTATTGAATATATTGCTGGGGGTGTTGTAATAAAACATGCAAATGCAATTTATTCTACTTTCCAGTGTTGTTAAGTATCTCTTGATAAATTGTTGGGCAATTTAAAAAAAAAAGTGTGTTCGTTAGAGTGGAAGTTGCCATTTGCCAACATGTAAGAGCATTATAATCAGCAGAGATGTTTCTTAAGGATAACTCTATTAGACGTTTTGCAGTGTCAGACTTTGGATAATTTGGTTAAAAACATGAAGTGCTTTCTCCCAAAAATAACAAAAAAAAATCTGTCATTGGAT
Organism: Dasysyrphus albostriatus; assembly: GCA_946251815.1. Lineage (NCBI taxonomy): Eukaryota > Metazoa > Arthropoda > Insecta > Diptera > Syrphidae > Dasysyrphus > Dasysyrphus albostriatus. The sequence goes on from OX276338.1 coordinate 28,289,740, forward strand.
TCAAAATTTACTAAACCAATTTTCAACCCCAAAAACATTTTTAGAAAAATCCAAAGAATTTGAAAATCCGGGTGGATTTGCAAGAATGTCCGAATACGATAGAGAGAAAGTTATCATATTAGTTTGACAAAAAAATTGTGATTCTTGCTACAGAGGGTTGTAAGACAGAAAAGAAACGATGGATGTTTTTCAAAAAAAAGGAATGTATATTATTAGGGTGGGCAATATTGTAAAAGCTGTACGTAACAAAAATTCTTTAATATCTTAAGACAGTCTGCACACAATTTTGTCTTACAATATTGTCTGAAATATCACTGTCAGCTGACCATCTGACAGTGAAATTGTCAAGTATCTGACAATGGTCTTTGTAAATCATTTATTTTAGAAGGTCTACAGGGACTTTAACTGATTAATCGATTTTCTTCATCCAACTAGGCACCTACCTTAATGTCTTTGGATGGTGAAATTTCCGAAACTAAGCCTTGAAGAACGTCAAATAATCGAATTTTGGTATTGAGATTTTCCAGACTTTTCCAAAACTGAAAATAAGAACCGTCTATGATACATGGTTTTTGAAACATACAGGCATCCAAAGTGATATTCGGTTTTTTGTATTTAGCCTGAAAATGGCTTTGGATAGACATATTTTCACAGCCAAGCCATGCAAATGTTTTCGGTTTTAAAATCTTACATCATCTATTTGAAAGCTATCCGTTTCTGAAAACCAAAAGCTTCTGCAATGTCTAGTTCATTAGATATGTGCATCCAATGTAATTTTGCTGAATTTTTACGCATTCCGTTAAATGCGAATATCTGACGAATCGAGCATTCAAAATTGTTGCGGCTTTCAGTTCTGGATAGGAAATTAATATACCTTTTCAAAAATGTTAAAATCTAGTCACAAAAATTTTTCATGAATTTCGGAAAAAACCATGGACTAACCCCTTGCCATTTTTTCTAAAAAAAAAACAACTTTTTTAAAAGTTAATGAAATAAATCGTGCCATACCTTATTGGAAAGGTCTATTTAAACGCAGTCGACACATGGAAGCCAAATTTTTTTTCAACGTATGGTTGAGGAAATATTCGCTCCAAAATGATATTACCGATTTTCTGCTTCCAAATACCTACCTTAATGTGTTTGGATTACGATATTTCCATAACCGAGCCCTGTAGAATATAGGAAAAACAAAAAATCAATTGAAACTTTCCAGAGCTTTTCAAAACTGAAAACTAGAACTATCGACGATGTCTGGTTCTTGAGATATACGTATCCAAAGTTACTTGCGTAAGCTTCCTTCTATTTTGTACTCGCTCTTCTCTAGATGACTTACTTACTGACTTCCTTCAGTATCGCATTGCAATATCATCAAAGAGTGAGCCAAAACCACTATGGACTTACAACAACTACTCCAGAAAAAGAACCCTTGGTGTGATGATAGATCAGTACAGCCAAAAAATGGTCACAGAAGATGCGTACGCAAATATGCTGCTGCGTAAGACAAAAGTATCTAGCGGAAGAAGAGTATCGAACAAGGAGAAGAACTGAAAATAAGAACCCGCGTAGAAAGAAGAGGGGGTACGTATCAACCCAGCTCAAAGAGATTAAAGATTCTAACGACCGAAACAACACCCTGAAGTCTTATAAAAAAGAGCTAATCAACAGGCTGCTGGTACTAAACCATTTGACAGGCTTTTCGAAACAGCGAAGGAAATTTGTCACCAAAGCACATTGAATGGTAGATGTAGCATTTTTAGCAATAAAGACTTAGCTCAAAAGCAATAAAGCCACCGGGTATATTGGTTAACCAGCTGAACTCTTCAAACACAGAGGGCATGTGTTAAAATGGTGTATGCATCAACTCTTAATCCCATCTACAAAAAAGGCGATCCAATGGTCTGCAAGAAATACTGAGATCCTGATAAGTGTTACATACAAAATCCGTTATTCAACGTTCTGTTAGGAGTGTCTTAAGACGTTTTCCAACACTATAATAGGTGAATTCTTGTCCAGACCATGGATTAAATGTTCACTGTCAGGCAAATAATGGAAGAGATCAACGAGTTTCAAGTCGGGGCTCACCATCTTTCCATTGACTTCAAAGCCGCATATGAAAGCACTCATCGTCAGGAGCTCTATTATCGAGATAGCTGAACTTGGGTTCTCGGGAAAACTGGTCCAGTTGTGTCACATGACAATGAAAAATACGCAATGCAATGTGCAACTATGTAAAAGCTTCTCCGAACTATTCCAAGGCAAGGAGATATGCTATCATGTGATTTCTTCAATCGCGTTCTTGAGTAAAAAGTGCACAGGGTAGGCGTTCTCAACAGATCAGTCCAACTTCGAGGGTATGCCGATGATTCTGACATCATTGGTTGCTCCCAACAGGCAGCTATGGAGGCTTTCATGGTAATTGAAAAACAGGTGAGACTTGTTAGTTTTAGGATAAACGAGGACAAGATTAAATATATACATGCTATCAAAACACAATGAAAGATCTTTCAACTGGCTGGGACAGAAAGTCACTATTGATGAAAATAATTTTGAAGTAGTTAATAAGTTCATCTACCTCGGATGCAACTTTACTTCCACGAATAACAAATAAGAGGAAATCCGACAGAGAATTACCATAGCGAACCAGTGCTATTTCAGTTTGGTGCAAGAGAAGGATTAAAAAATCCTCAATCGAAAGAAAAAGTGCACGTGCTATTATAGCCAAACCATAATCAAGCGTTCGGTCGCGCTGACTTTGACATATTCAATAGAAACAATGGACTCTTATGAAGCAAATCTCAAATGTTACCTCAGGTTTCGTGTTTACATCAGATCGTACATAAATATCGTAAGCCTGAAGGAAACGCCCGAAAAGATTTCTATTTCAGTGGCGCTTTGACAGCTGAAACAGACTTTTTTTGTGTTGTTCCATTTTTTTTGGTGCGCAGGGGAAGTGTTTTGAGAAAAATTGAATTCAATTTGACATTTCTGATATAAAAAAGCAAATAGTAATTCTTTCAATCTGTAGAAACTAAAAATGTCAACGACAACAGCAGCAATAAAAATCATTGTACGTGTTAGATGTTGTTTTTTGGTGTACATGCAAATTGGATACCTATTTTAGAACTATGCAAATTTATTAAAGTTTTTCTATTATTTACATAATTATTAATTGAATCAAACTTTATAATGATAACAAAAAACAATCAATCAAATAAACGAAATATTGTTGTAGAATTGCGAGTATTTGTATTTGTTTTATTCATTTCATTTCCAAATTCCTACATTTTTTTATATTTGACAGCTGTTCGGATTGTTCTCTTTCTTGGGCATGTTCAAATGAATGAATCATTTTTAATTCAGAGAGAGTGTTTATGTACCCAGTATCAAGGTTCTGTAACCCTTGCATCGAAAAAAACGTCGGCGTCGAGAAATGATGAAATCTGAAACAAAACACGGCGACTGCGAGTTTTGTCGATGCAAGGGTTATCGAACATGGAGACTGGTTTACGTTCGTCTTAAGCAAGAGAATTGCAATTATCAATAAAAGTTTTCAATTGAAATATGTATATGGTTACTACACACATTAGGTCTGTTTGTTAAAGGTTCTGACAGCAAATTGTGAAAATTTGTGGAAATTTGCGCGAAATTTCACTCTAGTAAACACACTATTATATACCAAAGTAAATGAAGAAATAATATAAACTTTTTTCTAATAAATGAGCTCCATTAGTTTTAGTGAAATATTAAAAGATCAGAAAGCGGACGAAAAATATAGTTCTCTCTTACGTATAGCATGATTTTGTTTACCCTTTCTAAATTCAATGAGTTTGATGGTGAAATCACATCTTTTGTTTCCTTCGCACTCAATTGCAAAAATAGTCAGGGACAAAGAGTCATAGTGTAATAGGGGTCTATAATCGTGTAATATGGAACTATAATTCGGAATGGGAATATGTTTCCGATTTTTATCTTTTTCGTATCGAAAAATTCATTGTGACACTTTGACGTTTCCAAATGTTAAAAAAGGTGCGTTTGCTTAGTTTTTGCAAGAACTCCCACTGTTTAAGTAGTTTTTAATTTTTTAAGGGCCAGTTGTACGAACGTGGTTCAAACTTTGATCCGTTTTTCAGCAATTTTAACTCACCGACCTCTGTGGATTAATTGAGGTTTAATGATGGTTAAAGGTTCATTCAAGTATGTAATTTAATTTACATGCTTGAAACATCGTTGAACTTCGCAGTTAATCCGCCGAAATCAGTGGGTTAAATTTGCTTATATTTGTCTGATTCTGGCAGCTTTTTATTGACACTTCAGAATTACAAATTAAAAATAGTTTCAAAATTTCACCCACAAAAGCAAATATACACTGCACCTTAGAGGGAACTAGTTTGTTTGTACAAATGTATATTAACTTTTGGGACATATTGTGATGGTGAAAAACTAATTAAGAGAAATGTATCCCTTTCCTAAGACACTATTTTGCTCTACTGACACTTAAATTTTGATAAGAAATAAAATGAAGAACATATGTAGTGTCTTAGTGTTCCTTCCAACCAAAAAGAAAATCAATCTGAACTGGTGCTTCTTATGCATAATTCTAACATTTTTCTTATTCAATGTGTATTTAAATGTAAATACTCTTAGCAATCTTATATCACCATAAAAGTAAGTACATGGGACCTGTTCGTACAATTTATTTTTAAAATTCTTTCATCGAGAAAGCTTTTTAAATACTTTTTTGTTTATGACTGTAACAGAGACTTTTGGTCCCCTTTTCTGGGAAGAATTTTCAGAGAGTTAATTTAAGGAAACAGAAGTTTTATTCTGGCATATTCGTAGCTAGTTTGTCAATGCTTAAAGCTTGAAGCTACTTTCCGTTTTGCAAATTTCAGAGTCGCGCTTAATGACACAGATTATCGTAAAGTCGGGAAAAGTCCATCAATGTTCTTCCAACCCAACGCGAGATTGTGATTTGGCCTTTAAACCTTAATACTACCTTAATCTTGTTTAAGGCCCTGAGTGTTGGGTGATAAGCAGAAAGGAAGAGCTTATACTGGGCTACATCGAAACAAATTTTTTTCGAAAAATATTTGGTTCTGTGTGCGAGGATGGCAAATAGAGGAGAAGACACCGAAACTGGTCAGTCAATATGTGGATTTATTCCAGAAAATTGAAACACGTGGATTTAATTGACTTGGCCACATTGAGCGAGGTCAGAGAGTCTAGGATCTCAGGCCCTAATTCAAGAAAAAGAAGAAGACCGAATCTCCACCGATTTAAGGACCAAGCCGTCGTGGATGCCATAGAGCTTAGTCAAGATTTCTAGAAGCTGCTTGCTCAAAATCGTATTGGATGAAAGGCTAGCGTGTCTCAGTCTACGACCCTTCATAAGTACCTAAGCATGTTAGAAGGATTTTCAAGATTTGAAATGCATTCGAAAGAAAATAAATTAGATGCAATGTATACAACATATCTTGGTTAATGGAAAAGGTAGTTGTCAAGCATCCCTGCTGCCCTCTCTTACGAAACAATTATTTCTCAATATAACATTAGCCCGCGAATTCGAGAATAAGGTTTTTTTTCGAGCTTCAAGATTTCAATAACTTAAAAACCTGATCTAACTGAGTTTGATTTAAATTTAGGATATCAAAAAATCTTCCTAAAGAATCATTTTTGTTTTGGCAATAGAAGTCCAACGCTTGTATAAGGTAATAACATTTTATCTTAAGTAAAATTTTAAATTTCTAATAAAAAAAAATCTAAAGGTTAACTTGACTTGACTTGAATTGACCGATCACCTAAAGGCTTGATTTGAAATTTTGTCCACAGCAAACAGGATACAGAGAGGTAGGTATATATGTACAATCTCTCTCTTAGGAGCAACAAAATCAATCGCAAAATCTAGCTTTATTGCCTTTTGAAACAAAAGTAAAACAACATAATTTACTTCCACTTTATCTGACAGATCCTTTGATTTAGCAAAATTAGACATTCCAAAGGTCCTTTTCAATATAATCTAACGCTACGGTAGGCTGGTAGGTAGGTATGTATGTAGATATAGGAACCTTTTATATACAATCTACAAAAGCTCGTTCAATAAAATACCCCCAAAGGCAACAATTCGTGTAGAAAGTCAAATCAACTAATAAATCAAACGAATTAAAGTACACATCTGTCTACGTCCAATTCCCGAAAGGTTTAGCTTTTGCATTTATTTACATTTTAAACGTCATTGAAACGAGAACCAGAACCAGAATCCACAATAACAGTTCTAGATGTAGGTAGGTATGTGTTTATTTATGTATAGCTGATAGTATAGATGGCCTATGTAGGTAGGTAGACAATCCTACACAAAATTATTTCTATGGTGATGGAGGGGCTCTTGTGAGTTTCGTTAATTAAAGAGTGAAAATCCTGACATAAAACAGAATTTATTCGCATGGATGCATTAACGTTCCTCTGCTTAACCGTTCATTTTTCAATGTCAGTCCATAGTCCTGCTAAATGTCGAAAAATTACTCATCCAAAGCGAACGAGATTGCGAAAATGTCGAATTCGATAGCGCAATTAAGCCCACCCAGACCCCCAAGTACCTACAGTTCAGTTATATGGACTCTCAATATAAACCTAGATATCCCATATACACATCCAACATGGATAAACGTCACCGTCAAAAAGCAATCAAGCACTCTTGTTAAAGGACAATGTCAGTTTGACTCCCTCCGCAAACAAACAATGTAGTCATATGTATATGTACCTACGTACAATTGGGTTCGTCCTTTAAAGGTCCGTCCTGATGGCTACATCTCTACATATAGCTGCTATAGCTAGATGGCCATAAGGCACCTAGCAGAGGTTTGCTATAGGTTTTCCAATTTCGCCCTACAAATGTAAAACTGTTGACAGGTAAGATAACAATAGCTTGTCGTTAATATCTTTCCCAGGGATAATAAAGTTCTCGGACGATACAAGTTTTCTCCTGGTTAGTTATTCATGAAAACACGCAAATGAATATCGTATTTTATATCCCATTTCCCATTCCAATTGGCATTAAGCTTTTTTACACAATATAGCTACATCACCATCCCAACCGCACCATCATCGCATCGTAGCCAAAAAGCTTCCTTTGATGGCGAGGCCAATTTAACTCTTAAAAAAATAAAAAGAAGAAACAAAACAAAATAAAAACTCTTACGTTCCAGTGTCATTGGTTTTATTTTTTTTTAATTTTAATATTTTTGCCAAGAAAATATAACTGTTTACAACAACTGTGAGCTGAAAAGTTTAAAAGCACCCAAGCTCCAACTAAAAATGCACTCATACATAATTATAACGGCAACTTGGTCTTTGACTTTGACTTGTTTCAAAATTTCAATAAGGACACAACCACACAAAGCTGCACTATGGTTATAAAACTAGAATGTTGCACGTTGCTCTGTGGTTTTGCATGTTTGAAGAAAGAAAGGAATTTTCAAAATTGTTTTATAGTAAATATTTCTCTCGCAAGTATCGCAAGTTGGTGGCAAACAAACAAAAAGGAAGCATAAAAACTAATGAGCACCACAGAGAAAGCAGAATGACTTACGTCTACCAACTTATAACTAGATATCCTAGAAGGATACAAACACAAAAAATTGATAATCAATTTTTAAGGACTTCATACTTACCTTTTTTTTCGTTGCAGATTGCATCCAGGTGATGCACAAATAGCACAACACAAAACTAATCGATATTAAAGTTGCTAAGGACATAAATTAATTGGAAAGCTCAACGGCGCATGTAACATTTTAAATCATATCCTCGATGCTACCGTTACGTCTTCTTTTCTGTTTGCTGTTTTCTGTTATGACGATGTCGGCGGTGTTGGTAGGTATAAAGGTGCATAAAATTCACGCTAACGAGTATTTAATTGAATTAATTTCAGAAAGCAAACAGAAATGAAAATAATGAAAGCCTTTGGGGATAGCTCGGTTGCGGTGAAAATAAAAATATTATAACCTTTTTGAGAAGGAACTCATATTTTAAATGTCGCATTTGGTTAAACAAAATAATTATTATCACTAACAGTAAGATATATACGAGTATACTTATCAACCTATAATTTATTACAATAAAACCAACATTTTAATTAAATATGCATAAAAGATACGCGGAAATGTCACGTTTTATATAGGTACCTGCTTGCTTGTGGGGAAGATATGTATGTAGGTATATTTTCGTTGTAATTAATTGTCACATCAATCTCGTGCAAGGCTTCTGTAGTTTTTGGTTTTCATCAAGATTTAAGAAAATCTATTTTCCTATTATTTTTTAAGTTATTTAAGCGACAAAATGGCAGATTTTGGAGACAAAAATGGAAAGAGAAGTGCTAAGTCCTTGCAGAGTTTTAATTGTAAATCTAAGTATGTAAGTATACATACATGATCTTATCTTTTCAAACCACATCCTTTTTAAACACTTAAAGTTAATGGCAACACATTAAAACCAGTAGAATTCCTGATTTTCATGATAACAATGTTCACAGCATTGAAGGCAAAATAATAACATTATTGGAGAGAACAATTGAATTGAAATTGAAAAGTAAAATGCTTGCCTTTAATTAAAGTTCAATCTAAAGGGTGTCCAAAAATTAACAAAAATCTTGAATTTACCACCATTTGGTTATTTGTTTTGGAAACCCTAAAAAAAACCCGTGCACAAGTGACTTGACAGCAGACTGTTTAGGCAGAGATCAGAAATAAAACTGAACCTTTCTTATTTGTTTGTCATTTTCAATAAAAGCCAGTTAATATCCTTTATTCTAAAAAAACAAATTTTTTTTCAAGATCTGAGAGAAACCTTTATTTTGATATTTTTTATAGATATTTCGGTCAGCCAGTGAGAAAAAAAATAAATCTCATCTACGTTAATCGGAATAATCGAATCGTTAGTACCAGAGTTGAAAAGTACTACATTTACTACTTAAAATAATCACCAAGTCGGTTTCCACGGAGATCTATGTCGTGGTTTTTAGCATTTAAAATGTTTTCAATCACCTCGCTTTGGTCTCGCTATAGTCTCGCCAATTTTTTTTTTTTCAAAATATTTTTTTTTTCAAAAACTTTAAAATTAGTTAGAAACGTGGTTAAAAGTCCAAACGTGGTTTTAGTCTGTTAGTCATTGTGTTCGTCTTGCTGTGAACTCGAAAAGCACGTTTTTACACGAGGATCTGTGTCGTGGTTTTTCATGAAGCTGAAGATCGCTGCACCGAAAACAAATAATATTTTTAGGAGAGGATCTGGACGTATTGTGAAATGATTTTTCAAAAATTTAAAAAGGATTGTGTTGGGCATGAATTTTTCTAGACGTGATGTCTTTTATTTTTTTAATATTTTGGTGTTTAATATTTTTTTCAAATCAAAAATCGTTAAATATAATGTCCTTTTTTTTTTTAGGAGAGAATCCCCGCCTCTAAAATAATTTTATGAAAAAAATAAAATATGTCATATGTAGAATAGCCTAAAATGCAGACGTGATATTTTTTATTTTTTTTTTTATTTTTTACTGTTAAGATTTTTTAGCATGATTTCTTCAAGGTTTACAGCAAAACTTTAGACCCTTAAAGCTAAGAGTTGAGATATGATAGGAAGAAAACAAGACCATCAAAATAACGGCATTTTAGAACTCTCAACGTGATTGATTTTATTTTTTTTTAATTTACAATCTAAGCCCTTTTTTTGTTTTTACTAAAGCAAATACTTTAGAAACAAATATTTAAGATAAAATAAGTTGAAAGTGGATGGAAACTTCTCTTTTACTTCCCAACCCTCCCAAAAGCTTAAAAAGAAACGTGTCAGACTTTGGTATTTTGTATCACGATACATTCACATGTAAAAACTCACACTCAAATTTTGGTTACAAGTCCCCTCACAAAATTTTCTGTCAGCTCTTGTACTATAACAGCAGGAAAGTAATGATTACGAGTACCTAATAAATACTTTATGTATTCGACGCTTGGCCACACTATAGTTTTGAACCTCAAGAGCAAGTTCGTGCTAGTGCACTCAATCATGCATATTTTTTTTTTAAGAAACTACATTAAGATCCTTAGGTATTTTTAAAACAATTCTTAATATAGATCACTGTGGTAGAAACCCCACTGCTTGATATATGTATATGTACATGACCCTTAGACTATTTTGGAATTAAACGTTATGTAATAGATATAAACACACTGAAGTTCCCTCAAAAAAGCTATCCGCTTTCAACTTATTTTAACTTAAATATTTGTTTCTAAAATTGTATTAATTGCTTTAATAAAAACAAAAAAAAGAGCTAAGATTGTAAATTAAAAAAAAAAAAAATCAATCACGTTGAGAGTTCTAAAATGCCGTTATGTTGATGGTCTTGTTTTCTTCCTATCATATCTCAACTCTAAGCTTTAAGGGTCTAAAGTTTTGCTGTAAACCATGAAGAAATCATGCTAAAAAATCTTAACAGTAAAAAATAAAAAAAAAATAAAAACTATCACGTCTGCATTTTAGGCTATTCTACATATGACATATTTTATTTTTTTCATAAAATTATTTTTGTGGCGGGGATTCTCTCCTAAAAAAAGTACATGATATTTAACGATTTTTGATTTGAAAAAAATATTAAACACCAAAATATTAAAAAAATAAAAGACATCACGTCTAGAAAAATTCATGCCCAACACAATCCTTTTTAAATTTTTGAAAAATCATTTCACAATACGTCCAGATCCTCTCCTAAAAATATTATTTGTTTTCGGTGCAGCGATCTTCAGCTTCATGGTTTTTCGCTATAGTCTTGCAGTGATATTTACACGTAGTTTTTGGCATTTATAACGGTTTTTCATTTTCCAATTTGTTGCTTATGTCTCGCTCTAGTCTCACCAAAGTTTTTTTTTAAACTTTATTCTCAGAACAGCAATAGATTGAATATTTTTAAGCCATAAATGAGATCCCATCTCAAGGCTTTTATTAAATAAATACATGAAATGAAAAATAAAATGGTCGTTACCAAATCAGTGAGAACTTCTCACTGGGTAACGTTGGGTCTGGTTCACACGGCAATATACCACACGAGACTAAAGCGAGGTGACTTCAAAACAATTTGAAAGGCAAAAACCACGTGTAAATGTCACGGCGCAACCAAAGCAAAAACATAGCTAGAAAACAACGACACAGTTTCCCGTGCAAAAGAACACGATGGAAACGCAATGACACGAACACAATGGCCACAACAGTGAAAATCACGTTTGGACAAATATGGCGAGTTTCAGTACAAGATACTAGGTACTAAATGGTACTTGTAGATACTTGAAAGTTTACAAGGCCTGGTTAGTATGAATATTTATATTTCTTAGACCCTGCATTAAGAAATGCAGTTAATTATGCGTTTTAGTCAACGGTGAATACGTGCATTAGGATTTTAGGTGATTGTATGCAATACATTGAATACCATTTTTGAATTATTTTTAATGGAAAAGTTATCATTTAATAATGTGAAAAACTCAACTATTGAGACATATTTATAAAAATAAAAAATATATCTTCACCGATAACACAAATTTTTATTTTTTTAGATAAATAAAAACCGAAACTGAAATCATTTTAAACAAATGTAGAAACTCTCAGTTAGAAACCGATTGAAAATAAAGCTTGACATTTATTTCTGATGACTAGCTTTGGGTTTGTATCAAATAAGGGCATTTTACGAGAAAGCAATGCGTGTTTTTAATGTTGAGCAATATTTCAAAAACGATTATTTAGTGGAGGCTATTTTTATCAAATGTATGCTAATTCATACCTAATCCAATTTTTTGTATCTACTTCATGTTTGAATATTAAAAAAAAAAAACAACTTGACACAAATTTTAACACCATTTTTTCATTATTTTAGAAATATTATTCAACAATGAAAACACATTGATCTCTCGTAGGTACATAAAATGCGCTCCATTTTAGTTGAATTTTATTTTTTTTATTTATTTTAAATTAAATAATTAAAAAATTGATACCCTCTACAGTATACGTTTTTTTTTGTCTGGGCTCATTTTACGTTTTCTTTAGTTTTTCGTCACAAATTAAAATACAGACCACCCTGTATATAAATAGACTAGAGAAATTTTGTGGAACCATTTTTTTTTTTCAAAAAGCAACCGATTTCGATAAATTTTGTAAAGGTGGAAAGCAAAAGTTATGGAGTTGTGCAGAATATACCAGACACACGCAACCGCTAAAGATTGGAGATTTAAGTAAAATAAGATTTTCTCAACAAAGAAAGGTTTGTATAAACTTCTGACTCGGGTCAGAAAAATTCATAAATTGACCGTCGATAAGATTATCAAGTTAGGCCAAGTGAATCTAGAACTCAGATTTTAAAAGGGTTTTGGGGCTCCTGAGTCGACACATAATTTACAAAAATCACTATTGTACTCTCAATTCTAATTTCCTTTTCCCAGAATGGAGGCCATTCGGCAGAAACAGAGTTAGCTCGTAATATGGGGTGTTCATAGCTGACTTGCGAGTTTAATGTGAATTGATTTTTTTTTAATAATACCCACGGCTCTAAGAGTAAGAGTGCTTCTTTCAGTTTTTGACAAAAGTTTAATAAATATGAAACATAAGAGTTTTTGATTCGGTAGCTTGAAGTTTTGATGATTCCATGCAAACTATTGATACCTAGGTAATTTAATTCACCTGAAACACAATTTTCAGAAAAATTTCTCTGAGCTCAGCTAAGTCCAAGAGATGTCAACAGATAAAGCTAGAAAGAAGGTGATAATTACTCTTTTGGTCAAATTCAATATAACTTGGATCTTTAATATCATAGGCTTATACAGCTTTTTGAAATGGACATGTAAAACTTATTCTTAAAGTGATTTTGAAGAGTTGAAGAGTTTTTCTTGAAGAGTTTTTCTTATGATTTTTCGGAAAAGTGAACCTCCTATCGAAAAAAGTTAGACTTTCAAATTTCACCTGGCTCATTCTTTCACATAACCTCAAAAATATTGAGAAAAATACCAAAAAAAATTTTTTGGTTATATCTTTGACGAAAATAAATTTGATTTTGATGAAATTTGGTGAAAATGTACATTTTTGTGTTTCAAATATGCGGTACATTTTTTGAAGTGAGTAACATAATTTTTGGATTTTTTGTAAATTTTATTTAGGAAAATACCCTATTTTTACTAAAAAAAAGTTGGAAATTTTTTTTTGATATTTGAAAATCTTAGGACCGAATTCTTTTAATTCATTGAAGCCTCTACTTTAAAGTTGTGTGAAAAATCACACATTGGCAAAAAAAAAGACATTAAATTTTTTCAAGTCCGATATTTCAAGATATTTTAAGAGTCAGTAGTTTTCATTGTTTTTTTTTATGAATAATTGTTAAAAGTGAAGCAAAACGGTGAGGTTATGTAATATATATTAAATAAATTTTACTTAACCGTTTAAAGCTGATACTGCGAAGTGCTTAAGCATTAATTTTTTGCTCAAAATGACAATTTTTGGGCAAGAAAAAGTGTTTGTAGTAATCACTATCATCTCGTACAATTTCATAATGCAAATTTTTACTTATAATATTTATACTTTCTCTAAGTTTAATTTGTTTACTATTATTACTTTATTTGTGTTTGTATTGCTTCGTCATACGTCTCCTTCAAACTGCTGATATCTTCTAAATTTTAAAAATTGTATTTCAGATTTTAATAGTCTTAAATTATAAACTGGTAGGTTGCATCTTAAAAAAAAAAAAATAACAAAAAAAACGAATAAAAAAGTATTAAAAAGAAAAATAAAAAAATTTAAAAAAAACTACAATTAAAAACAAAAGAATAATGAAATGCATAAACTTACTTACTAAACTGTGTTGAGTTTATAAAACAATAATACAAAATTTTGTTCTTGTCGAAAAATTGTAATTTTGCAAATTTATTTACTAAAGTATAATTGTAATAAAACATGGGATTTCATCAGTCAATAAAAAGAATAAAATATAAAAAAAATTAAAATATAAAAAAAAATTCAACCATTTTGACCATTTCAAATTAAATTCCCAAAAAATCGAAAAATATATATTTTACTTCAAAAATGTAAAGCTTAGTTTAAAAAAGCTTTTTATGGCTTTTAGTCCTACAAATTGGCGTTTCGTCCGGCTTACTCACTTGGACTCATCAGTGACGTAGTGAGGGCCTTGTCATACGCAATTTGTATTAAGTTCAGTTCAACTTACATGAACTCTTTTACAAAAATCCACTGTAAACTATATCCAACAAGATTAGAGTTCCTAATCATTAAGCTGGAAATTTTTTTGCCCGGGGCCAGGCATAGTTTCTATTAGAAGGTTTTTTTTTTATAATACAAATTCTATATACTACTGAAATAAATCAGCCAAGTAGAAGACTTAGCATTAAAGTTGGACTTGTTGAATTATTGATTCAAAATAGTTTAGTTGAAACACAAAAGTGTACGTTTTCACCAAAATTCATTTAGATGGAATTAGTTTTGTCAAAAAAAAAAATAAAAACCAAATTTTTTTTTTGGTATTATTCCCAATATTTTTGGGGTTATGTGAAAAATTTCCAAATAAAAGTTAAAGGTCTATTGATTATCTACAAAATTTTATTTAGAATTTTTTTTCATAGGAAGTCTACTTTTGCCAAAAATCGTAAAAGAAACCCGTGCTCTCACACCATTCCACCTTTACGACTACCCATCACCCACTTCCGATTGTCTATTGAGGGGTAATTTATTTTTCCCTTTCTATATAGCAATAATCTTTAAACTTCCCATCATCCATAAATGTATTATTCATAAGTTATTTTAAAACTGATTTGGCACTGGTCTATAAGCTGAATTTCAGTTTTTCAATTTCTGACAAAAAAAATTAAGAAGAGTAAATTCCTGATCAGCTTAAGCTAACTCAAATTTTATAAGGTAAGAGTATTATAATCAACCTTTAAAATCGTATTTGGGCATCTTCTTAGCACTTTTCAAAACATT
The DNA here is from genome assembly GCA_946251815.1 of Dasysyrphus albostriatus. Lineage (NCBI taxonomy): Eukaryota > Metazoa > Arthropoda > Insecta > Diptera > Syrphidae > Dasysyrphus > Dasysyrphus albostriatus. The sequence goes on from OX276338.1 coordinate 28,304,748, forward strand.
AGAATGTATTTTTTTGTAGCCTCAATCTTGTTTTTCTTGGATCATTCTATTTGGACTTTATACACATTCAATATATCTTATTGATTTAAAAAAACTTTGTTTGGTAATTTCTAAACACTTTTTCTATTTTTTAAACAAAAGAAAATATAACTGCTGTACAAGTTTTTTGGCAATTTAATAAAATCGTATTTTTCTTAAAACTGGCATCAACAAATAAAAACATAATATTCTTCCAATTCATCATTGAAAATAAATTGCACACCATCAGTGACCAATCAAGTCGAAGGATAAGTTCAGATCTTTTCTATCAATGAATACTGATTGACTTTTAAGTAAATGAAAAACCTTTATTCGAAGATTGGATTCTCTTTGAAAATGAAAAATTAATTTAGACCATATTTTTCAAGAAATATAAATAATATTGTGTTTTTTGGGTATACAAAAATATATTACATAGTTTCTCTTTTGGAGAACTCAATAATTATTTACGAAGAACCGTGGAAAAATGTCTTTTATTTCTTTTTTTTAATCAGAATTTTTTTAACGTTTATTGTATTTTTAAAATCACCACTGTGACTAGGGTGTACTATAACAATTATTTCAGTTTCATAAGCTTTCACCTTCCCTTCTCTTGAATCTGTCTGTACAAAACTCATTGTGAGGATCTTATGGGTCTTTGGATATACTCAAAATCTTGTAATTCTATGTCTATGCTAGGATTAAAATTTAATGAAGTATTATTTCTTAAATTACTCTCAAGATTTTCATTATTTTTCTCACACTTGCAACCATTTTTGGTATATGTACATATCTGAAAAGCGTCAGAAACTTCTATCAAAAATCAAGTTCAACCAGAAATTATATTTGATGGTTTAAGAAAATATAACTGAAAACGTTTGCATCCCTGTTTTTTTTAGAAATTCTTCTTTGATTCTCCTTTGATGAGAAAAAAAAAGAAATTTGGAAATGCCTTCATTACATAATATGTAGTAACTACATTGAGTGTCAAAAATGAGTAAACAAAAATATTGTAACGACTCTCACATTTGTACTCTCGAATGAAGAAACGCCATCTTCCGGATTATACATGATATAAACCAGCCTGTGCAAAGCTTTGATGAGCTTTAGAACTTTAAGCACTAAACGTCCAAATGAAATCGCGACAAAGGGAAATTTTCCCTATGGACAGGTCTAGAAGCAAATACAAGAACCTTCAAGCAATTTCGGGAACCTGTGTGATGGGATTAAAAGGACATGTTTGACCATCAGTGGATAGACACAGTTTGTTTTTAATCGTGAATGAATGAAGTTGGTTTTAATAAAAGTGAAAAGTTAAGTTGGTGATATAATTTCAGAGGTGAATAGTAAATTTGTTTGTTGTAAGAAAAGTAAAGTGTTTTATTTTATGAAGTAAACAAGTGGAGATTAAAAATAAAGTGAACAAGTCTTATCACGAACCTGGGGAAATATTACAATATTATTTAAAATAACAAATTAAACAAAAATTGAATCCCATTAATAAAATATAAGAAATACTTTCTTTAATTGCAATGAATCTAAAGAAATTTATTGAAAATAAAACTGATGAATTTTTTATTTAAAAAAAACTCTACATTTGCATTTATTTTTGGGTTTAAATCATCTCCGGATATCATATGCTGGATGTTTACTCAATTTTGACACTCACTGTATACTGTTGTAAAACTTCACATAGCTACATTATTTCTTTAATATTGTAAAAGAAGTTTTTGAAAAGATAAGGTTTTCTCTAAAGAATTATATGCATGGTATACTTTTATTTTTGAGCTTGAATTTCATTAGAGAAAATTCCTTCTGCAGCTATAGTTAGGCTTTTGTGCAGTCTCAATGCATCTACAGAAAATTCAACTACATTTTCTTTCCTTTGAATTTAAAGATATTTAGATGTTTTCCTTGGAAACTTTATTCCTTTGAACTGAGTAAGTTTAAACTAATCTTACTACCAACAAAAAAAAATCCTTTAAAGTAAAGAAGTTCTTAGAAGTATTCACTATAGAAATCAGGAACAATTTTTTCTTCAATTAAATTATTTGCAATTAACTAATGAACACAGCCCAGATGAATGCAATTAAGCAAATGGAACCATTCCCATAATGCTATATTATAATATCACAGAGGGAGATTGCGTTCATCCGATGAGTATTGCAAAAATGATTAGGTTATCCAAATTCGATAGCTTAAAGGGTTTATTATTCTCTTCCGCTGCAAGTGAATCGGAATCGAAATGGTTTATGGAATTCCGTTTCCAGAACTAACCTCTCCTATATCTACTCCTAGTCTAACATATAGTTAAAGCTTGGGAAGAGAGGTACATTCCTGCATATTTCATGGCTTATCTATCCAATTAAATGTATTGAGTTTTAGTTGGCGTAAAATATGTATAAGAGCCAGATAGGAGATACATCTCATAGTGTAAAGATATTCCTTTCAAATTTATATGCATAGGGATATGATTATATCCGGATGGGAGGGATATAAATGGGTGTGTGGATGTGGATGGTTTGTGTGTGCCGAAGTTCAGACTTCGAAGCCGTATTGTTCACCAACGATATTAAATTTCTTAATTAATTAATGTTCCATTTGTTTCTTATATGCTGTGTTCTATCGGATCCATCATTATATTAATAAGCAAGTATTTCAAACGAAGGTAATTATTATATCTATATATTTTCTTGGATGTATATATTTGGTACAAGAAATTTGACGATGTATAGATTTATAGAAATTTGTCGTATAATGTTGAATGTTATGTCAATTAAGGAATATTGTTGATTAAAATTAACTGAAATCCTTTTTATGGCCTTATGTTCATTAAAATTGTGTTGTGTTTTTACAAATAATTTCAATCAATCAATTAATAATACTCGTTCATCTCGTTATCTCTTGTTTTTGATTATTGGGTTGGAGTAGGAAGCCGTCTTTATATCATTTCTTTATTATCGTTGGATTTTACAACCCTCAATTAAATAGTTGTCGAGGCAGTGAAGTTAGAAATATAAATGCAGATATGGCAGTTTTGAGCTTAAGCTATGGACTTATCACTGATTTTGTATACCTTAAGAAGAAGTTAGAAAATGAGAAAATAGTTGGTAGTCCTAGATTGCTTGAAAGCAGATGTCACTGCCATCCTAGATGTGAATGGGATGGACCGGGAAAGAAAACTGAAAGAAACAAAAACTGCTACATTTTCTCGTGCGACTAAAGGGCAGCATCAAATGTGGAACTGTCATAAGAGGTAGACTACGGCAAGAAATCTTGAGTTTCAGCTATGTGAACGAGCATTTAAAGACAAAAACTTGCATTTAAATTCACCTTTTTAAACCTCATATATGCTCAAATATGCCTCCACAGAGAAGAAAGAAGAAGACATCAGTGACTAGTTTGGCGAGCTCCTGGACATAAGACATAGTATATGTATGAGCATTGCCCTGGTTACGACATTGACACATGGTAGCTTGTTCGCAGTTACCACATCTCGATATGTTGGTTGTATTGTATTGTATTTGTATTTGTATTGTATTTATTAATTCATTTTGATAGGTACAATAATTCAGTTTATAAATAAAGTTTAGAAGACCAAAAAGAATTTAACATAATGGAAATATTACAAATGGTACTAAGGTAAAATAAAAAAAAAACCAGAAAGTTTATCAAAAGAAAAATAATTTTTTTGAAAAGAAGGCAAGAAAATAATTGAAATTTAAGTGATTTTAGTACTTACTCAATAAAAAATATAAAATTGTATTACAATATAATAATATATTATACAAAAAACTACAAAAAAACTTTAAAAATAGTAGGTATTCATCTGAAAACAATTAAGTATGTAACCGTAACCAAAACAAATTAAGAGACACTCTATAGCATAGCTGAAAGCTAAAGCTAGTGGCGAATGCTCATCAAAATAAAATAAATCAACATAGTTGTGTGCAAGGTGAGAAGAAAGAATGTATTTTTTTTTTTTTTTTTTTTTTTTTTTAAACATTTAAAGACAATAAGTTTTCAATTTGAATGTGGTCGTATTCAAAAAGCCATGATTTAACATATTGTAGGAAAGTGGACAGTAATCTTACACTTCTAATGGAGATAGGCAATTTATTAAAAACTGAGGGAGCAACTACAGTAAAGAATCTTCGGAAATGGATTTTATTATAAGAAGGGATGTTAACTAGATTCATGGTATTCACTCGTAAATTATGTCGAGGATTACTTCGCACTGAAAGATATCCACTTCTTATAAAAAATACCTTTAAAACTTTGAAGTAGTACAAATGTCTTAGAGGAAGAACTTTTAATTCCTGAAATAAAATGAAACTATTATGAAGACGATTTTTTTTGCAAATAATTCTTATAATATGTTTTTGGAGAATAAGAAGAGGATTAATCTTGTTTTGATAAGAACCCCCCCAACAAGATATTCCATACTGAATTTTAGAATGAACAATTCCATCGTAGATCATTACTAGTAATTTTTTTGAACAATATAAACCAAGAGAATAGAACTGTCTGGTACAACATAACAAGTAATTTTTTAGTGAGTGAGTGTGATCAGACCAGTTCATTTTACAATCAAGTAGCACACCAAGGTATTTGAAGGTCTTGACAAAATTTACCTGAAAGCAATGAGGGGTACAGGACTCATTATTAACAAAACTATTAGAATCATTTGAACTGAATTTAAATTTTTTGCAATCTAAAGAATGATAAAAAATATCGCAACCAACTAAAATAGGAGACCCTGAAAGACTAAAATACATTAATTTAGTTTTATCGCTTAATACCATTTTATTAACTGCAAACCAGCGTCTTAAGATATCCAAGTCATAGTTAATGTCAGAAATTAAGTTAAGCAGAGATCTACAACCATTACCATATGCAAAAGCCTTATCATCAGCAAATGCTGTTATTTTTCCTTTGAAATTCTGATTGAAAATTGAATTAATGAAAATCAGAAAAAGCAGGGGACCCAAAACTGAGCCTTGGGGAACGCCAATACTAATATTGCATAAACTACTATAGATACCATTTATTTTAACTAATTGTTTTCTATTAGATAGATAAGAATCTAACCAATTAAGGATAAATCCACGCATTCCTGCATTGTATAATTTTTTCAAAAGAATATTATGGTCAACTAAGTCGAAAGCCTTTGTTAAATCAATGAAGAGTCCAGCTGTGAATAAATTATTATTAATGTTTTCATAAATTTCACTACAAAATTTTAGTAGCGCATCTTCAGTTGATCTAAGAGCTCGAAATCCGAATTGGGCTTCACTAAAGAAATTATTTTTATTCAGAAACTTCAAAATTCTTTTTTTCATCGCCTTTTCAAAAATTTTTGAACAAACAGGTAACAAGGAAATAGGCCTGTAATTATTCATAATGCAAGGGTTAGACTTTTTGAAAAGAGGAATGACCTCAGCAATTTTAAGCGAACCTGGAAACACACCACTGTACACACTTTTATTAAATATATGTGCAAGAACATCCACAATATTATATGCAATTTTTTTAAAGATTAAATTTGAAAAATTATCACTTGTAACAGAACTAGATTTTTTTAAGTTTTTGATGATGAAAAGCAGTTCACAAGGCCGTATAGGAGCGTAAAAAAGACTTTCAGTGAAAACATTGTCATTAACTATACCTTCAGTAAAACAGTCATTCCTATTTCTAAACACCTCAGTCGAGACGTTTTCAGCTATAGAAACAAAAAAATTATTAAAACGATTAGCTATTTCAGTAGTATCACTAATTCTAATATTGTCATCTTCTATAACTATAGGTTTTTCAGATTGGGAACCACGATTTAAAATTTTATTTACTACATTCCATTCACCTTTAATATTACCTTTATTCTTTTCGAGTTCAGCTAAATAATAGTTTTCTTTACAAGTTTGAATTTCTTTTAATAATTTTTTGCATACTTTTTTGTATTCTGTTTTTAGATGAGTACTATTTGGATTTTTTTTACATTTCTTGCGAAGCTTATTTTTTTTGTTTACTTTGTCTAAAATATACCCTGTCATCCATTCCTTCAGATGTTTAGACTTGTTCTTTTTGACCGTTCTTTTTGTACAATTATCAAGATAGTAACCTAATTTTTCAGTAAATTTATCATAGGCAAGTGAAGGATCACTCTCATTATAGACACCGTCCCAGAATTCAAAACGTAAAAGCAAATTTAGCCTGTCAAAATCAATTTTCTTAACTTCAACATCAGCTTCTGCTGTTTCTTTGTCAACCAAAAATGCAGTGATCAGTGATACCCAAATCGGCTAAAGAGCTAATTAGTTTAACATTACGAGATAAACTATTCCTACAGAAAATATGATCAATGCATGTCTTAGAATTTTCATCGTTTCTAGTAGGAACATTTATATAAGAGTCCAAACCATAAGAAGCTAGTAGCATTAAATAATTATCTACGTATTGGGTTTTGGAGAGAAGATCAATATTTATGTCACCCAGAAAAATCAGATTTTTAGTTTTTTCATTCATTAACAGAAAATTAAGTTCCTCAAGAAAGACATCTCTACCACCATCATGAAGCCTATAGACACACATAAAACAGAGTTTTTCATTATTCAAACTGAAGGTAACTTTAATAAAATCCGCGAAGACCAAATTATTGCTAACTACATCACAACTATTGTATATATTTTTTATAAAAACACCAACTCCACCAGCACAATAAGTATTGTTACAAGTGGCAAAAAAAGTATACCCTGGAATTATAAAATTGCCTTTCTCATCGTCAAAAATCCAAATTTCTGTAACAAAAATTAAATCAGGCTTATTAGACCACGATTCGATATGAAGTAATAACAAATCAAAATTTGCACGAAGACTACGGATATTTTGCTGTATAATATAAATATGGTTAATCAACTGACAACCAGATTTATCAAATTTCTATCGACCCAAGGCACGCACTCCTCCAGTATTTACGATGTCAAAATGTTCCAAGAAGCTTACGTTGACTTGGACCACTACCACGTTGTAGCCAAGGCAATGCTACGAATATCCAGACCTAAAGCAAAACAAGGAAATACTATGGGAAAGTTTGACGTCAGACGGCTTTATAGTTAAAAGAAATCGCCATTTCCTTTCCGATCGAGCCTTTCGCACACTCTTAAATAATCCTAAGCTGACAACTTCAAGCATTGAGAACGAGTGGAAGAACTGCCAGGAAGTTGTCAGAATTGACGTCTCTAAAGTGCTGAACCTTGCACGACCACCAGATTGAAACCTCTGTTTTGACGAAGAATGGCCAGTACATGCATTTAAACAGAGGCACACAACGCAGTGCTACATTTAGGGACCAGAGCTGCTACTTAGCTCTGAGAGCAGAAGAGGAGAGAAAAACACTGCCTTCATAGAAAAAGAAGCATAAGAACCACACGATCAAGTAATTAAAAGGATGTCATTTCATGAATTAAGTTCGGAACCAAAAAGAACCTCCCAGAGTTACAAGGCTCAACCCAAGCCTCCAAGGACAATCTGGGGAATATCGTAGTATAATCACAGTTGGTCCTGGGGATGTGGAAAAATTATTTCTGCAAATTGGATTACGGCAATGACAAATCGAATTCAGCAATTAGATGACGCATGTAGCCAAACAATTCCATCCACCCGATCTCAACGAAGAGAAGGTAGTCAGAGACTTTGGCAACCTAGGCGCCGCTATAAACTTAGAGAACGATACCAGCGCTGAGACCAAATGGGGGATTATTCTTGTCAATCGCTGTTTCTTTGGGTTAAGAAGGCTTTTGAGAAGCAAAGCCCTCTCTCAAGCAACTAAAGTGTCCCTGTACAAGACGCTTATCATGTCAGTCATGATATATGCATAGGACCGGACTAGCTAAGCTTGCAAGAGTCAAATGTCCAGGGCACTAAACCCCATGGGCGCCTAAAGCAAGCTTTAGAAAATCCACTTAATCAATTAGTTAATTATTTATTTTTATTTTATTCCGTCTTGTTCTGAGTTTCACATGGAAAATATTTCACCCGAAAAATGTTTATTCCCACGGAGTTTTAAAAGCTGTTTTGATTTTCACTTAAACTTCTCCTGGACTAAAATTTAAAAAAAAAACTTTCACGAATGGCATCAGTACTATCTGTTTTTCTTTCTTTCTTCGTCAAAAAATATGTGAAAATTTAAGATCTTAATTGCGAAACATTTCTGAAATTATAGTTATCACAAAAAAGGGGAGTTTTCGTTTTCGGGTGAAACACGCAATAGGCAAAAAGTTAAGTGACATTTTGAAATGAATTCTTTTGCTAATAACGCCAATTGAAAGCGCTAATGATGAAGCTTGCATAGGGCGCTAATTTAAATCAAGCCGGCCCTGTATATGCATGATGCAAAAAATGGACACTATTTTTTTAACGGAAAATTCTTCTGGTAATTTTTGGTCCCGTATGCATAGATGGGAAATGGAGAAGAAGATATACAACAACGAACTATGTGGGCTGTACACATGATACCGACCTAGCCACAAACGCGAAAAGCCATCGAGTTATATGGCTGGGTCACCTAGACTGAATGGACCCCAATGTTCTGGTACGGATACGGAAAGTCCTTAAATACAATCCCGTTGATCAGCAAAGTGAGGGCGTGCAAAACTGAAGACAGCTAGTTATAGATCGAACCGCCTGAAAGAAGCTTGTTGGTTGAGGCCTCGGTCCATCCCTGGGCCCAGACTATAGCCCCACCTTAAGTAAGTATCTCTCAAATAGAATGAAGAATAAAAACGAAAATAATAGAAAATGTATGATTTTAGTTTTTGTTTTTGTGGATTTTTTAATAAGAAATTCAATTTAAAGTATTTGTGACTTTGAGTCCGAATGCATTTCACCCTGGTACAACAATTAGGCTCATCAGTTAGATGTTGTTGTACCCTTCTAAGACGCAAAATTTACAATTATCAATTTCAAGTCATCTGAATTTAACCAAATTTAACTAGATAATATAATTTACAGTGTATTTGTGGATTCGTCAAAGTTGCTTTGCCAACTTGACACTCACAGAAAGAAAATCACCAACAAATACATAAAAACATCGCAAGAAAAATTTAATTTCTCGCAATTTATTAACAACTAATTAACGGCAGAATATTATTAATATTAAGTTTAAGAAGTTTTAAACACTTTTCAAAAAAACATAGAAAACATAGAATACTAGTAAGCGTCAAATTTAAGCCATAAATCGTTTGGTATTAGTATTTTTTAACACTTTTTTAGGTGTTGCTTCGATATTTTCATATCAACACAAGCATAATATTAAAAAAAGAAAACATAGAAACATTGCACAATTTAACTCAAATTTTCACAACTAATTTTTTAAAACTCCCACAGCTAAATATTAAGCAATAAAGCATTAAGTATAAGAAGTTTTTACCGCTCATCGAGTTATGTCAAGTTGGCAAAGCATCTAAAAACATAGAAAACTTATTAATGGCAAATTATCAACCTTCCCATTTTTGTATTCGTCAAAGTTTCCTCATTAGACACAACATCCATACCATCTAACGGGTGATTTTTTAGCTGGTTTGGTTTTGGCAACACTGGTTTTGACAGCTGACGTGTGTTTAGTACCTTGTGTCACTGTCAAACAGCTTCAGTTTGGTTTGCAATTTAACCATGGATCGTCTTACAAATGAACAACGCTTGCAAATTATTGAATTTTACTATCAAAATTCGTGCTCGGTTCGAAATGTTCATCGCGCGCTGCTTCCATTTTATGGTCGGCATTCTCGACCTTCTGAGCAGTCTATTCGGAAGATTGTGACCAAATTTCGCACCAAATTTACTTTGTTGGACATTAAACCACCAACACGTTTACGTACTGTGCGTAGTGAAGAAAATATTGCGGCCGTATCAGCTAGTGTGACAGAAGACCGCGAAATGTTGATTCGGCGCCGTTCCCAGCAGTTAGGCCTTTGTTACAGCACTACGTGGAAAATTTTGCGGAAGGATTTGGGCGTAAAGCCTTTTAAGATACAGCTGGTGCAAGAACTAAAGCCAGCCGACCTACCACAACGCCGAATTTTTGGTGAATGGGCTCTTGGAAAGCTGGCCGAGGATCCGCTTTTTTATCGAAAAATTGTGTTCAGCGATGAGGCTCATTTTTGGTTGAATGGGTACGTAAATAAGCATAATTGCCGCATTTGGAGTGAAGATCAGCCAGAAGCATTGCAACAGCTACCAATGCATCCCGAAAAAGCCACTGTTTGGTGCGGTTTATGGGCCGGCGGCATTATTGGGCCATATTTTTTCAAAGATGATGCGAATCGCAGCGTTACTGTCAATGGTGAACGCTACCGAGCGATGATAACAAACTTTTTTTGCCCGAAATGGAAGTTCTTGACTTGCATGATATGTGGTTTCAACAAAACGGTGCCACATGCCACACAGCACGCGAAACAATGGCGCAATTGCGAGGCGAGTTTGGTGAACAGTTAATTTCACGTTTCGGGCCGGTCAATTGGCCGCCTAGATCGTGCGATTTGACACCATTAGATTATTTTTTGTGGTTTGTGGGGGTATGTGAAGGCTAATGTCTATAGGGACAAGCCCGCTTCGATTGACGCACTGGAAGCCAACATCCATGCATTCATTCGTGAGATACCGGCCGATATGTGTGAAAGAGTATGCCAAAATTGGACTCAGCGGATGGGCTACCTGAGACGCAGCCGCGGTCAACATTTGCATTAAATTATCCTTAAACATTAAATTGCAAGGTTCAAACTATCGATTCAAATAAATATTTCATTAATTTTTTCGAATTTTTTGTGTTTTTTTTTTTTTAAGTTCTAAACCTCTTAAAAAATCACCCGTTAATTTGGGCCAGGTGAAATTGTTTCTTGAAAATGTTTAGGATTGATTGATTTAAGTTGCCTATCGGGCTTTGCTGTACACTCTCATTGGCAGATCCTACATTTGGTTGACGTACGGGTATTGGCTGATTATAATTCACGGAACCAGTAAACTTGAATTGGGCAATCAAAAGTCGAATAATCGACCTTAAAGGACGATCATGTAATAAGGCAGATAGGTACGCGTCATTACTGCAAGAAATCACATCAATTTTAATAATACAGTTGCATCAGTTGCACGTGTTGCTAAATCGTGTAACTTCCCCTAGTAATTTGGCATCACCGCCTGAATAATATACAACAGATTTGACAGCTGCTGCCAAACATACTGTCATTATGGACCCATTGTTGGTGGAAATTCCTTTAGTTTTTTAATTGATAGTCATTATTTTACTATACTAACATCGAACATGTGGTATAACAGCTATTTCAACGCCTATCTATTGCCTTATCTTGTCATAGTAGGAAATACAACCAAAACCGATTAACCTGTAGCTCCAACACTTACAGATATAAAATATATCCGGGAAATATATTACTCCCATTGAGTGTGGCCTGTCTGCACTTAGTTTCGTATTAGATTTACCATCTCTCGCACAAAGTACATAATCTCAAAATCGTTTTATCTCATTTTGTGGAATCCGTATACATTCGTATACGTCTGCCGTATCTAAGTTTTGTTTTTCTCCGCTTTCACTTTGCACAAAACATCCACTTTATAATCTTCCTTAGGTATATCTTTTCTTGAATAAAATCCAATTTTTTTTCCTCCACACCGCGCAAAGCTAAACGTTGGGCGCCAAGTAAAATTCCTTTATCTACATATAAAACGAAGAAAAATAATCATATCCAATTTTTGAAAGCATTCTATTCTATACCTGATCAGGTGCACCAGTGAGACCACCCATCCGAGGAGAAAATGACGTTGATATATACTTTAGCACATATATAGGTGGATACAAGTGCATTTAGATACATCACGTCAGCACCAGACTTTGTGCATATTGCAAGCGCTGACTCTGAAAAATGTTTGATGTCAGGATGTCGACGTAGTGTAACATCCTGCTTAAAAGTATATGCGGTGCATAAGGGTAAACAGTTCCATTTTCGCATGGGTAAGTCCTATTTTTTTGGTGCTGGAATGGATGTAGGTGTTGTTGTTTTTGCTTTTTCCCTAACTTTGTTTCAGCAAATTATGAGAGATTTTTCACCCAAGTGAATGCACGAGGCAAGTTGTGTGCGAAAAAATCCAACCTATTCCACCCACGTGATGCATTTCTCTCTTGAGGAATATATCCGGCGAAGCGATGCGATGATGCTGGTGCCAAAAAAGTATCGCTTCAGATATTGGATTTTATTCCTTGTCCTTATGGCCCAGCCCGTTGCCGTTTCTTACATGGAAAAGGAGTATCCTCTAGATGCAATATGTTATCTACAAAATACAAACAAATACATAAAAATGTTTGTATTTGTATGGAATAACGTTGACAAGAGTGATTACTATGACGAAAACGAAAGAAGCAGAGCTTTTGTATACATCTACTTCTACATTAGAATAGCGTAGCGAGTATAGAGATGGAGTGGAGATGGATATGGCGAATGACGGGAGGGGATGTTATTTATGGTAGAAAATCATTCGATATAAGCCTTGATTCTCGCTGTATAGCCTCGAGACATTTGCATGAATAATGCAAGAAACTAATGCCATGGTGTCGTAAAAAATTACCATATGACAATAGAAGCATGACACTTGGTTGGTGCTGGAATATACATAGCTCATAGCTGGTAGCTGGTAGCGGGTGGTGGTGCGATATTATTCGAGTGCGGTGTTGGCTTTGTTATGTTTCGTCTGATGCATCAGTAGTTGAATATACTACCAACTATTTATTTCTTGGGGCTGATATCGTGCATTTGTATAGTTTATAGTTTTGTTTGCGGAAGAAATATACTTTCCTGATGGTACAATGCATTCACCCATTGTAATTTTACAAAGGAAGTAATAATTTTTATTTGACTTTGTATCTGAAGTTATAAAACTATATTTATATGTAAATGTATAGATTATTGCTGGTAGATATCAAGGACTTAAAGGGTGGGTGTAGTTTCAAAAAACCAATCGGTATAAGTTGGGACATTATTTAAAAATCTTTAAATTCCAACTTCAACTCACTGTTTTGGTCCTATCACACATGTGAATGACAATGACCTTTTTTGGCCAAATAGAACGTGTGTTGTATTAAGAAGCTGCATGTATGATTTTTTTTTCTATACGAAATTCAATCCAAAAATAGTCCCAGAGCAAGGTTGGCATGTCTTGAACAAGTTCAGTAGCCCAATTTAGAAATTTTTGTAGCCCAAAATCAGAGCCAAAAAAGTAGCCCAAATAGTAGCCCAATAATAATACAAAAAATGTTCTCAGAACTTAAATCATAATTTATTTCTATTTAAAAAACCACCGGAAATAAAATACATTATTTGCTCATAAAAGAAAGAATAATTTAAATGTACTCGTAAATTCTAAGAACAGCAGAGAAATTGAATGATTTTAAAGTGAAGTTTGTTGCGGTTAATTTAAAATTTAACAAAAAATACAATGAGTATAGTTCTCTTTTTAATTTTCAAAACTGATTTCACCTTTGTACCCAAAGATTAATCAGTTCCAAAATTGTGAAATATTGTACGAATATGTTAAGGGGGAGAAAAGTGTTTTATTTAGGATTTATTTATAGTTAAAAAAAATATCACCAAAGATTAGATTTGGGATATTTTGTGTCATACTGTCATACTGTCGGCAAATTTCGTAAAAAGATAGACCAATTTCCGATAAATAGCCCAATCTGGCAGCCTGTCCCAGAGTGCTAAATTTAGCTGGGGACCTTTTATTTGTATGTCTTTTAGCACTTTTTTTTTAGATTTAGCAACCTTTTTTGAAAGGTAGAGCACTTTTTGAAAAGTAAGATTAAGTAGTGTAAAATGGTTGTCAATTTGATAATTCAAGAAAAAGAACACTTTTTGATAAGTAACACAGAGTAATTTAAAGAGTGTTTTTTTAAATGATTGAATTTTACTAAATTCTATAATTTAAAAAATGGAAAGTGAAAATACCAAATAATGTAGTAACAAAAAAATCAAAATAAAAATTCAAGCCAAAAAAATAAAATAACCCTAAGAATTAAAATTCGAAAAAATGAATTCTTGGAATGCAGACCAAAAAGCTTCAAGTTAGGAACTAGAAGAAAATTTAAGGATGTAAATGAAGGTACTAAAAGATGAAATTACTGTATTCACTTCTTCTTCTTTTTTTTTTATTAAAGCATCTGAAACATCCCATAGCTTATTATCGCAAATTGCAATAATGACTGGAAATGCAGATTTTCCAGTATATTGCAAACATATTTTGAACTCAACAAAAATTAATTATTTGCCTATATAATATTTATACAGGGTGTCCACCGGGAAGGTATACAACTTTGTTTGTCTCGCAGTAATTCCATTGTAATCCTGGCTGTATGCGATGTGACACCATATTGTTGATACCACATGTTAATCAAGTCCAAAGCATGCAGTTGTGGCGTAAAAAAGTTTTCAATTATATCACGATATCGCTCCCCATTCACAGTTACCTGAGCACGGAGTCGAATTGAGGTTGATGGATTGTTTTGAACACTTCCTTGAGCAGCAGTAATGTTTTCAGCCGATCTTGCAGTACATTGTGGTCCATGCTTTGGCCTATCATTTTTCAGATCCTCTTTCTTCGAAATCATTTACTACAAAATAGTTCATTTTTTTAAACACGTTGTTTCTCCCAAAAATCTTACGTAATTTTCTCATCGTCACAGTAATCGATGATTGATTTCGATAAAATGTGTTAACGATTAAAACACTTTGGTTTATGAAATATTTTTTCATAATAAATTGACCACAAGTCTACTTCACGACTGCCAAATATGAACTGTCAAGACTAATGTTTACCAAAATGGCTGCAAAACAAAGAAGTATACCTTCCTGGTGGACACCCTGTATTATCTTATAGTATCAGTTTTAGTTTGACAAATTTTACAACGAAATTACCCGGTCTCGTCAAATTTGGTGTGTCTTTTGTAGAAAAAAATTAAGCTATAGAATTTGAAGTTGGATGAAAATTGACACCGAATGATGTGCAGCACTTGGGCTTTCCTAAGCTGCTAAGAATTCGGAGCTCATTGTTTTAAGAATTTTCTTACCCAGAAAGAGAAAGAAGAGAATTTTAAAAATATGTGGGAGCAGATCAGTGTTGCCCCCCCTACTACAATTGCTACAATTTTTTGTTTGGAAGTCACTACGTGCATTCGTAAAATATTTCAAAAACACTACATTTTCATGAATTGATAAATTATTTTAATGTTTCAATAAATTATTTGTTGAATAAAATATATAAATTTGGTGGCGAAACAGATCGTTGAGAAACAGGGCTTATAGTGACTAACAACTCTCGACTATTTCTTTGTGTGGGTTGTTGGCAGGAATAGAGGGGACCTACAAATTTTTGCCGAGTCCAAACGGCTAGATATGAAGCACCTTTACATGACAAAGTATAATTTTGAAGCTGAATGATTTCTCAGTTCCTCGCAAGACGTATTACCGCGGAGAAAATTTATCTACTTTTCAGGTCGTAATGGCTGAGAATCGAACCCGGACCTTCGGCAAGACAATCCAACGTACTAACTAATATGCCAATTATAGTAGTACCTACTAAAATATTTGTAGATACCTTTTTTTAAATTTCAACTCAAAATAGAGATATTAATCCAATCAAGGATAATTTTTTATAATTATATAATTTAAATTGCCCCCATGATTTAAAAAGTGAAATTTTAAATGCATTCTACTTTTATATTCCTAAGCTGGAAATCAAATTATTTTGCTGGAATGAAATTGTTCCAAGTCTAAGCAAAGCAGAAATTCTAAAAATAAGCGAAAAGCACCAAATAAAGTATTGAGAGTTATGAGAAAAAAAGCAATAATTTGTAATTTTTTTGACTTATTTTTTTTTTAATTCATAATCCAAAAACTGTTTTACAGTGCCACTGCATTTTATAATATTTAAAATTAAAAACACTTAATTTTTCATTGCGTAAACACTGCATGAAGACTTGCTGCAATTTTCTTTTCTTGTTGAGAAATGCCCAAAGGCATAAGTAAAACTAAAACAGTGCTAAATAAAATGAATTTTAATATACAATACGACTTCTTAGATTAATTATAGATTTCAATTTTGAGAAATAAATCTCAAAAAAACTTCTTATTAGTTCTGGGCAATAACTTTGATTCATTTATCCTCTATCCTTACTAAATCTAGACTGAAAAGGAATACTTTTTTAGGACCATTTTTAACATTTTTTAGGAGAGGAAAAATACTCTTCAAAGCAGCTTTCCAAAAAATCCTTTGAGCATATACTAGCTTAGATTAACTTTTTAAAGGTCAAATTTTATGATTTTTTTTTGTAAATGTACTAGAAATCCTGCTGACTGCTGACCAAACCCAGTTCTCTTTTTCATCAACTGGTAGAGGTGATAGGGACAAAGTTGGCCTTTTTGAGTATAGAACGTGAAAGTGGATTGAATCTCAGCAGCTCGTTGAAGTTGATAGCCTAGGTACTTGGCGCTGCATTTGGCTGGTAATCTGGTACCATTTGTGGGTGCCATTGTGATGCTTCTGCAGCTTCCAGCCAAGCGACCACGCCTACCCCTTGGTTTTCTGAAACAAACAAGCGCTGATTTTAATGAGTTTATCCGGATACCCCATTTGGGGTAAAACTGAAACAGTTTGCGGATGTGTGTCTTGACTTCTCGAACAGCTATCAATGCAGAGAATGATGAGCAATATGTTAGTGAGTCATCAGCGAAGAGAAGGTTCTCGCATTCACTTGAAATTGGTTGGTCAAAGGTCATGATGTTATAAAGAAGTGGTCCAAGTTTCGACCTTTGCGCACCTCCTGCCCTGTAATCTTCACTGTCGATTTGCAGTTCTCCAGTTGCACGAAAAAGTTCCTGGAAGAAAGAAAAGAGAACAAATTATTGATTAGTGCTAAAGAAAAGCCTAGTATGTGGAATTTATGGATAAAGGCTTCAATCCATACACTGTCGAATGCTTTCTCGACATCCAGGAAGCATCCGACAGTAACTTGATTGTTGTTTAAAGCTGTGATGATATCATGTTGAAACTTCACGAGCGGATATGCAGGATGGTATGTTTTTCCCGGAAACCGAACTGTATGTCCTGAATTGCCACGATTTTGGCAGTTTTCCACTTTTCGGGAAAGTAAATGTTGTTGATGCAGTTGTTGAAGATGATAGCTTAAAATACCATCATCGTTTGTGAAAGCCTTTTTTGAATCAAAGTTGGATCTAGTCCAGCTGACTTCTTTGGTTTAGAGTTGCCAATTATCTCAGTTATCTCCTCTGGGGTACTCAAGTTTGGGGCATTAACTGGATCACTTGCAGGATTGGTGTCACTAAATATTGCTCTATCCAAGTTGGGCATCAATGTCTGCTGGATGGATGCCTCGATTTCACGAAGGAAGACTGGATCATCAGAGGGACTTGGCTTGAAGTTTCCTTCGAAATGGCAAGCGAAGGCTTCAACTTTATCCTGAGGAGTTGTTACTTCTCCATTGTTGGTGATGATCACGTCAGGCATTGGTCGTTTTTGGCCGATAAGTCTATGTTGATGTTCTTGAAGGCGTCTGGTCCAGGTCTGGTTGAATGTAGTCTTCTATGGAATTGGTTGTTGTTGTGGTGTTGGATAGAATTCCGAACAATAATGTTGACGTACTGAAGTTCACTCCACACTGCCTTGTTGTTGTTGTTAGTTGTGTTAAGTTCTCACTGGTGGCTCTTTTGAAGGCGTAAATGGATCCATCTCAGACAAACTACCTATAATTTCAAGTCGTTATAACTACAAAAATAATTTTTCTGTTTTGTGCCATCAGCTGCAGGTAAATCGTAAAAAACTAATTTCATATCTGATACCAACTTTATTTGGCAGTTCATTAAGTATTTTTAAATCATCAAAGAAAGTAGTTTGATATTTTTTTGTTATCTCGAATGAGTGCCCTTTTGACCAATGTGTTTTATCTTAATCGACTCTGGGTATTTTTTTTGGACATTCATCCTTGATTTTTTATAGTGACTCAGCTGTTTTCTTAGCATATTTTTTGTATTTAATTTGCCTGAGATAAATCGAATAGTTAAATAAATGTATCTATAACTTTAACGAATTCCATTTAGGGACTCAAAATATTCAATCTCAAATTGTACTTTTTATCGAATTCAATTCGCTTGTCTTACATTCAATTGGAATCAATGATTGATGGTAAAATTATGTTAATCAGCATTTTAATCATTCCATAAAACAGGACCAAAAAAAAAAAAAAAAAAAAAATGCCAAAATGAGAAACAACAAAGAATTAAATATAATTTCCTCCCGCACTTCCTGAGTGTAATGCTCTTAGCGTTTATCAAAAGCTTATGAAAACTAAGAGGACCTATACATTTCGCTCTCCTCTCCTTTGATGGGCACATTGTCTATGCGAATAACAATGAGAACATAAATATTAGCTATCCATCTTTTGAAAAAATATAATATAATACTTTAGTGATATATTCTATTTTTATAGCGTTCACATTAACGTTATTGTTGGCATTGAATCAATCTTAACGTTAGTCGTCGTCGTCGTCGTCCGGCGTCATCGTTTGCGTATACTATACTACTCGTATATTGCGTCTCTCGGACCTGTAGAAAAGTTCGTGTTTCGAGATAAATTGTTAGGTAATTCACCCTCAATCGCTTCTAATTTATCAAAAGAAAATCCTATACCACTTTGGAGGAAGATTGTGCCACTTCTGGGGTAGGTTTGCAAAGAAATGCGCATCGTCGTCGTTATGATAATAATCTATCATTTAATGGTGATGGTAAATGGCTGTCGGCGGCAATTCTCATTTACATATATCGTTCTATTAATTGCTCCTTTTTTATGATGGGTATTAATGGGTAAGGTCCAGAGTCCAGTCGAGTCCATATATAATTGATACCCCCCTTCAATGATAAGTAAAATAATTTATAATCAACGTAATGCATCGCACTTTCGCAGCTATATCTCTGTCATGATAGCTATATCTAGATACTTAACAAAGTTTTATAATCATAAATTGATTAAGGATCTCATTTAATTTATTGATTGAGTTATTGTAAAATTGACCAACACACACGCAACCACAAACCACAAACATCCTTCTTGGTACATATAACAAAATATATATACGTACGTATCTTTCATCAAATTAAACACTCTGGAATTTGAAGTATACAAGTAGTGTGTAAGAGTATTGTATGCGTATACAAACAGCTATATCAGTACCTAATGTAATGATATTTCATAGTTGATTAAACATTTTGTTCGCAAATTTGAAGCATTCTTACAATGACTTATTAATCAAACCCATAATGCCAGGAACACATGTGAATGTGCACATAGTATAAGAGAGGTATAATAAATTAAAGACATTTGTTGGGACCTGTTGTCTTGTAAACTATCAAAAAAGGAGAGAAGAACTAAGGGATAAGCTTTCACATTTATTCCAATTTATCACTTCAGGGAGCTATACACAGACACACACACACACACACATAGGTATTATATTCTTTGGGTAATCCTCTCTAAAAGATCATGGAAAGGATAATACGCTTTTTTGTTGTGTCATTTTTATTTTAGTTTTTTTTTTTTTAGCAAGGAAGGGTTCTATTATAAGATCTCAGCTGTGAATTGTTCTATGGTCTAAAGGAGGAGAATAAATCGAAAAATTATTGATCCAGACAATGTTTTCTTTTTTGTATGTCCTTATTTGCAATTATGTGGGTATACCTACTTGCTTCTATTACTGGTGCTATTTATAATTTTTATTGTGGGTTTTTGTAAGGATTTAACCTTAATTTTTCATAAAACATAAGTATACTTTATGTAATTGAATGGTGGGAATGGATAAAGTTTTTTTTTGTGTGTGTAGTTAGTTTGTATGTATAGTTTGAAGGAGCATAGTAATAATTACATACTTAACATAAAAACATTTTGCAACACAATTTTATTAGTAGCTATCTAATAGATAAGGATGTATTTACATAATCCTTTTAAGGAGGTTGAAATGAAATTAAATTCTACTTGTACTTGCTTGGATAGCTCAGATTATCAGATAACTTTAACCTTTTTAGATAAATGTACAAAAATACAAAAAATATAAACTGATGACAAAATGTAAGGAAATAGCATTGAAATGGGCGTCACTTTGCTAGAGGGTGGCAGTTTTCGAAAATATAGATTTAAATTAAAATTGACAATTTTTCAAACCACCTTCCTAAGTGTAATTCAATTGACCTAAAATTTGATTTGCCAACTTTCAACTGTCAAATTTCTTTCTGATTCGATTATATTAGGTTTATAAAAAGTTTTCAATACAAAAAAACGAGCACTTAAATCAGTTCTAATCCCTTGGAAACATTTAACATTTTGGACTATTTTAAACAAAAATTTTAAGACATAATATTTTTAGACATATTTCAAACTTATAAACTTAACTTAATTCCAATTTCCAATTATAATTTTTAAAAATTTTTAAATTCTGTTTAAAAAAATGTTTGGCAATATGCCACTGAATTACCCTGAGGCCACACGAGCCATACCTTGCTAGCAAGACGCAATACACTCATATTTTTTTACTAACACATACAAGTCGGAGCAAGTGGCTCGTTAACTCGCTTGCTTGTAAGTTGGGTAGCCAGGAGAGCAGCCAGGAACAGGGTTCGGAAGTACTTTTTCGGAGCAGATTTGGAATGGATAGGTCTAAAACTAAGATTGACTCACATATTATTTCACAAAATATTAATAAAATAAGAATCGGGGAGTCCATATGTCCAGTCCAGTCCAGTCCTAAAGAACTTAAAGTTTTATAAATTCGCTAACGCCCATATTATTCATTCCTGTAATCTGATTAACCCAATTAGATTTAAACTGCATTCCGGAGGTCAGTTTAAGTTGTTAAATTCAGATTAAGACTGAATTTAATATTATTGACTTTTTCTTGACACTTCAATTACAAGTAGTAATATCAAACCAAAAGTTTTTAACTGAATTTAACCAAAAATTTGTTGTAATTTTCATGGGTTGATTTCGGAAATTGAATTAAAGCGAAAACAACGACGATGATTCATGTCTCTTGCCATGGTCGTCCAAAAGTTCCAGTAGCGTGATCATTAAGATCGTTTCGCTGTGGTCCCACTATGCTCATTTATACGGGAATCTATGTAGTGGTTGTCTCGCTCTGGTCTCGCCATGACATTTACACGTGATTTTTAGCATTAAGCATATTTTGCCATCACCTCGCTTTGGTCTCGCGGTAGTTTCACCAAAGTTTTTATTTTTAACATCGAAATTTTCAAAGTGGTTAAAATAAGCTCAAACCATGCTTAAAAAGTCCAAACGCGGTTTTCAATGTCGTTAATGAATTATTTAGAAGTAAGGCTTTCCCAAACCACGGTGAATAAATATTCTAGTGAATTCACATCACTTCAGTGTTATTGCTCTCATTTAATGCTATGTAAACTATTTCTGACTGGTAAAATTTTCGTTTTCTTTCTGAAGGCCTCACGTTGATTTGGGAGAGTTTTTACATAAATAAGTAAAGGCTCTCCAGAACCAATGCAAAATAATCGCAACGTTCTGTTCGTTTTGTCGCATGGCGTCAGGGTGTTTTTAGTGTATTAAATCTTGAAAAAGCAGAATATCATAGTTCCTCTAAATTCGGAGTAGATTTACTCCATTTGGAGTAACATCCGAATGCTGGCCAGTATAGAAGCCAATGCAGCATGCCCCCTATGTCACTGCAAATACAGGAATAGGAATTTGACAGTCAATGTGTGTAGCACATCCAGTACTGGCTTGTGTGGCCGCAGGGTTAAACATTCCCAAAGCATCAAGTATACGAAATTTCATTAATTTTTACTAAGAATACGCGTGGTCAATTATTTTTGTTACCAGAATTTAACAAACGGGCCACTGTTTGCCGAATCCGATTATGGCATTAGAATTTTTTATTTTTTGTATATAATTCGAAAGGTTATTCCTATTAAAATAGTATCTTAGATTTTTTTTAAATTAGAACTTTCTTAAGTTGAATTCAGCAGCCTCAATTGTGAGTACAGGGCCGGCGATGAAGAACAATTTCAGGTAGTATCCTATAACCAGAAAACTGATTTTTTTCTTTGAATTTTTAAACTTTGTTTCAAGATCACAAGAATAATGTTGACCTTCATGTGGATCATACATACAAAAAGTGAGCCATTTGTAAGCTCACTTCATGGTCATAAAAGGTCAACTATTTTCAATAATTGGTCAGCCAAGCCATGGACTTACCTTTATAAATTGATTAAGTTTCTCCAGTAGTAAAGGGTGTTTTTTTGTAGACGTGTGGTTAATGTTATGGGTAAGAGACTAGCTTTATTATAATGATAAGGGCTTGCCATTATGATTTAAAAATGATTTTCAGCAAGTGGCTGCTGTGGCTGGCTCGAATTAATTCCAACCGAGAGGCCCAATTTTGGACTACTTTTTGCAGCATTTGGGGCCGTATCTCAGCAATAACGCACCGAATATTCTCTTCCAAGGCGTCAATAGTCTCAAGCAAATCTGTGTAGATAAGTGAATTCACATAACCCCACAAAAAATAGTCCAGTAGTATAAAATCGTGGCCTCCAAGGCCACGCCACAGGCCCACGACGCGAGATTGTGTGCTCACCAAAAGCTTCCTTCACTTAATTGATTGTTTCGTTAGCTGCCGCAAACCAAACCATTATTTTGGTAATAAATTTGCACGATTTGTAAACGTTGTTCAGGAGTAAGTCTATGTATTAAGAAATGGCACACCAATTCGAGCATAAATCAAGTGACAGCTGTCAAAAAGGCACACTCCGAAAATAGAATTGCCAGGTTGAAAAGTAGCCGTATAAAAAGAACACAATTTATAAGAAAATGTTAGCTGCTTGATTTGAACTTGACAACAATGTCTTGTTATGCGGAAATTATCAATAAGAACAGGTTAAGTCCTAAAAGACTTGCTGCACTTAAGCCCGTGGATCTTATTTCCCAAAATAAAAGGAAGAAAAATCCACGGGTTTATTATCAATTTTGAAAAGGAAACAAAAGCAGTGGATTTTGTTTAGTTCAAACTTGCGATACATGTAAGTACTATAGAGCAAGTTTTGGATTCGTGCAAAAAAAATTCGAGATAACAATCAAACATGACAATATGCTTATGATAGAGAACACCAACAAAGTGAGTAGCAAAACTCTGTCTGCCTGTACCTCAACCTACAGCTTAAACTACTGAAACGATGTTCTTCAAATTTTGAAACTCTCCAGAGGCAAAATTGAAATTGAAATGTTAGCTTCAAAAATAGCCGAATTTGCCAAACAACCTTTAAGAAAAATCAGTGGATTATTGTAGGTAAAAAGTAAATTCTTTGGTACAAAATAAAATACCAAAAACCGTTAGTAATGGTCTTGCCTCTTGCTATACGGGTTTCTTTTTAATTTACAACTTTCTCATTAGTGGCTCAGACGATTTCAGTCAAAACTTCTGTGAAAAGTTTTAAGTAAAATAAATTTAGAATTATTAAAAAAATATTTGATTTTTTTTTTGAAAATTCAATATTTCTAAAACGAGTTAACTAATTTTTCTTAAACTAAGCTAATAATTATATTAAACAAAACTCAAAATTGATATTTCAATATTTTTTTTTTAATGCTACTAAATTTTTTTAATATAAAAATTAAATTTTAAGAAAACCGCTTCAACGATTTAAATTTTTTTAATTCATATTTTTTTAAAATAATCAAATGGCATACTTCTTTTCAGCTGTAACTGATAAAACTAATGGTTTATATATTTTAAATAAGGATTTAAATTCTCTTTTCTATTTTTTTCTATAATTACTATCATATTTTACAAGCTTTCAATTCCAAGAAACTTGAACGTATGAGCATTTAATTTAGTTAGCTATCAGTTTAACCAGAATTTTCAGCTTTCAACCTTACTAACTTAACAATATAAATACAAATTATTACATAACTGTTGTAAAGCCTCTAAATTTTTACCTACACTCAGAGTAAAAGCAGGTATAACTTATCAATTTCTGGTTTAATATACTTGACTTTCAGGTTGTTATTTTTCAAGATGGTAGATCAGGTTTACTGCTTTACCACATTCCTGATTTTAATGTCGTGTTAAATCAATCGTGGTGACTGGTTAAATGTGCATGAAATCTTGCCAAATTTAACACTATCATAAAACTGCCAATTTCACCTAATAATCTTGTTTATTTAACCTGAACATTTTGTTAATTTTACATGAAACTCTAGTTTAATAACATAATCAAGTGTACAATGTCCTGTAAATGTAACATGAAACTCTAGTCAATTTAACATGATTCAATGTTGAATCAACCAAGTATCTTGCATATGTGACGCCTTGAATCCATTCGTTTAGGTCCAATCCCTAACCCTGATGTGTGTGCTTCAATACTGGTAGAGTGCTACTTTGAAAGGCAGGCAGGTTAAATTCAAATAATTTTATTTGGATGGCTTGTGTGTGTGTTTTAATACTTGTGTCTAAATTAACTGGCAGAGTGTTTCTTTGATGTGGGGCCATCTTAAATGCAACAGGTACAAATTGTAAAAATTACCATATAAAACTTATACAACCCCATCTGTGGCAAAATAGAAATTCATAACATACAATATTAAAAATACTAGGCCTCACTTAAAGCTAACTCTGTTCTTGTCAAAACTGTTTTTTTTTATCGCAACTTAGTATTAAAATATCGTAAAACATTGAAAAACGGAGACTTTTGCAACTTTGAGCAAAAAGCGATACCATTTACCTTACATGATGCAATCGTGTTAATGTGATGTTAAAATTTGTAGAGGCTGATCTTTTCGTAAGGTTACCTCATGGAAAATTCTTTGATGTTTGATGTTTTCAATCCAAAAACAACATTTCAACCCAACCAATTGAATAAAAAAGAAAATCCAAAATTATTTAAAACAGGAACTTATTCAATACACCCTAAATCGATTTGCTTATCATCAATTCTTAATTTTAAATGCATAGCACTTAATCCACAATTCCTTCCACGACTTGGTCGAGCCATTTGATTGTTACTCTATTAGGTTTTTAAAAAAGGAGACATAAAACTAGATCCTCAGACTTTAAAAGGTCTTTTCAGATAATCAGCTCATAAGCTTCATACAGAGAGTTTGTTTTATCAGCTCAATGCGACGGTATATTGACAAAAGATCCACCAACTTATATAGTCAATAGACCTCAGACCTTCCACCTTTACTTTTTATAAAGCTTGGTAGCACTAAAGGGATTGCAATAAAAACGTTATTTTTTGTTCGTTAATAACTTAAATCAAAAATTTCCGCGGAGTAGCTTCACCAGATTTAACTGCACAGCTTTAAAATTTAAATTATTCAATATAATTGAATATAAAAAACACACATACACTTTCACTCCTTGGGGTATTTTGCTCTGGTTACGACATGGTGGTGGCGCTAGTATAGAGCACCGATGAACCTGAAAGAGCACGTATTCCGGTTATGAACGCTCCTATGTACGGGTCCTCAATTACAGGAATTCCCATTTCGCATATAAAACGTGATCGGATATAGAAAAAGTGAATAAATTATGAATCATCCTGTTCAGGTATAATCCCTGGCTGGCCACACTGCTTCAACTGTACTACGAAGTACTCATATCCTAGCCTAGCTGCATGTATATATATTATACACCCTGTTCTATATCCCAAAGGAATTTTTCGCACTGTCCTCTTTCAATGATGAAAATAAATCAAAAAAAAAAGATATAAAAATGTGACGCTAATACCCCTTTCTTCTGCTTCTTCTTCCCTTCGGGGTGTCTGCTACTACGTATAGTTCTCTTCTAGCATGATAGAGCATAAAATTCTTTTGAACCCACATCCTGCAGGATAAAAATATTTTTTATCTCGAAGGTATAATCACTTAAAGTCCAATGAAAGTTCTGAAGGAATTTAGATGTGGCAGGAAAATAAAAAAAAAAGAAAATTCATTTATGTTTACCTATATACAAAAATATAAATTTTAAAAATATAAATAAAGAATATTTATGCATTAAAGTGCACTTTAAAATGACCTCGTTATATAAGTTCCTTAAAAAATATCGCCACATTATAAGATTCGTGTTAAGTATTATTTTTTTTTTTTATTTTTTGCTCCTTTTAAGCTTGAAGCTACTTCAGGAGAAATGATTTTCTTATAGGGAGAGTAATCCTTTTTTTTAAAGCACAATTAATTCTTTTTGACCTATTTTCAAAGAGCATCTCATTTGTGAGCGTGAAAAGATTTATTTGTTAAAGTTTAAGAAAAATATGTATTAAAAAATGGGGGAATAAGTAAAAATCTTGTGTATCTTTGTGTGTGCTTACTTCCTGGAAAAATAAAACGAAATAATAAAATAAAACTGACCATTCATTTAACTTACCTATTCAAAATTCCCTTTTAAAAATAAATTGTAATAGTTACGTTACAAATTTATTGTCCTGTAAGAAGTGGTACTTAGTGGTACTTGAACAAACAGTTTAAATCATCGTTGATTTTTCTCTGGTTATCGCCTTATTTATTTGTTATGTAATAAAAGTGCTACAATTCCCCAATGGTCCCAATGCATACAGAGTACATATGGCAAGTAGCTTTTCAATGCACCTAGTCGTTATCCAGCAAACACCCATTTTCAGTTCAAAAATTGTGAAGTTCTACAAGATGAATTAAAAGCAACGTCATAATGTGATTTGGCTGCCATTTTGTTTTAGCCTAGTTGGAGTTAAAAACAAGGTTTTAGTGAACACCAAAAATTTCATGATATTTACGCAACACATGTATTGCATACACTCCCAAAACAAGAAAAGCTTAAAATGTTTGTTAAAAAAGCTTAAAATGTTTTTTTTTAAATGTAAAACGATAAAAAAGTACTGCTAGAGTTCTTTGGTCCACAACCAGCCAGAGGGTAACAAGGGCTCTTTTTGTCCCCAACTTGCCGATACCTATGCTTAATTTGAACAAAATCAAATTTACTTACAGTTTTGTCTCCACATTTTTTGTCAAAAGTAAAAATTTTTATTCACTAGATGATGGCTGAAGCCTTCAGCGAAATTTCGCCAAAATCACTTCTGCGAGGCAACTATTAACATAAAGTAGCAAACATGTATTTTGACAAATAAAATGGCAATTGTTTTCACGGAAAGTTTTTTTAAAATAGTGTAAAAATTATGATATTAAGTTGAAAAAGGATATCGGATCGTATAACCTTCTGCTTCTATTCTGATCGCTGATGTATATTTGAGCTTATTTTACGATATTTTGAATTATTTGTTGTAAGACTTAGGGGTCACAAGCTCGTGTGACTTGATTTCTTGGATTGGATTGTATTCACTCGATAAGATTTTTCGAATTCTCCGATGACCAGAAAACTCACAAACCAAACCCCAATTTTAGCATCGTTTTAGGTTCCTTCCTAGCAAATATTTATGTGAAATATCAGTCAACAATCAGTAAAAATGAAGTAAATAATATTCAAAAAATATTCACTTCAGTGAATCAAATCTGAATATACTCAGAAAGCTTCATACTTTTACTTCAAAAAAGTTACGGGGGATGATTGAGAATTTTTAAGGTTAAAAATTATCGAAATTCTATTTTCCTTCATCAAATAATGCGAAAACAATTGAAGGATCCAGGGGAAAAACGGTTAAAGTCCAAAATTCAAAAATTCTGTTTGTTTGTCTGTCTGTTAGGGTAAGCTGTTGGATTGGTTTTATTAAATCTTGGAACGTAGTGCTTTTCGGAATTCTGCCTACACATTAAAATTTTTTTTTTAACTAAAATTAACAGTTCCTGCCATTTATGTATTTTTTTTTTTAGAAATTTTACAAAATCTTTTATTTTCAAAAATGGCTCCACAACTTTTCTTAAATAAAATTCAATAGATTTTTATTGGTAAAAGCTTCCTTTGGATGGGAACCCATTTTTCAAAAAAGGATTATTAATGGTACCTATCAAAGAACCCTTTTTTATTTTTGATTTTCTTCAAAACTATTATTTTGATTTGAATAATTTTTACTTGCGATATATAGGTACTGTTAGGACTGGTGCGAAAAACATGAGAAAACAATCAAACATGACATTAAGATGATAGAAAACACCAAAAACTTGGATGGCACGATTATGTCTGTCTGTCTGTTTGTCTACAGCCTAAACGGCCATATCAGTTTTCTTCAAACTTGGTACATAGTGGTTTTTGGTGATTATGCCTACCGGTTTTTATTTTTTTTAAAACCAAAAATAACGGTACCTGCATTACAATTTTTATAAATTATACATAATCGTATTCTTTACAAAAACAGTTCTACAACTTTTCTTAAGAAAATTCAATAAATTAATTTTAGTAAAGGCTTCCTTCGAGTGAAAAACTATTTTTTTTGAAAATGGCTATTAATGGTATCTCTGAAAGAACCATTTTTTTTACTTTTATTTTTTTTTTGAAAATCAAATATTTTATGAACGATTTGATCGATTTTTTGAAACTCGGTATTTTAAATTAATTTTTAAAAGATTTTACAAATATGAAAAAATAACGGTACCCATACAAAAGCTAAAAAACCAGAAAGTAAAATGTTTTTTTTTTCTCAAAAACAACTCCTACGATTTTGATTAAACGTTTTTCATATACTAAAATAAACACAATCAGCTTTAAAAAAAATACAATTTTGCACTTAACAACTATTAATAGTACCTGTAATATAGAACGTCTTTTTTTTCAATTTTTTCACTATCGGCTGAACGGATTTAGATTTATTTTTATATACAAATTTCAGATAAGATTATATAATATTGGATATATCAATACTTTAAAAAAAAAGGTTTTTGAATTTTTATAAAAAGAATTTTTTTTTGGAAAATTTGATATTTCAAAAAGGGGTTGACAAATTTTTTTCAGATTTTACTTTTATATACACATAAATAAATACTTAAGATTTTCAAACCAAAAGTTTTCCTTAAAAAAAAATTATTAATTTTTAAGAAAACCGCTCCAACGATTTTAAATTCTTTTTGGCCATACAATTATATTCAATAAAGAATCAAAATGGCTTTCTTGTTTTTCATCTCAAATTCTCAAAAATTTTTGTTTAGCTTATTTAAATATCGAATTTCATGCTTTTAAACTTTTAAACATTTTTCTCTTCTAACTTCCATGTATTTACAAATAGTTTTCTTAAATCCTCAGGGTCTTGAACATAAGAGCAGGTACGTGTGACACAGTCGTGCATTTTATTTGCTTCTGAGCAATGCAAATACTTTCTTACTGAAATTCAAAAAAAAAAAAATTTTGTATTTTTAAAAATTGTTCAGTTTTTTTTGAAAAAAAATATTATGAAAGCTTAATTTCCGATTTAAGAAAAAAAAAACTCGGTAGTTATAGGCTTTTTCCAATCTCTGAAGTATTTTAAGAAAAAAAAAATACTTTCATGAAAAAATAACGGTACCTACAAATGTTAAAAAACCGTACAAAATCAGTTTTTTTTTTTGTTAAAATCGGCTCCTAAGAGTTTTATTTTAATTTTTCTTTCTGCTAAAATAAATGCGATAAACTACCCACAATATTAAAAGTACTTCTCACAGAACTTTTTTTTTTAATTTTGAATTTTCTCATTATCGGCTTTACAGATTAAGATCAATTTTTTATATACAAATTTCAAAAAAGATACAAAAAAATACATACCGAAATTTTCAAAAAAAAAAGTTTTTGAATTTTTAAAAAAAATTTCACCTTGTTTTAAAATTTGATATCTCAAAAACAAGTTGACGATTAATTTTCATATGCACATAAATAAATACTTACAATTTTCATACCAAAAATTTTCCGTAAACATGATTTGTTCGATTTTAATTCATTAAATAGATTTTATCATTTTGCTCCATTCAATGAAATTTGAAAATCACCGCACCTAACTTTTATTGACGTGAAGGTCTTGAACAAAGTTAAGGGACCATGAGGGATATAAAGGAACAAAACAAGAGAAAAATTATACTTATAATTAAAAATACTATTAAATTCTGAGAGAATGGCCACTTTTCAATATTTTTTGTAGAACTCCGAAACTAACTCTACACAAAGATACATCTCTTCAAAAAACACTAACAAAAGTTGAAAAAACAAAAATTTGACTAGTGTAATCTAAAAATTAAATTTTTTGATACACTTTCGATTTCAAATCAACCAATAGCTAATTAAAAATTTAAGCCAATTTTTTAGATCATCACAAAGAAGTGAGGAATATTTCTATTTTAAGAACCAAAGTGTTACTTTCGTAATCGAAAAACAGAAAAGAGGTGAACCCCGTTTTCACGCTATTCTCTAGCTTGATGTAAAGAGGGCGTAAAAACACAAATTTATCAATGTGGAGTTACGAGTATCATGATTCATCCAAACAACAACAGAACTATTCACGCAATCTTATATTATTTTTATGTTTTTATTTTGAACATTGTTTCAAAATGTTGTTCTAGTTTCCTCAATAACAATTAACGTGAATAATAATTAACTTGCATTTATTAAAAATTAAACACTTTCCAATAGGTAGAAACAAACGTGTAATTGGGCATGCGATGATGAACAAATTACATTTTACAAAACAATACAATATTATGTTACGTGTCAATAATAAATAAGCTTATGGTTACCTATACACAAATTGCATTTTTTTCAGGTTTTTTTTTAAATTCCATAAATTAATAGGTGAAACCAATTATTATGTTAATATACCCCCTTTAGAAATGCTGCCATTATTGGTATTCAATTTTTATATACAGAAGGCTAATAAAATGTTCTTTAATTTTTCATTGCTTAGTATGTAGAAGCAATTTATACACTTTCGAACATGGTATAGTTTTAATAAAATGCGCACAAGTGAGTCGCATGTCAATGCTCTACTCCTATGATATCGCAATTAGGGCCTGTTTTTCAGTTCAGGATTAACTCTGAGTTAAATCAGAGCTAGCTAATCCTGAAAACAAATTAACTCCGAGTAAGCTCATGAGTGTTTTTTTCAGTAGAGGATCAAATTTATTTTTCAACTGTCAAAAATCTATGGAAATCCATGTGCAACTCTGTGGATATTACCCTCATACACCTTCCATGCCTCGAAATAAAGATGGCGCCACCACGGAAAAGGCCCTCAACTTTATCCCTGAGTTAACTCACCAAAAAAGTTTACTTAAATTAGGATCTCAACTGGCCTATAAAATATGTTTTCAGAATTAACTCAGATTCAATGCCAATACTACTATAATCTTGCACTGAAAAAATGGCCCTTAGACTCTTTAACTTAGTTGGGTATTATTTTCAGTTCAATGCAACTTTGCGTTTGTGATGAACGCAATTGCTGTTGTACAATAATTGGAAGCTACGATTTTACTGAATTTTGTTAATAATCATTCATAAAACTTATACTGCATTTGCTTTTCCAAAAGCTCTTTATGATCTTAAAAATAGTGAAAAGTTTTCTTACAAATGCACTAAATATCCCTTGAATATATTAAATAACAAGTGCAATAACACTATATCGTGTGAGAAGGACTTATGTTTTTAATGTGTAACCCAGGTGATTACTGACACGGATTTAGTTGAGTAATTCTATTTCTCGTGACAAAAACATATTAAATGCATCATGCTAAGTTAAATGTATCCTAAGTTTAATTCATACCGACTTTTATAGGTATCCTTGTTCATATATTCCATCAACATGGAACTCTGGTCTAGTTTATAGTGTGAATGGTTTTCCTGTTTTTTTTTTTTTTTTGTTCGTTCTTTAAAGTTCTTAAGTTATTTTCCACATAGGTACCTTACCTAGTTGGTTAAGTGAATGGATTACAAAAAAGTTTTGCCAATCGATATTTTTTAAAACGGTATAGAAATTACTTTCATTGAATAAAGTGGTTTCTCGTGCAGCAAAAGTTTGGCTACCTTCTCTAAAAATAAACAAACCCACTTTATTTTTGTTTCTCCAATATTTTTGCCAATAGAGAGAAAGAGAGTCCTCTTAACAATACAAACACTACTTCAAGGACGAAAGAAAACACAATATCTACTTTGTTTATTATGTTCGTACATCACAAAGACACAACACACACACACCCACACACCGACACGATGACGACGTTCACTGCACAATCATAGTGGAGCCATTGACCATATCCCAAAGCATTCCGCAAACACAATAAACGGAATTCATCCGAAATAATCCATCACAAACAGCAAACAAGCTCTTTCATCCTCAAAAGAATATCCTCAACACTACGTACACAACATCACCTACATCCTATTCTCCACTCACCCTCAATCGCACTCACATTACACTCACACTCTATAACTCCCACTCGCACTGATGCCAGAGAAGATCCTTGTAATAATAAAAATTCCTTTTAACCTGTTGTTCAGCAAAAGCTAAACAAGCAATCAAATGCCATTCTATTCAGTAACATCTCTCAAGCTCTTAATCTCAAATCGAATTTAATTACTTTTGCCGGAATTTTATTTCGGTATTTCAACAAAACAAAACATATCCTTAGGCCCCCAAAGGACTTCCTCAATATGTTATCCCATCAATTTCAATCGCTACGAATGGCATTTCCATTGGTATTTCTTAAGCCTAAGGCAACTCTGATTTTCTTAAGATAAAAAGTGGAAATAAAAAATCGCAGCAGAAGAAAAAAAATTCAAAGTTTTTTTATTTTTGTTTTTAAACTTTGAGTCAGAAATGATAACAAAGAGATTGATATAGCGAGTACGCAACCCCACACCCACTGTTCAAATAGAAAAAGTGTAATTAAAGAAGATGCCAATCAAATCAAAAGCCCCGCATTGTTTGGTTTGGGTGCGATAGTCACTATAGGTAGCTTAACTTTCGGTCGAGCAAACACTGTAGCAGATAAAAAAGACATACGGTTAAAAAAAAGATTTAAAAGTGACACGGATATCTACGACTAAGCAATTAATATCCCTGTCAAAAAAGGACCCTATGACATTTTTACTAGCAATAATACATGTGTGAAGTGAATAGCTATAGGGAAAATTTTTATATATATATTTTATATATTTTTATTTATAATATCGAATCCTGATGATTATGATCATAGAGAATACGAAATTAGTGGGTCTGAAAATTCTGCCTGGCAACAGTAATGTTTACAGGGACAAACATTGGGTATTCTTATTCTTTCATCGGTACTTAAAACCTTCTTCGGACTACGTCTGTAAAGTTAGCAGGGCAACTTTCACCCACGCAAATGGGACCTTGACGGGAATTTGCATTTTTTTTGCTGTGCATTTCTATTCCCGATTTTGCAGTTCGCCAACTAAGGGTGTAATCGAGTCACCTGAGATATACGATGTGACCTTCTTACTTCATATTGAAGACAATTTTTGGTAAATTTTTTTAAGTTACGGACTTCAAATTTTGAACCTATCCTATTGTTGAAATGCAAAAAAACTGCAAATTTGGAGCCTTATTGCAAGTTCTTAGCAAGCTTGGTTCCTCAGATACATGATGTGACCAGCTTTATTCACTGTGAAGTTAGCAGGTCACTCAATTACACCATTATTTGGCGAACAACAAAATCGGGAATAAAAATGCAAAAAAATGTAAATTCCTGTCAAGGTCCCAATTGCATGAGTGAAAGTTGCCTTGCTTAATTCACAGAGGTCCTCGGAATATTAATATTTGGTCATAATCTAAACCATTTTATTTATATATTTGCTCTCCATCACATCTCCCATTTTTGAAATACTTTTGTGGGTCTTTTGTCTTCCTGGTACTTGAGGGTAGTTTGATTGGAATATCAAATAAGCGACTACTACTAAGCTACTTTTTATCCTACTATCAGGTAGTGAAAAACACACAACTGGGTTCAATTTATTTGGAATTTTAAAAAATGCACGAATGTTTCGAACGTTGTTAATATATCCTTGTTTTCAAAAATATGAAATTCGTTTATTAAATTTTCTGAGCAACAAATTAAACAAAACAAAAAAATAAAACCATTAATTTTTGTGTGCAGTAAACAAAGTTAATACAAACAAAATTAAGGGTTAATTTTGGAATGAAAATGTAGAGTATTTAAAAATAAGCATTTTTAAGATATCGAATTCTCCAAAAATGTTGTTTTTTAATTCAGAAAAATATATTTTCAAAATGTTCATAGGTATGTTATAAGCTAAGGATTTTTAGGGAAAGTTTATGTTTATTTTTTTTTTTGAATTCAGCTGATAGTGAGGAAATCAATAATAAAAAAAACCAATAGAGTACATAAGAGGTAGTGCTAAAAATGTTCAGAAATTTTCTTTTTAATTTAATGGTAAGTCTTCAAAAGCAATCAAAAACAAAGCTTAAAATGACAATTTTTGTGGAAGAAAAAGTGTTTTTTGTTTTTATAATTTTTAGTCCAGTCTTTTTGTGCTCAAAAAGGCTCTTAGCGAGCAAATTATAAGGAAGTTTTTATTTTGCCCTTTTTTTATGTCTTGGGAGTGCTGAATCTGAATCAGAGGTTTGCGACTGAAATTTCGAGATGCAACATGGGAAAAGGCAAAAAATTATCCAAAAATGCATTTTTTGGGAGTTATTCACTTATTATGGCTCGAAAACTAACAATTATTCGAAGATTACATGAATATCCTATTGAATGAATACAGAACCCAATTGGACTTAAACGCTACTTGAAAATTTGATATATTTTTTCTGTTTTCGAAAATCCACTCGAAAGCACTAAGTGAATTTTTTTTAAATATAAATATAAATATTCACAAGTATAGAGATTTTACTTTAAAATTCTTTTAGTATTTTTTAATAACCACAATTGATCTTCGAGCAATCGTGGGCCTTTGTCTTAAGCTATACGTAATTCGAATTCGAAAAATCCCAGTCAGTTTGTGCTCAAAAGGACACATAGCGAGCAAACTGTGGGGTAGTTTTGATTTTAGCTCTCTTTTATGTTTTCGGGGGTGTTAAATCCGAATTTGAGGCTTGCGACTAAAATTTCGTAAAGCAACATGCAAAAATTTGGAAAAAGTGCTACAAGAATGCAAATTGAATAAAATTGAATTTGGAAAGAATTTTTAAGTAAAATTTTTATACTTTAGAATGATCATAAATATTTTTGATTAATTTTTTGTTTAGGCTCTTTTGGCCTATTTTTGTTCTGAATGCAAATAAAAATCTTATTCCATTCTTCTCCCAACGTTTCGTAAGAATTCCTTACTTCTTCAGGGGATTTTTTTTTTTTATTGAATTTTTGTACTAATTCACATTATACTCGTCAAATATTTCCTTCCACTATTGCATCATCCCTTCGACGGCACTGACACAAAGTTGAAAATAATTTAACAAATAAAAACAAAATAAATAGAAACAAGAAAACTTTCAAATAGAACAAAATGACATTTAAATTATCACAGTTTCAGCAGGTACTTTTGACTATAGTGCTACAGCATAGGCCATAGGCTATTTATTTATGTATCGGGTTTTTCAGTAAGAGCGTTACTAAACTTTTTTTTAATAAAACAAAAACGGTTTTGGGTATCAATGAAATTTGTATTCCTTTAAAAGTACGTTTGATGCCATAATGTATGGAATTCCATTTCTTTTGCATGGCCACCACGGGCACGCTTGCAGAAGTCCAGACGCTGAACCCAATTTTCGACGATTTTCAAGCATAAATCGGCCGATACTGCTGCAATTTCACGTTCGATATTCGTACGAAGTTCATCAATCGTCGTTGGCTTGTTGACATAGACCATAGACTTGACGTAGCCTCACAGGAAATAATCTAACGGCGTCAAAACGCACGACCGAGGCGGCCAAGCGACTGGACCATTTCGTGAGATAACACGTTCTCCAAACTTGGTTTCCAATAAATTGATTGTGACATTCACTATGTGGCTTGTGGCGCCGTCCTGTTGGAACCACATGTCTTCCAAGTCCATATCATCCAATTGGGGCCAAAAATATTCGGTTATCATTGAACGGTAGCGATCCCCATTCACAGTAACGTGCCGGTCTTGATCATGACGGAAGAAGTACGGTCAAATGACGCCAGCGGCCCATAAACCACACCAAACCGTAATTTTTTCGGGATGCAATGATGACTCATGGATTATGTGTGGATTGCTGCCTGACCAATACCGAATATTTTGTTTATTGACGAAGCCATTCAGCCAGAAATGAGTCTCATCGCTGAAGATGATTTTTCGATGAAAATCCAAATCACTTTCAAGTTGTTGCTCAGCCCAGTTCACGAACATACGACGCTTCTGGTGGTCAAGCGGGTTCAGTTCTTGCGTCAATTTAATCTTGTAAGGATGTAGGCCAAGATTTTTTCACAAAATTCGCCACAACGATGTCACAGAGATGCCCAACGCTTGAAAACGACGTGTGAGAGACACATTTGGGCTTTCTGCAACTGAAGTCTCAGCGGCAGCAATATTCCCGACACTATGGGCACTTCTTTGTCTCACTGGCACGGGAACATTTTGTACTGTGCCTGTCGATTCAAATTTTTCGACTATACGCTCAATTGTTGATCTGCTAGGACGATTATTACGCTCTTAACGTTGAGGCCACTGACTCCGAAATTCGGTAGTAAATTTTAATAATTTCGACTCGTTGTTGGCTCGTATATCTTTCCATCATGAAATGGGAAACCTTATTGAGGAGAAATGTCAAAAGAGTGGCAAGAAATATGGCGTCGTTTGCTATCTCTGTCGCTCTACTATTGTAGCGTCCCTGTTGAAAAACCCTTTATATGCTGTTACCAAACAGTTTATACTTAAAAATATAAAGTTTTATGACAAAAATTAACTGGGAGCAAATTTTTTTCGGAAGCTGCTTTACTGAAGCTCAGTCTAGTTAGTCAAAAAAGGTCATGAAATCGCTGGACAACATTTTTTTATTGAATCTGTATGGTTACGCATCCTTAATATAAAAATAAGTTTCGGTATTTTCAGGCTTAGGAAAAAGCCGCTATCTTGAAGAGAGAATGGTTTCTTTTTTATTTAACAGAGCTCTTTGATATTTAACTTTACAACAAAATGTCCAAATTAAACCTTTTAGAGGATAAAACTATCTACAAAATAAAAGCTATCTCCGACTTCTGTAAGTGGTTCTATCTATATGATGGTAATAATTACAGTGGTTCAAAGTTTACATATGAGTCATGTGTGTCCTTTGTCTTTTTTGGATAACACTCACAGTAATTTTAATTACTTATTAAATGAGCCCACGACTGATATTATTGGCGACGTATTGTGTAACCGATCTAACTCAAAATTAATAACATTTTTCAGAATCGAAAAAGAAGTTGAGTTATTTTCGATTTTTGATTCCGAATTGTTTTACGCAAAAACAGCAAATTACAATATCGTCCAATCGTCCACAAAAACAATATTTTATTAAACAAAATGTTTTGTTAACGTCATAGACCATGACACCAACGTTACTTGTTTTTAAGAATAAGTTATCTATTCTCACTCATAACTAAAGTCGGTAAAACACCGGCCATATTGTAAGATGTTTTTAAAACTAGATTGGTATTTATTAACAGAATACTGAAAGAAATTTTGAAAAACAAAGGTAAAGTGTGTTTTAAAAATACGTGGAGTCTCTGTGTTAGTGCGTGAAGTGGACACTGGGCCATAAAATGAGTAATTTTTTCACAGGATTTCAAAAAACATCCAAGCCAACTAATGAAATTGCATTGATAACAATTATTCTAGCAGATTTTATGAAATGGCTGGTATGTCATTTTCTCCGTATATGTAACAAAATTAGTAAAGACTTAAAAAACTGATTTTAAATATTTCAAAGAACTCTTCTATAAATCCCTTATTATAATTTAGCTATTGATATGTGACTCAGAAATAAAGAAAAACACCCTGATGGCTAAGAAACTTTCTTCTTTTTTCAATTATTGATGGGCTGCCAAATCTCTAAATTCGCCAATGCTTTTATATTCAAGAGGCATAGGGTTTGACAAATTAATGAAAGAAAAATATTTATTGTCAATCAATTGAAATGAAAAAAAAGGAATGAAAAAAAAAAAACTAAAAATCGTTGCAGCAGTTTTAAATAAAGATAATTTTATATATATATAAAAGGTAAAGTTTTTATTAATATACAAATATATGTAAAAATATTAAATATTAAAAAAATGTCAACTCAATTATGAAATAGGTATTGACTTTTCAAAACACATATTTTGATTTCTTTTCAAAGGAAAAATTTGATTGCAAATTTAAATACTTCCCCATTTTCCTGATCCCGTGCACCAGGTCTCACCAAAAAAAAAATAGAACACATGAGATTAAATGAGAATGAACGCACATGATACCAAGAAATCAGCGATCAAATTTTTTAGTAGCGACGACAAAAAACCGCAAGTGCGGTCCTTGTCTTAAGGATAGTCAAAACCCCTTTAGTACGCGCAAGTTATAAAAAAACCGAATATTTTGTATTCTTTAAAAAATTTTAATTTGCTTTTAAAGTCCAAACTATTTTTTTTTTTAACTTGGGTTCAAAATATGTAGGTACTTTTTGAGCTTTTTGGGAATTTCTGTAAAAATAAAATGATTAAAATAATTCATACAGTTTTCATGAAAATTAAAAATTTTGTAGATTTTTTTTTTGTTTATGTAGTTCCAAGTTTTTTTGATTTGAATATTTACAAATTTGGAGGAGAAGTGGCAAAATTGTCCACCACCCCGGGAGGCAAAAACTGAAAGTCCGACATCCAAATAAATGAACATTCTGTCATATTAATTCATAATATTAGCAGAATTATATGCTAAGGTTACCAGACTGGAAAGCGGGAAAAGGGGGAGTATATGTTTAAGAGGAACAAAGCCTCTCCAGGAGGGACACAAATTTTCATAATCCTGCAAAGCTTGACTGCTGCTAAAAAAATTCTTCATTTTGATTTAATTTGACCATTTTTAAGAAGAAGGATACAAAAATAATAATAATTGTAGTAAAATGTGTATAGTAACAATTTGTTATAAATGTATTTACATTGCTTCTGAATTATAAAAAGGCTCAAAAAAAAAGCATTTCAATTGATTGAACGAAAAAGTGGATTTTTCTTTAAAAAGAGATTTAGCAGATAAAAAACTTCAAAAAAAGACCATACCATACCCTATAGTTTTACATAATAGCCGCCGAAGCTTGTAACACAAAAAGATTCTACCTGAATTTGACTGGCATTTTGACGGCTTCAAACAAGATTCTTTTGTGAAACTCATTATTATGTCCTGTTCATAGCTTTAAAATTGTCGCTTACAAAGAAA
Source organism: Dasysyrphus albostriatus (assembly GCA_946251815.1). Lineage (NCBI taxonomy): Eukaryota > Metazoa > Arthropoda > Insecta > Diptera > Syrphidae > Dasysyrphus > Dasysyrphus albostriatus. The sequence continues at coordinate 28,344,185 of OX276338.1, forward strand.
TTGAATTTAAAGTGTTCGATATTTGTTTCGATCTTAAAATAAACCAACAAATAAACGAAAATCGATTACACTTACCCTAGATTCTCAGGAAAAAACTTTGCATTCACGTCACCTCAAAGTCCTGCTAACCTCGTATTGTGGGTTGTGGTTAAATCATGATGAATGAAACTGCAACCCCATAACAGCCCACTGCCCACAACAATCATTTAATGACTTTTACTTTATTATGAAAATAATTATTGCTTCATTTTCAATTTAATATTTATTGGTAAATCAACTTTTTCAAAAAATAAAAAAAAAAAACAACAACTCTGCCTCGTGGTCACGCCATATTTGGAAATGTTTACGTAACTACGTCAAATAAAATGACACAAGTAAGTATAAAAGAAAAACATTTCCTAGGTACACAAACTTAATAAAACTTTAACTCCATAACACAACTTGTATACAAAAAAAAAACAATTGTTTCGTCTTCAAACAAGAGTTTTTTTTGTTGTTGTATATTTGGTTGGTTGGTTGTTTAATAAATGTTTTGTATTTACGGTAATACCTACCTACTCTCGCATATACCTTCAAACGGAAACTGTGTTGCTATTCTCCCTTAAATTTCCAATAACATTTTATTGCTAAAACTCGCCCCGAGGTTCTATCCTTTCCAATTACAAACGGTACCATTCCCGTACAGAATAGCGAACATTATCGACTGTGGTATATACATTGTGCTTTGTCGAATTTCGATGTCGATTTCAATTGACTTCTATTTTCCCTTTGGCTGCTTCGAAAACTAATAAGAGCCAGTCAAAGTGTTTGCATTCAAGTCAGCCTTGAGCATATCTCTCTGCACAAAAGCAGCATCAGTGTGCTTGTGCTCTCTGGCTGATCAAACTGGGTATTGAGTATTGGAGATTTCTATATGAAAGTATGAGCTGAGTTTTCCTTATATTGAAGCATCTTTTTTTGAAACCCACCACATAATAATACCTTTTACCTACCTACCTCTAGTCTCATTTCGCATTTTCTTAATAAAAGTCTTGACTTTTCTGTTTACAAACAAATACGGTTTTGTCTTATGTATGAACTTGTATGCTTACATGAGCAGGTATAGGTATAGTTGAAGTGGGAGTATATACCTAATACTAAATGGTAAAGTTTTTCTTATTTTCGTTTATAGCTAACACCTCTTTTGAGGAGTTTTGGTGTTTAGTAAAGAAAAAAAAAAAACTTTCGTATGCTGCAAGTCATAATACTCGTATCTTATACAAAAACTTTGGGAAATATTTTTTTCAAAACAGGAAATTGTATAGTTATACAACTTTATATCCTATGGGAATTGAGCTTACTCCATAGGGCAAAAATATTGGTTTCATGTAAATACAAATTTCGAGATTTTAATCACGGTGACGCAGAAGTCAAAAAACAAACTTGTTTTTTTTTTAATGACGTCCGTCCCTCAGCGTCATCGTGCATCGTCGGACTGTTTGTCTAGGTGTTTGTGAGTCTATTCTTCGTTTTAGCGTTTTTGCGTTTGTGACTGCGAGCAACTCTCAAAAAACTGTCGAGGATAAAACTCGCAAGTAGACACAGTCATAAAACAAGCTCACAGAGGGTTATACAGCTATCCGATAATCACTTTCAAGAGTTTTGTAATGAATTTACCTACTCTTAAATGGAAATGGACCTTTAGATGAGGAAAGGTTTTATCTGTCATAGAATAATAATAATTGTGTTTTTTTCAGATTTTATGAAAATCGGTTGAATCGAAACGCTTTTATGGTACAACAATGTCATTTTATAAAAACAATACTTTATAATCGTCAATGGCTTGACGATAAAGCCTTGAAGTTGAACCTCAAGAGCAGGTTCGTGCAATCCACAAGGGCATGATAATTTCTTAAATTTTGAATGCTAAAGAAGCAAGAATAAGTCATCTGTTTTGTTTTTATTTTTATTTTTGTTGGTTACGTTTACAAAAAAAAAGTTTTTAATCAAATCTAGGGAACATAATGATTTGCAAAATTAGGTGTGTCAGATGCATAGCAAAGGTGAAGCCTTTCTTTACTCTATGGAATATATGAACAAAATAAATAATACAAGAATCTCTCTGCCACATTTTTCTGCACAAATGAAACCAAAAATGAAAAGTATGAGTACCACATATATGAAATTTGTGACCAAAATATTAAAAAAAAGTGGACTTGATTTAAACTTAACTTAGTTTTACGAAAAAATCTCATTTTTTTCTTGCAATTTTTAAGCAACCTCACATGAACCGTTCCTTGCATTCTTAACAAAAATCTATGCAAATTAGAGTGGTCTTTAAAAAATGTCACCCTGAATGGGCCTAAATTAGCTCTAAATGAAGAAAAAAATCCAATTTTTTTCCCTATAGTCGCTGTAGGGGTTAATTAAATTTCACTCTTACTTCTGATATGTAAACATAGGTACTATATGGCAAGTTATGCATTCGTTAAAAAATTGAACTCGAGATTTTAATAGGGAAGACGAAAAAGGTGGTTCTCACAATTCAGTCCGTCTGTCTGTTCGGCTACAACCTAAAATGCTAAATGCAAGCTACGAGATTTCCAGGTGATATGGCAGTTTTTAACCGTCTTAAAAATGAACGAAAGAAAAGAATCTGTGAATTTAAAAGTGATTCACTTAGTAGATTCCTGAATAGTCTGACGGCGGATGCTTCTACGGAATACTCCTTATGGAAAGCAGCTAAGCGCCAAAAAAAACCACATGCACAAAACCCGCCAGTAAAATCTCAAGATGGTAAATGGATCGGAAACCCAAAACAAAAAGCTATCTCTCCGCTGAACATCTCGCGAATGTTTTTAAGCCATTTCCAGCAAGCACAGCTACAGATCCATTACAGTTTGTTGATAGAAACGACGAATGTGAAATTCCTTTTGTCACGCTCAAAGAAGTAAGAAGTATGTATCAACATAAGTTGTCTAACAAAAAATCACCAGGGTACGATCTAATAACTGCTCAGGTTTTGAAAGAAATGCCTTCTACAGCCTTCAAAAAACTCCAATTTATAATAAATGCATGCCTTAAACTAAGATATGTGCCACATCATTGGAAAATTGCAGAAGTTATGTTATAGCTAGCATAGTAAGCCACCAACAGAAGTAACATCTTACAGACCAATATCGCTTATACCAATCATGGCAAAAGTTTTCGAAAAACTGCTTCTGAAAAGACTAAGCAGAATAATAGAAGAAAGAAGACTAATTCCGAGCCATCAGTTTGGATTTAGAAATAACCATTCCACGATAGACCAAGTGCATCGGATTACGGATGTTGTGGAAAAGGCACTTGAAGAAAAACAAGTACGCTCGGCTATATTCTAAGATGTTGCTCAAGCCTTTGACAAGGTTTGGCACTTGGGACTTGAGTACAAACTGCAAAGGGATCTTCCCAGGCAGTAATACGAAATACTGAAATCCTACGTTACGAACCGACTCTTTAGAGTACGGTACGACCAAAATTACTCGGAACTAAAGAAAATTGAAGCCGGTGTACCACAAGGAAGTGTCCTAGGACCAACCCTGTATCTGTTATATACAAGGGATATTCCAGTGGATATCAACGCTATCATGGCCACCTTTGCTGATGATACTGCAATATTGGTGCCAGATAAATCCGTTACGAAGGCTACACAAAAACTGCAAAATGCAGTCGATAAAGTTAGTGATTGGACGCAAAAATGGCGAATCAAACTAAATGAAACAAAATCGACGCATATAAACTTTACAAACAAAAAATAAACAATGTTCCAATTCTTATAAACAGTACAACAGTACCTTACTCCAATACTGCCAAATACCTTGGAATGACTTTGGATGCAAAGCTTAAATGGAAAGAGTACATCAAAAAGAAAAAAGACGAATTAAACTTGAAGTACAGAAAAATGTACTGGTTACTAGGAAAGAACTCTGACCTATCTATCCAGAACAAGCCAATGTTATATAAGCAAGTACTGAAACCCGTTTGGACATATGGCATCCAACTATGGGGCTGTACAAAGAAAACAAATGCTGAACCCATCCAAAAATTCCAAAGCAAGGTGCTTCGCGGAATAATAAATGCCCCTTGGTATATAAGAAATAGCGATCTACATGGTGACCTTCAAACTGAAATGGTTACAGAAGTGGTTAAAAAACACGATGTATCACACAACCAGCGACTGCAAAGTCATACCAACTCCGAAATGGAGACCGTCTTAAATGTACGAGACAATGTTCTAAGATTAAGAAGAACCAAGCCTCATGAGCTGATGGTCTAAAAGCTATGGGAAAGTGTTATAAATTAAACTTCCCACAATGCGACTGATAAATTAAGAAAGAAAAATCATTTGTCAATCTTTCATAGATTGGTCCTGATTCACCGGTGGTTTTAGTGCGGTAAGAGTCCCACACTACTTGGTACCGATTCTTACCGAGTGTCTTTTGAAAATTTCCATCGGATAAAATAAAAAAAAAAATATTTTAAAAACTGCACGGTCAATTTTTATTAAACTCGGTATCTGAAAGTTTTTTTTTACATTCTCAAAAAATGTTTTAAGAAAAAATTTTATTTTTACAAAAAAATAAAGGTACCTTCCAAAACAAATGTTAAAAAACAGTTAAGGACATTTCTTTCTTAAAAACGTGTTCTTCGATTTTTATAAAGCTTTTTTGTATGTTACAATTAATGCAGTATATTACGAAAGATTATAAAAATTTAAATTTAACAACTGGGTAATACCATGAAACAGTGGACACAACGATAGAAAAATGAAAAATTTATTTCGCCAACTGTCTATTGTTCACTACTTTTAAAATTAGAATTTCAAAGTATCCTACTTGAAACAAACATTTGGCTGAAAATAATATGAAATTATAAGAGGGTTAACCTTTAACTTTTAAATTGAAAACGTGAAATAACGTGAGTTACTGACTTTTTATAACGCGAGTTACCATGTATTTTTAGTTAAATTTGTATAAAATAATTTCAGTAATTTAAAGTTTCTGTATAGTTATAAATAGGCTGATATATTCTTGTAACTTATTCAACTCTCGAGTTAAGATTTATTGGTTTCTTCAATTTAAAACAAATGCGCAAGGTACTTCCACAAAACCCGTGTCCGAAACAGGTAACGTGAGTTACTCGTACCAACATGTTTTCGTGTTTTTTACTAAGAAAGAATTTTTTCATCAAAATTTGTATTTTTTCTTAGTAGTCGAAGTCATAACCATGTATAGAGTTTATATTGTGTTTCATTTATTATTTGCATAAATAAAGTAGGAACATTTTAATAAAGAAGCTCGTAAAACTCTCCAAAATGAAACGTGAGCTACCAGGGAGTTGCCCAACTATTAATAGCACATCTCATAAATGGTTTTTTATTTAAAATTTAAAATTTTTTCACTATCGACTTAACAGGTGGCTTAAATTAACTTTTTTCTTGTTAACAAATTTAAATAAGATAAAAAATATTGCATATCGAAATTTTCAAAAGAAAATTTAAGAATTAAAAACAAAGTTTAAATTTTTTTTTGAAAATTCGACATCTAAAAACGGGCTTACAATTATTGTTGAAATTTTTCTATACGCGCATAAATAAATACATAAGATTTGCATACCAAAATTTTTCCCAAAAAATGTTTTAAGAATTTTATAGACATAGTACTTATAAAAAAATTATTTTTCAAAAAATAGTTCCAATGATTTTAAATTTCATTTTCCGTACAGTATTCAATCTAGAATAAAGATGGCGTTTTATTTGTTTTTTATCTCAAACTTTCAAAGAAGTTGTTTCATCTTTTTTTTAATTTCCATGTCTTTACATAAGAGCAAGTATGTGTTACCTAGTCGTGTATTTTATTTATCGTTTCATACTTGGTGATTCACGTAAAATCTGTCAAAAAATTCAGAACATGTTTGCTGGAAGTATACCAGAAAAATACTATGGTAATATTTCCCCCCGCTAAGGCAAAGGGCTATTTAATTGAAAAAATTATATATAATAGATAAAAGTTAGTTAAAAACAACGGCAATACTTACTTTTGTAAAGTAAAGCCAGAAGTCCATTTTTTTTTTTAACAATTTTACATAATTGTATGTCTCTCAAAAACGGCTCTCCAACTTTTCTTAAATGAAATTCAATAAATTTTTTTTGGTAAAGGTCTTTGTGTGGGAGATCATATGTCAAAAAATGGCTTTTAATAAGATTGATCGGACATAGATGTGTTCATATGAATGTTTAGATTTTTTTTTCAAGGTCACATAGAACATAGATTTGATTAAATGTCAAATACATAGCCTCAGAAATCGTTCAGCAATAAGTTTTTTTCTTTTTTTTTAAGTTTTTGTTTTTTTTTTATAAATCGAACGATTTTGAACCTCTTTTTTGTGGAAATTCCAAAAAACAGAAGACCATCCAGAAGCTCAATTACTTGCCATAAAAGGTTGGCTCATTTCAGTAATGTCGGCCAGCTAATGATTTTCTTATGAGTTTCTACAAAAAAATGTACACTGCACACTGTAGAATGTACACTATACATTGTACACTGTGCATTGTACATCATATTGTTGGTAATCGTATTTTCTAAAATAATTAATTAATTCTGCTTGTGTTGCCTCCTTGGCAACATATTTTAAAAGTTAAGTTAGAAGGGGTAGCTATATACCTACTACTATGAACCAAAGATCAACTAGTCGGGATGAAGTGCAAAATTTGACCCAAAAACTGTCACTGACTCTAAAAGGAAGTTCACGTTTAGACAGTTTCCTTCTGTAGATTTTATAAAAAATAGGTTTCCAATTTCCATTTAAATTTTGAAGGTAAAACACCAGACCAAAATTATAATGATTTTCATACTCGTAGCAAGAATAAATATAAAATCTCGTCGAAAGTCAAATAAAAAAAATCCTTAAAATAAATTTAGCAATTCGAAAAGTTTAAAATATCAATCCAATATTTTTAAATAGGTAGATTTCTTGTGTCATCTTTTTTCAGCTAGTAAAATATACCAAAAAACTCTTTTATTAAAAAAAAAAACTATTTTAAAATTGTGTGTTTTCATAAAAATCGCATATTTCTAAATAGATTTTGATGGTTTTCTTAAATAAATCAACGGTTGGTTATTTGATCGCCTGAAATTGTAAATAAGACAATTTTAACAAAAAAAAAAAAAAATTTTCTTGTATGAACCTACTTTCATCCAGGAAACTTAATTTTCTCACTTGTATTTTTTCATTAAAAAAAAACAGACATGTGCTTTTCTATTTTGCTATAAAAAATTCTTCTAGTTTAAATTTGAAGAAATACACTTGAGAATGAAATAGAATTAAGTAAGGGAATTGGAATATTTTCCTCCAGAAACAGAATATAAAGTTAAAAATTGTGTGGCCTCTATTGAAAAAAACTTTATACCAATAAAAACTTTTATATATTCATTTTAATTAAAGTAAATTCAATTCTAAACACTCTTTTATTTTATTTTTGTATTTATTTTATTTTCACTGATTTATTTGGGTTCATTATTTTGTTTATAAGAAATGTTTTCAATTCGACAAGGTTTATAGTTTTTCTTGCTTATGATTTGTGGTGGTTAGAAAGAAGTCATAATTAATCATTTGTTTTGTATATTCTTATAAAGAGAATTATTATTTAGAGGTGCAATCACAGCATCTGTATTATTAGGCATTTTATTGCATTTTAGATGGAAGTCATCATTGAAAACTTAAACTTTAATGATTGATTGTGAGACGTCTAGAAAGTGAAATCATTTATTTTATGGACGAATAAAGTTTAAAAAAAAAAAATAAATATAAATTGGTTGGCGCAACAGCTCATGTAGAACCAGGGCCTAGTGACTTACAACTCTCTACCATTCCTGTGTGCGTGTTGTTGATTGTAATAGAGGAAACCTACAATTTTTTGCAGAGTCCGAACGGCTAGATGAGAAGCATTTTTCAAGACAAGTATACTCCTGGAGGATATGTCAGTTCCTCGCAAGAGGCAGTACCTCGGGAAAAACATTTCTGTTTCTTAAAGGGGAAGCGGCTGGGAATCGAACCCCGACCTTCGGCATGACAGTCCAATGCACTAACCATCATGCTACGAGGTACTTACTACCGAATAAAGTTTAGAACTTAATTAATATTTATAGCGAACAAAAAGTTTAGAACTTAACTAATATTTTTAAAGTGAAAATTTTTGTTAAAATGTCCCAACTTTCCACATATAAAATGAATTTAAATATTTCAATATTACTTCAAACCTTAAAATAATAAAATTAATTTTATGTGGAAAGTTGGGCATATTTGAAAAATTTTTTTGGCTGGAAATATTAATAAAGACGTGAGCTTTATTTTTTAATCAAAGTAATTATCCTTTCAAAATGCCTTAAAATTGATAATCAAAATTTTAAATGATGAGTTTCAATGATAGCTAAAACTGGCACTCAACTCAAACATACAAATTATGGTGTCTGTGAACTTTTTGTCACGACAAATCCAAAATGTTTTTAGGCGTGCTTTTTGGCGCCGATCTGAAATCAGTCATGTATTTTCCACTGCCAGATCGGATTGACGAGGTGAATATTCGTTTAACAAAATGAAAAAAAAAAATCACCGTTTATTGCCATTTTCTAACCTACATAGTAACAACAAGATTTAATTTTTTTCAATAAAATTAGTAAGGATCCCCAAAAGCACCAATTTTTGTCTTAAGCATTTGGCTTAAACATCTTTTAAATATCTTGGTTATCCTGTTAAATATCTTTAGTTAGAAATGTTAGTCGTTTTCATTTTACAAAAATGACTTCTTGTTGTAACGTACCCAAAAGTAACGAAAAAACCCATTTTTGCTTGCGATATATAATTAGGTACCATACACAGTGCACATACTAAAGGTAATATATTACGCATGGTTTCAAAAACCGGTTGTCAGACAATGAACAAAAAAAAAAAAACAAATTAATTCTCAGAGACCTTGTCAAATTTGAAGTAGGTGCATTCAATTTCAGACACAATTTCAGTAATGAATATTCAAATTTCTGAATTCTGGTCAATCAGAAGTTTAGAAAATACAAAAATCTAAAAATTTAAATTTTAAATTTGAAATGTATTGAACATGCCACCGTACACATTCAAGGAACTGACATGCCACCGTACACATTCAAGGAACTGACAGGGGTCTCTAAGTTTTTGACACATGCGTGAATTTGAACGAAAATGAAAACTCAGATAACATTACCTTTAATATGTGTACTGTAGGTATCATATGGCAACTTACAAAAAAATTGAAGTCGAGATTTTGATTTTTGACGAAAAAAATTGGGTCTCACAATTCTATCTGTCTGTTCGCCTGCAGCCCAAAAGGCTTGATCTTAGTACATAGTAGTTTTTGTTGGTTCTGCGCACTCGTTTTTATTTTTTTTTGGAAAATAAAACAACGGTACCTGCCATACAATTTTTTGTAATTTTACAAAATCTTGTTTTTTCAAAAACGGCCTCAAAACTTTTCTTAAAAATTTATTGATTTTTAATTTCTTTTGGTAAAAGCTACCTTTGAATTAAAAAAAAATTTTTATAAATTTTACCTGTCAAAGAACCATTTTTTTATTTTCGATTTTCTTTAATTTAATATTTTTCTCTCAAAAATTTTCTATACGGAAGCTTCTTAATATTATAGATATTTTTTCTTACCAAAATCTTCAAAAAAATATTTTTTCAATTATTTTTTTTTTGTAGAAAATCAAATGTTTTGAAAATTATGTAGTCGATTTTTTAAAACTTGGTATTTAATAGCTTTTTACACTTTCTAAAGTAATTTAGGAGAACATTTTTTATTTTTATAAAAAATAACGGTAACTTTCATAAAAATGTATAAAAACGGTTAAGGGGAAATATTCTTTTCAGTTGTCGCGGCTGGGAATCGAATCCAACCCTTTGGCATGACACAAGACAGTCCAGCTCACTTACTATTATCCCACGAGATACTACATATATTAAAATATTTTTTTTTATACAAATAACAAATAGGATTAAAAAATATTGCATAACAAAATTTTCAAAAATTAAGTTTTTGAGTTTTTGAAAAAAATTGACTTTTTTTTAAATTCGATATCTCAAAACGGGTTTAATTTTTTTTTAATTTTTATTTTTATATGAACATAAATAAATACTAAAGATTAGCATGACAAATAAAATTCCTTAGAAATGTTTTATTAATTTGATATATAAAAAAAAATTATTAAAAAAAAAACGCTCCAACGATATGAAATTTTTTCTTACATCAAGAAATAAAGGTGTTCTTTTTTTTCATATCAAACTCTAAAAGTAGTTGTTTTAGCTATTTTAAATATTGCATTTTATGCTTTTTGACATTTTTCTTTCATAATTTTTTCTTAATCTTTACATATTCATGATTTTCTTATATCCTCAGCGTCTTGAACATAGGAGCAAGTTTCTGCGACCGAGTAATGCATGTGTGTGTTATTTAAAATTAAAAATTGTAAATATCTCAGAAACTAGAGCTGATGATGAAAAATGGGTGACGAATTCAGTTCAGACATCAGAGGTGCCAAAAAAAATCAAAAGTGACCTCGAGAAACTTTAAGCCTTGATTACCTACAAATTTATTAGAACTCATCAATTTATAAGACTTGTTGACCAATTAAATAATGATACTAATTTTTTTTTTCAAAATTTTTTCATATGAAGTGCCAAGAGTCCTGACCCATGTTTATGCCCCTATAAAACTTATTGAATCACAAAAAATCTTCTTAGAATTAAGTTCTTACCTTAAGTTCAATTTTACTCCGCTATTCCATAGCTATGTTTTCTGGGTTATATAAGAGAAGCTGCTTTTAAGTATTTGTTCAAATTGTTAGTTAATTTGATGGTTCAATGGAAAGTTCATAAAATTATCTTAAATTTTAACAAACAAGCGGATGTCGCCTCTGTGTTTATCCGGTTGATTTGAATATGTCGTCAAACCCATCGAAGCACAAGATACCATCATCATTGATTTGATTCATGTGCTCTAAGCCGATTGAAATAGAGGTTCTTTCCCTAAATCTTAACCTTAATTCGTCGATATTTTTGGATTTGCGTTTTATTTTATTTTATTTTATTTTTTTTTTGTTGGTCTTGGAGTTTTGGTAGTCTATTACTAAATTGTGAATACATCAAGCGAGAATCGTATTCAAGATCCGTGAATTGCAAACAAATTGAACAAAATGGTTTCCTGATTATTCTCAGCTATGTGCATGAGCAACTTTTCTTTTCTTGGTTTGCTTGTATGTATACAACGTGAAAAGAAATGGTTAAGAGTCTGCACTAACCCAATTGCTAGCCAGAGTGGAAAATTTAATGGAAACGAATTCATGACCCGGACATAATATGGGAGGTGGTTATTCAGAAATGAAGTATATAATACTTAAAAGGAATTCTGTAAGAGTGAATGTTTTCTTGTTTTTTTTTTTTATATTTTTTGCTGTAGGTACTATTCCAACTCTCTTATATTTTTTGATAGAAAATGGAAAGATATCCTTAGGGATGAGCACTACATTTTTTTTTCTATGTGAAAGTTTTTTTTTCTGTTGCCAAAACGCACGATGAGATTTACTTTAATTGTGAAACTAAGAAAGTGTAACAAACTCAGTTGTTTTGTTAATGAAGTCTGCAGAAATATTTTTTTTTTTTCTTGTAACTGGGAATGCTAGGGTATATTTGATAGTACAAAAAAATGAAAGCGGATGTACATTTTCAAAAAAATAAAACAAAAAAAAAGATAAGTTGAAATGTGAAATAACTGAAGAATAACTTCTGGGAAAATTCTGACTTCCACTTTGTATAATCTAGATTTTTTTTTAAAGTTTTTTATTTAAATTGCATTAAAAGGAGATATTTAATGTTTTCTCAGGTATAGTGTTTAATTATTCTGTAACTTTTAAAAACCTTGTTTTGTCGTTATTTTATTAAATCAAAACACAGTTTATTTTTTAAAATAAAATTTTATTAATTTAATAAACCAATCCAGTTAATTTAAATATTATTTCAAGTTTGTTTTGTTAGTTCACAATTTTTTAAAACTGAAGAATCATAATCTTATCCACTCTAGATAAGTGAATACATATTTAAAATTATTTACCATAGAATTGCTATGAAATATTTTCCTGCCATTGCAGGAATGAAGGGTTACAAGGGCCGAACCGAAGCCTGCAAGGACAAACAGGGGAACATCGTGGTAGAATCGCAGTCGGTGCTGAGGACATGGTAAAATTATTTCTGCACATTGTATAACGACGATGACGAACTGAATTTTGCTGCCATGCAGATTGCACCATTCAACCTGGACGACGTAGGCCAACAATTCCGTCCACCCGATCTCGACGAAGTGAAGATTGCTATAGCTAAACTTAAGTCCAATATAGCTGTTGAAGCTGATGGCCTCGCGGCCGAGCTATTCAAAGCGGCTGGTGATGTATTGGTTAGGAGTATACACCAGCTCATCTGCAAAATATGTTTGGAGGAAAGCATGCCCAATGAATGGAACCTCAGCATTGTTTGCCCGATCCTCAAGAAAGGCGATCCTCTGGACTGCGCAAACTATTGGGGAATCAGTCGTTGGTGCATCGTTGTACATCACGTACAAGATCTTCTCTGCAGTACTTTGTGAAAGCCATTCGTCAAAAACCTGATAGGCTCATATCAGTGTGGCCTTAGACCAGGGAAGTCCACCATCGACCAAATATACGGCAGATCTAGGAAAAAACCCAGGACCACCACCCACCACCACCATTTCATTGATTTCAAGGCCGCGTATGACAGCATCTATAGAGACTAGCTATATAGAGCAATGTCTAGTTTTGGCATACCTTCCAAACTAGTCCGTTTGTGCAGGATGACGATGGAGAATGCACGCTGCTCCATCAAGATCGGCAAAGGCCTCACCGATGCCTTTGATGCCAAATAAGGTTTTAGACAAGGCGACGCGCTGTCATGCGACTTCTTCAACAAGAATCTTCTTGAAAGAATTGTGCAAAACTCTCACGTCAACACTAGAGGCACAATTTTTCAAAAGTCCGTTTTCAAAAGTCCGTTCAACTACTCGCTTACATCGACGATACTGACATAATTGGACGAACAAAGCGTGGTGTCAATGCTGCTTTCGTGAGTATTGAGGAGGAAGCCAAGAAGAGGTTTTTAACGGTGAATGAAAGCAAGACCAAATATATACTGTCAACAAGAAAGGTAACCCAGCACCGACGTCTCGGTCAGAGCTTCACTATAGACAGTTATAATTTTGAGGTGGTCAGAGACTTTGTCTACCTAGGCTCCGCTATAAACTCAGTGAACGATACCAGTGCTGAGATCAAACGAAGAATTCCTTTGCCAATCGCTGTTTCTTTGGGCTAAGGAGACAATTGAGAAGCAAAACCCTCTCTCGGGCAACTAAAGTGTCCCTGTATAAGACGCTTATCATCCCGGTTCTGATGCATGGTGCAGAGACATGGACGCTATTAACCGTGGATAAGAACGCTTTAGGCTGTTTTGAGAGGAAAATTCTCCGGGTGATTTTTGGTCGGGCTGTACAGTGACACCGACCTAGCCAGTAAAGTGAAAAGCCAACGACTGAGATGGCTGAGATGGCTGAGTCACCTAGAGCGAATGGACAAAAATGCTCCAGCCCGAAAAGTCTTTGAATCCAACCACGTGGGACGGCCCAGTAGAGGAAGACAGCGGATCAGGTGACGCACGCAAGTGGAAGAGGACCTCAACCAACTTGGCGTGCGAAATTGGAGACAGCTAGCTAGAAACCGAGCCGACTGGAAGAAGCTTGTTGATTGAGGCCCTGGTCCATTCTGGACTTTAGCGCCAGTCTACTAAAGTAAGTAAGGAAGTAAGTAATGATCATTGGTAAGGTAGTTCAATCATTGAAATAAAAAAAGTCATTTTATGCGGAAAGTTGGTCCTATTAATTTGTTTTCTTGACTATAAATATTAATTAAGTCTCAAGCTTTATTTGTCCATCAAAAAAATAAATGATTTTACTTCCTAAATCTCTCAAAATCAATCCTTAAAATTTTTAATGATGAGTTTCTATGATAGGTTTATTTTGCACCTTAGACTCAATACACTGTGACTGTACTCGTAAATATAAAATCTCCTTTTTTTTTCGCTTCTCTCTTCTATGGGCAAATTATTATACAGGAGACAAATATGAGTACTTAAGTGTGATTGTGAATAGGTCAATTCGATTTTGATAAGATTTGGTGATGGTGGATTTCAAGCCAAAAGCCCACAATCTCATCAAAATCAACAAGATTTTATACATTTTAAAAATTCATAATCTAGTAGATTAGCATCAAATCTTCTTAAAATCTAACTGGCCTATTCACAATCAAACTTAATAACTCTTTTTTTCTCTCACGTATAACAGTTTGCCCATAGAAGAGAGAAGATATAAAAAGTGATTTTATATCTATGAGTACAGTGTAAACAGATTGTGGTCCTTTTTATGTTTATTCGAAGAAAAAGTGAAATATGTGCAAATGTGTGTAGGGACTTTAACTGATTAAAATGGATCCTTTTTCAGGGTTCCTCTGAGTACTTAAATTCTTTTGAAATTCCAGGCAGAATCTAGATTATGTGTGGTGTGAACAATTCAAGTAGATTTTAAAATCTCGTTGCTCAAAATCGAGATTTCGGTTCTGTGTGAAAAGGCTATTAAGGGCTTATAGAGACAGTTAGTCGAAGTTATTCTTTTAGTCAAATAGACTTAGTTTATTTTCGGTAATGCGAACTTTTATTAAAAGATTTTTTTTTATTTTTTGTATTTTTTTTTTATATTTGACAAAAATTTCAAATCTACTCGTATCAAGAATTTCTGATCGACCTATGAATATATTAGAAGTTTTTTTTAATAGACCTTTAGGATAAGGCCCTTAAAATTGTTTGGGAAAATGTCCATTTCTCATAGAAATGAGAAAATTCGATTACATGCAACCAATTCCATCTTTCAAAAGGGGAAGGATGGAACTGCGCACTTCTGTGCACTACGTTAGTTGCAAGGCTATAGAGTCTTCAAACTAAAGAATTTAGTAGGTTTACATTTTGTGGTAATTTTTAAGTGTCAACACTTAACTCTTCCTGCGATCTATTTTGATTATTAATAAAAACGTTTATCAACGATGGATTGATATACTCTTCCACATAATATTTTAACAGTGAAAATTTACTTTAAAAATGGTGGAAATTTCGCGGAAACATTTTCCTAAAGTGCATAGTACCGTCTCGCCCAATTTTTGTCATAAATTAACTATTTTGGGCAGATAGTGTTAGGAGGACTCTAACTCATGTTCGTATCCGGAAATCCGGATCCGGTGGCATGGTTAAGTGAGAAAATCGATTTGGCTCTGTTGCGTGAAAAATTTCCTGGAAGAGTGATCTCTCGTAGTGGAGACTTCAATTGGTCATCTTGGTCGTGTAATTTGACACTATAAGATTTTTTTCTTTGGGGTAACGTTACTAATGTTCCTTCTACAATTTATGTATACCAACTTTAGAAAAAAATTCACACAATTATTCGAAAACGTGATGCAAAATTTCATATCTCATAGGGAGATATCAAATTTCCTTACTAACCGCCTAGTTTGTGCTTTAGATAAGTAAATAAAAATTCATGATCATTTTTCAAGGAAATAATGTTTTTAAGATAATAAAAATAAAAATAAATAAATTTAGTGGCGCAACAGCTCATGGAAAACCAGGGCCTAGTGACTAACAACTCTCAACCATTCCTGTGTGCGTGTTATTGGCAGGAATGGAGGGGACCTACAATTTTTTGCCGAGTGCGAACGGCTAGGTGAGAAGCACTTATTCATGACAAGTATACTGTTTGAGGATTTGTCAGTTCCTCGCAAGAGGCGGAAAAAACATTCCTGTTTTTAGGTGGCAGTGGCCGGGAATCGAACCCAGACCTTTGGCATGACAGTCTTACGCACTAACCATCATGCCACGAGGTACTACAAGATAATAACCACTTCTAAATGACCCTGTTTGCACCATGTGGATCTTGGTTGGTATTTGTTAGCTTTTCCTACTAAATTTTTATAATTTTTTTAATCCTTTATTTTGGTCGCATATTTAAATTTGAGCAACAAATTTTATCAGTAAAATTGTCAAATTCAGTTATGCTGCTCTGACAGTTGTTACAAAAATCCAAGGGAAAATTTAGAAGCGATTTTGGTGTCAAGCAAACAAAAGCACTCTATTTTCAAAAACTCATTTTTCAAAATTTTGAATAGCCTTTAAATCCATGAAATTTTTAAAACTTTTGGCTACTTTTACTTTTTTTTTTTATTTTAACGCAGATTTACACGATGTATCATTCAACCATTAAATACCTTCAGAAATATATAAAAGATACCAACAAACTAGTTTGATAGATGACAAATAAGTTACAATGTTAATTCAACAAAACTGCTTCCACAGTACTGTACAAGATAACATTTAAAATTTTTCGGAAGCATACTACCTAATACAATTTCACAATTTTTATTTTCATTATTATTTTTTATTCCATCATAATTAAAAATTCTTCTTTACAAAATCCTTTCATTGCATTGTCCCGCTATACACACGATGTGTCTGATGTTCCTTTATGAAATAAAAATTGTTAATTATTTTTATATTCCCTTTTGTTTTATTTTTTTTTTTTTCAATTAGGGGTGTTTACAACCCCCTTGTATTTAAGTATATATGCTACACATCCATTGAATTCATGATTTAAAAATTGCTTTATGATTCAGGTTTCTTCAATTTGTGTGCATATTTCAATACAGAAACAAAAAAAAAAAATATCACTGTATGTAATGTAAACCTAATTAGTTTTCCTGATTTTTATTTTTCCATTTCCTGTTGAGTACGAGTATATAGTGTGTGTGTGTGTGTATGTTTGTGTGATGCCAAAATCAGTGTTTTCCCAACACCAGCGCATCAGGAGAGGCCTCGTTCTCGCCTTTTTTCCTCGGTTCCATTATTACTACACAAACAAAACGCCTGAAACTTGTGGCATTAATGGTACTTTTTCGCATCCCCAACAAGTTTTAAGTGGTTAAAGTAGTTAAAACTGTATAATGAGAGTCAAAACGAATACAAAAATTTACAGGATTTGCATAAAAATAAAAAAAAAAAAATAAAACAAACTTTCAGAAAAGTATTATATCATAAATCCTCCTGTAAATTTCTTATCCTTACTGAACAAGTGTATCTGTGTGGTCAGACACCGTTTTCTATTATTTTTTTTCATAACGTTAAGGGCGTAATTGGGTAGTTTCGGAAGCAATCTTGTTTATTTTATTTAATATTTTTTTTGCAAAGCAAAATGGTTGTAGTGAAGGTAGAAAAAGGATACGAAGCATAATATAAATATCATTTGTATAATGTTTTGGTAAAATGGTTGTCAAAAAAAAAATGTTGAAGAGGACTTTTTTTACGGTTTTTTTTTTTCTTCGGGATAACAGAGGAGTCCAATTATGGTTTATTTATTTTGCTTTGACCCATGTGCTATAAGCGAGATGACCTGATGTCAACTTGACAAATTTGTAACTGAGCTGTATGGGTATAAGCCTTGGTATGAATTGAAGTTTATTGATTCAAATTGTTTGACTATGGGATTTTATTTATTTACTCATAATGTTCAATATTGCTTTATCCATCAGTGTTTGGTTTTATGCAATAAGCAAGTCAACAACTAGTCAAACTACTACTTGCTTCTGATGATATTGACTTTATTTCAACAACGTAGCGAAATGACTCTGAGGCATTTGTTAACATCGAAACGAAGGAGGCTAAGATAATTTTTGGCTTTAGTGAAAAAAAGACTAAAAATAAGTTCTCATGGAGAAAAAACCTCAACATGATGGAAAAATATGAGTTTAAGGAAATCAATTTAGTTTCTACTTGAGTTTTACTTTTACCAAAATATTTCAGAGAAAAATCAAGGAACTACTCTTGACAATCGCTGTTTCTAAGGAAATGGCAAAGATTTAAGCAGTAAAAAATATCTCACAGAACTATGGAGATCCCATACAAGACCATTATCAGCCGGTTCTGTTGCTTGGGGCTTAAACACACCATATGACTTTGTAATTTGTCAAGACCAGATTCAAACTTGTTTGCTTATTTAACGATCCAAATTTTTAATCATAAGCTATCGACTCAAAACTTGTCAGAACTTACTTAAATGAAACTCTAAGATGTGGAAGCTGACTGCCAAAATCTGAGATCCGTTTTCCCCAAAATGAGCTTGAAAGCTTTCTAAATTATGAGTTTTATGATCTTGTGGATAGATCATAAGAGTAAGTAGATGTAAATATTTGAGCTCAGGGAGCTTAATTCTTAAATTGTAAGGAAAGAAACCTTAAGGGGCTAAGTTCATAGGTACAGCCTTCACGAAGAGACAAATGAAAACGGCCCCGACTAATTGGCTTTTCAGAAGCTCTTAAAACGGCGATAAGTAGCACAAGGTTTCCACGGCTAAAAATCGACAAAGCTACCCAATGCTGTCCAAACGGTTCATACGCAAACTAAATCGACCATGAGCTAACTGACGATGGAAGAAACGCCTCTTGCATCTAAAACTTGCACACTTTTTGAGAGACAAACGTCGATTTTGATCATTTCCTTGGTGGGCAAGGTTTAGAGTAACTCTAAAGAAGAAAACTCGACGTTCGTTTCCTTAGCATACCTGAAGTCACCAGAGTCTAAAGTGAGCATCGTGTTAATGAGAAGCTGTACCACAATAACCTACCACCCCCCCAAAATGACACCGTTATATGATGATGAATGCGTACAACTGAAAAAGGTAATCATAATATAAGTAAATAATTAAATTTGATGGTGCGATCATTCGTTGAGAACCGAGGCCTAGGGACTTACAACACTCAACCATTACTGTGTTCGTGTTTTTGGTAGGAATGAAGGGGACCTTCAATATTTTGCGAAGTCCCAAGATGAGAAGCATTTATTCATGACAACAAATATTTTTGACGATTTGTCAGTTCTTTGCAAACAGCAGTACCTCTGATATTAACATTTTTTGTTTAAGGTGGCAGCGGTTGGGACCTTCGGTATGATAACCCAACCCACTAACCAGCTGCAGCCTAGAACAAGTTCAGCAAGATAGGAGTATCAAGCAAGGGTAAGACAAGAACACCCTGCGTATAGAAAGAAGAGGGTGCAGGCAGCTTCCCAGCTCCAGAAGCTCGAAATAAGTGTTGTGATCGAAACAATATTCGGAAGTTTTAAAACAACAACCGAGCAACAAGCTGCTATAGCTTTAAAAGAACACCAGAAGCTTCAAAACATCGAAGGTAGCCTAGTCACTGGGAATAACTGGGAAAAGTAGATGAATTCAAGCAGAATTTCCAGCAGCTATGTCTATTGGGCATCGGGTTGAGTGGAAAATAGAAGGAGAAGCAAACCCAACTCCAGTTACTGAAGACCACCCAGTAGAAGCTAAAAAGAAGCTCAAGAACAACAAGACTGCCAAATCTGATGGTTAACTAGTGTAGCTCTTCAGGCACGGAGGGGATGTGTTGAAAGTGTACATGCATCAACTCATCAACCAAGTTTGGGCTTAAAGGAAGCATGTCCGATGACTAGTCTATCAGCTCCATATCTCTCCTATTTGAAAAGGTGATCTTTTGTCGTCGCATACAAGATTCTATCTTAAGCCTTATACTTTAATCAGCAAGAACCAGTATGGATTCAAGCCAAGTAGATTGACAAAAATATTTTGTCTCATGCAAATCCTGGAACAGACCAACGAATTTATAGTAGAGACTCCACTATTACTATCTATCCATTGACTTCAAAGCTACTAATGATAGCATTCTTCATCGTCAGAAGCTCTATATTGCGAGGAAATGTGCAACTAAAAAAAAGCTTGTCCGATCAATTCTAAACATGCACTGGATTTTTGGCAAGAAGATGCCCTAACATGTGATTTTTTCAATCTCGTTCTGGAGCAAATAGTGAGAAGGGCAGGCGCTTAACTGAAGCAACTATATTTAACAGATTTGTCTTTCGATTTCTAGATTCTGTCCATGATATCGATATCATCGATCCGTCCCATCAGGCCGTAATAGAGACGTGCATGGCAATTGAAGAACTGACAAAACTTGTTACTGCTAGTCCTGCTTAATTTTGGTACCAAGTATTCGCCAATAAGCAAAAAGGGAGAGCTGACGACACTGACGGCTCTTCGAATGAAAATTTCTCCGACAGATATTAAGTCCTGTTTGCCAAGAGGGTAATCGCAGGAGAAGATACGAATGCAAACTATGTAAGCTGTTTTAAGATGTAGATGTAGTCTAGAAAATCAAAACACGGCTTCATTATTAAATATGGAGGATCTACATCAAGTATTGACCAACTCAATTAAAAAGAAGAAGACCAAACCTCTTAAAGATAAAGCCATCTCGGATGCCAGAAAACTTGGTCTACATGACTAAAAGCAACGTGCGCTGGATCGTAGACGATATAACAATCATAGGTTGGGAGCAAGATAAGTCAGTAAGTCATGTATGTGTAATATTGACAGTTAGAAAGGCAATTTTCGGCTATAAAAACGATGTGATATGAACCTTTGATCCTTAAATCTTCTTACATTGTTTAAAACCCCTACTATACTTCCTTCTGAAATGGCACAGCCTGACGGATTTCTGAAATAAAACCCAGGAAGATAAGTTTTTGCAAAACTCCCTTATATTTTTTTTTACAGTTGTAACTTGTGATAAACGATATATTGGCAATAATGTTCAATGAAATTTACGGTTGCTGTTGTACCTCTTCAATATCAATATAATTTTCTCGTTATGAGTTTTGTTTGTGTGAGAAAAACACAAGTTTTACTTTAAGTCAAAGTTGGGTCCACAAATAACAACATAAAAAAAACCCTTCACCATCAACCAAAGAGAGAAGTTCAAACGAAAATATAAATTATTACTTGAACATAAAAAAAAACCCATCACAATTCGGTGGTCATGCTCAGTTCAAGGAATTTTATTGATTTCAATATAAAAAACAAGACCGCTTTTCAACTTGAGTTAAATAAATGAAAACAAGTAAAAAAGGATACAATAAAAGAAAAAATCAGTCATTTTACTTTCATTTATATCAATCACTTGATTCCTTTGAAAGTTTCAATTTTGTATCGGTTCTTTTCTACCAGAAAAGGTAGGCACCTCTACCAACCACCTACTCGATAAAACAAAAGGACATTCAGAACAATAAAAACCAAACAAAAAAAAATATCCTTATACGCCATACAATTATTATATTAATATTTCTCAATATCTACAAGTTGTTTGTATTAAAACTTAAAGACTTTTCTTAACATCTCTTATGTATAACCAAACCACACAATCCATTTTGTTGTACTCTCGTATTTCATGAGAACACAGCTTCATAGAAAAAAAAAAATATACATCTCAACTCTCAAGAAGTAAAATAATGGCAAAAGCGACGTATCTTGAGTAGCCTCAGAATACTTAAAGTCTTGTGTCTTTTTCCAAGACTGTCTCTGTATTGTTTAGATTGCCATAGATTAATGTTATCCCTAAAAGCAAATCTCCCGGAGACATCCATCCAACGGCTAGACAAGACAATTTCTTTGCCTTGCGGGGATTACCTCTTCATTTATACTACAAGATAAAAGGAAGATTTGATAATGCTTGTTGTAACTTCCTCCTTTTTTTTACTGTTTTTTTTTTTTTCTTTTAAGTCCTTGTGGATGGAAATATTCATTTTAACATATAAAAGAGGAAGAGGAATCAAGCACAGTATACCTACTTATATATGAAAAAAAAAAAAAATGAACAGAATTTGCATGTTTAATTTTTTGCGTTTCTCCTTTGCATAAGGAACTTATATTTCTGATAGTTCTTTTAATTGATTTCTTATGTATTTGTTTTCCTTCTGAGGAGTACTACAGTGGAGATATAAAAATAAGACCTATGAGTGTGTCGCACTTTCATGCTGGTCTCAAGGTTCATATTTTTCGATTTGAATTTAGTAGTGCGGAACTGTATTGTTCGTCAACCTGCTGTTTGATAAAACTCTGACTGCCAATATTCTTGTCGACATTATTGACATCACCCTGACAGCCGGATGCGGTCCTTTGCTTGTTCCCTCCAGTCACCGGGACCAAGCGTTCTTGCGTCGGAAACCACCTGATGCCTGTAGCGGAGGTTGGGTCTTCCTGATCGTCTCGAACCTGGGGGCTGGGATTCGAAGATTTTTTTGGCTCGAGTGTTGTTGTCCATTCGCTCGATGTGGCCGAGCCAGTGTAGTCGACGTGTTTTGGCTCTTTGGACTACATCCACAACTTGGTACAGATCGTATAATTCACGATTAAATCTTCTCCTATATTCGCCCTCCTCGCATATTGGATCAAATATCCGCCGAAGAATTTTTCTCTCGAAAGTGCCCGGTATCAATTCCCCTTTTTTTCTTATCGTCTAGTATCGTCTAGCACTCGGCGCCGTAGAGTAGAACTGGTAAAATAAGCGTTTTGTATAGCGTGCACTTTTTCTTTCGGGAAAGGAGTTTTGAATTCATTTGTTTGGCCCAACTGAAGTAGCAGCGGTTTGCTAGGGTAATTCTTCGTCAGATTTTCACTAAGGTGTCATTCGTGGGGTTGATGTTTGTTCCGAGGTAGGTGAACGCCTTGACTACCTTCAAATTACTGCTACCAACAGTTACGTTTTGTCCTAGGCGATGGACAGATGAAGCTTTGTTTCTTGATAGCATATACTTTATTTTGTCATCATTCACTTCAAGACCAACGCGTTTCGCCTGTTCATCAATAGCTGTGAATGCTTCGAGTACAGCTCGCCTGGAGTGGCCAATGATGTCGATATAGTCCGCATAGCCAAACAGTTGCGGAGACCTGTTGAAGATGGTGCCTTCCAGGTTAACACCACTCTTGTGATCTATCTGCTCCAGGACTAGGTTGAAGAAGTCACATGATGATAGGGCATCTCCTTGTCTGAACCCTTTACATGTCTGAAATAGCTCGGATAAGCTGTTACCCATTTGCACGTTGCACCGCGTATTTTGTAACATCATGCGACATAGCTGGATCAGTTTTTTCGGGATCCCGAGTTCCGACATAGCCAATAGAAGCTCTTGGCGACTTATACTATAATATGTTGCTTTGAAGTCGATGAAAAGATGGTGGGTCTCGACTTGAAATTCATTTGTCTTTTCCACGATTTGCCTCAATGTGAAGATTTGGATTATATCGTTGATCTGACTGGTGATCGTAATATAAACGTGCCGAAACACGAAACCTTTTTTTATGAACTGTGGGAAAGTTCAACCGATGCAAAAAATAATTTAAGATTGTAACAAAATTACATTCATTAGAGATCATTTTCGTGATCTGATTCAAGAATTCTTTACGTGTAGAAACATTTTTGAATAAAGAAAGAAAATGTTAATTAAAAAAAAAAATATAATAAGAAAAAAATGTATATTTGTTTTTTATATCAAACGCTCGGCGTTCGAATGTAAATCATATTTGATCTAGCCCTCATTTTTAAGAGATTTAAAATTAGTTGTATCGTGCTCATTTACTGCCTGACCAGAATAGAGTGCTGCAACTGAAGCTGCAGCTGCAACTGGAATAGCTGTCAAAAAATGCTGTACGTAATTGTTTTTACTCGCCCACAGCTTTCTGACATTTTTGACGTATCAAGTCAGCTGTGCGAACTTAATTCAACACAAAAATTAAAATTAAAACAAAAATAAACATGGATAGTGATGAAATGCAAGCTAAAATTACTTTACGTCTTTATTAGAGACTTAAAAGAGTTTGAAACTCTCTTCAACCCCCATGTAAACACTTGGTTGCACTCACAATATTGAAACGTCAAAAATGCTGCATGCAAAAGTTAAAAGTTGGCCAACTTGTCCAGCTGCGTCTGCAGCTGCATCATGTTCTGTTTGTATTATTGGATTTGTGTGTATTCAACATTTTGACAGTTATTCCAGTTGCAGCTCCGTCTCCATTCTGTTCAGCCAGTTAAGATGGGCTTTGGTTGGAATTCTGGCAGGGTCAAAATTCTGTTGAAAAAATTCTGCTTTTAAAATTTTGCTCTCAAAATTCTGTTTTTCAAAATAATCGTCAGTCAATTTTCTTATAGGAAATATTTCTTTTATTTGGCGAAAAAGTGGTGTAGCTGTTTTTTTTTTTGTTATTCTCCTGGGCCTTACTTACATTAATTCTTCAAAATTCGTTTAAGATACTTTTGAAAATTCTTAATATCTAAAACATGTCCTATTTCAAATGAAGTAATATTATGCTATGTTTCTACCAAAACAAAACCAAAAATGATAATTCGTTATTGTTTGTGTTTTTCCTTCTTCTTCTTTAAAAAGCAAAATAGGCAAAATTTTATTTTTAAAAATGTTATATGACAAAAATTTGAAAAACAGAATTTTGAAAGCTGAATTTCGACCCGCTTCTATTTAAAATTTGTGAATTAAAATGTTTACAATTTATAATCAATTTTTTACAATTTAACCAACACATTTTTGCAACAGTTTGTCAATCTTGTAAATCCAGAATAATCATATTTTAAATGGTGAGATAGTACCCTCAGAGAAAAAAGCAGATACAACTAACCAATTTCTCGTTTATTTTACCTGAATTTCAGGTTGTTATTTTTCAACTCGGTAGATCAGGTTAACTGTAGTACCTCGTGGCATAATGGTCAGTGCGTGGGACTGTCATGCCAAAGGTCTGGGTTCGATTCCCGGCCACTGCCACCTAAAAACAAATGTTTTTTTTCGGAGAGTTTTTTTCAAGAGGCAGTATCTCTTGCGAGGGACTGACAAATCTTCCAAGAGTATACTTATTATGAATAATTGCTTCTCATCTGGCCGTTCGGACTCGGCAAAAAATTGTAGGTCTCCTCCATTCCTGCCAAGAACACGCACACAGGAATGGTTGAGAGTTGTTAGTCACTGGGCCCTGGTTCTTCATGAGCCACTAAATTTATTTATTTATTTTTTAGATCAGGTTTACTGCTCAGCCAGATATCTGATTTGATTGTCGTTTTAAATCAAAGTAGGTTGCAGGTAATATCTGAATGACATCATGTAAATTTAACACTGGCTTAAAATAGTAAAACTGTAAATTTTACCTGAAAACCTTGCTAATTTTACCTGTAAATCTAGTTAATCTTACATGAAAATCTATTTAAAATACATGAATAAAATGTTCAATGCCAAGTAAATTTAACGTGAAGATCTAGTTAATTTAACATGATCGGTTGTTGAATCTACCCTGTATTTGGTAACTATTTTATCTTATAAACATGCATCAATTGTAGCATCTTTAACGCTGCTTACCGTCCAATTTATTTTGCATTATTCTGAAATTATAGAAATCTATGTCTATGTATATTAATTTATTTAAAAAATACTTTGTGACTCTTACTAAGTTTTGAACTAGGAACCTCCCACACAACACATGCAGATAGCATGCATTCCCTTGGCCACTTCGCTGCACAAAAAACTTGTGCCAATCAATATGTTGAAACCGATTTTTTTTTGGATGGCTTGTGTGTGTTTTAACCCTGAAAGAGTACTTCTTTAACAGGCGGCCAGGTTAAATTCAAATAATTTAATTTGGGTGGCCTGTGTGTGTATGTGTTTTAACACTGGTGTAAAGTTCCAATGAACTGGCTGAGTATTTCTTTATTATGAGACAGGTTAAATTCAACAGGTAAACATTGTAAAAATAACCATATTAAATGTTACTTCAACCTGATTTGTGGTAAATTAGAAATTCATAATATACAGTGTTAAGAAAACGCAATCTCAGGTAAAATAAGTGCTATATTCTTGTCGAAATGTCTTATTTGCCAGAATGTAGTGTTAAAATAACAAGTTGTCTTCTTAAATCAAATTGAATATGGTAAAATAGGCCCCAGGCTGATTTTAAAGTATTAAAAGTTATTAAAATCAAGATTTTAATATAGTAAAAGGCGTGAAAAAATGTTGGCCGATTTGAAAAAAATTTTGACAACAGAAAAAACTGTATATGAATAAAAACGGCGCTATTTTATGTTCACGATAAGCTATTTCTGAATTAACCTTAGTAAACTCTTCACTGAAAAGCAGCATTTTTCATACTTTTTTTTCTTTCGAAACCCACACAATACCCTTAATGTTAGTACTTAATTACATTCAGAAAATATAAAGAGCAAACAATAATTATTCTTAAAGTTAAATCGCACTGTAATAATATAAAGAGATATATTTATACAAAAATATACCCCTATTGATATTCAAAACATATACAAACAAAGTTTCATATTAAAAAAAAAATAAAAACTTCTAAAAGAAAAATATCCTTTACAAGGCAACAAACACACACACAGAACAACTTTTTTCTACTTAAATATTAATGACTTAATTAAAAATTTGTCAATGGATGTTTTTTTTTTCGAAAGTTATCCTGATGTCCTGTTAGCTGTTGAAATTGCAAATCAATTGGGATGGATATTTTTTCTCTGCATTTTACAATCAATTGATTTTCACAAAGGTAGTGCTCGTTTTGTTAAAGTTTTTTTTTTTAATTTATCTAACACAAAATCAGTAATTACACAATATAGGCCAACAAAACTTCAAAAGAAATATGTAATTGATTTTGTAGCTGCAGGTTAGCAAAATAAAAAACTCAAAAACAAAAATGTTTGTAAATATATTCAACTTGTCCGCAATGAATAAAGGTGTAATATGTTAAGCGCAATTATCATAGAAAAGGATAGTAATATTATGGTCGTTTTCTGTTTTATATTGCTTAAGGGCATACATTTAAAATAAATTTGTATACATATTAGTTTTTAATTAATTTTTATCGATTTCATTTTATATGTAATTGAAATGAAAAACATAGATATTGTGTGTAATTTATCTTTTTTTTTTAATATATGCTTTTATGTTATAAATAATTATTAAACTTTTGCATTCATATTTTCCTTTTATATATTTTTTCTTTTGAAAAAAAAATATAAAATTATTCAACTGTTAAACAAATTGACTTTAAATATTACAATTCAGGTTAATTAGCAATGCTTTCGAGTTTCTTTTTTTGTCATTTTGTTTAGTAAAATAAAATTCAGAAAAATAATTTCAAAAATATTAGCACAAAGTCATTCCACAACCACTTTAATACCGGGTTTTTCAATAAGAGCGCTACAAAAGTCTTTTTTAAGTAAAATAAAAACGGTTTTGGATATCAATGAAATTTTTTATTCCTGTGAAAGAACGTTTGATGCCATTATGTATGGACCTCGATTTCTTTTGCATGGCCACCACGGGCGCGCTTGCAGAAGTCCAGACACTGAACCCAATTTTCGATATAAATCGGCCGATACTGCTGCAATTTCACGTTCGATATTCGTACGAAGCTCATCAACCGTCGCTGGCTTGTTGGCACAGTCCATAGACTTGACGTAGCCCCACAGGAAATAGTCTAACGGCGTCAAATCGCACGACCGAGGCGGCTAAGCGGCTGGACCATTTCGTGAGATGACACGTTCTCCAAACATAGTTTCCAATAAATTGATTGAGAAATTCGCTGTGTGGCTTGTGGCGCCGTCCTGTTGGAACCACATGTCCTCCAAGTCCATATCATCCAATTGGGGCCAAAAATATTCGGTTATCATTGAACGGTAGCGATCCCTATTCACAGTAACGTGCCGGTCTTGATCATGACAGATGAAGTACGGCCCAATGACGCCGCTGGGCCATAAACCACACCAAACCGTTATTTTTTTTGGGATGCAATGATGACTCATGGAGTACGTGTGGATTGCTGCCTGACCAATACCGCATATTTTGTTTATTGACGAAGCCATTCAGCCAGAAATGAGCCTCATCGCTGAAGATGCGATTTTTCGATGAAAATCCGAATCATTTTCAAGTTGTTGCTCAGCCCAATTCACAAACATAAGACGCTTCTGGTGGTCAAGCGGCTTCAGGTCTTGCGTCAATTTAATCTTGTAAGGATGTAGGCCAAGATCTTTTCGCAAAATTTGCCATAACGACGTCACAGAGATGCCCAACGCTTGAGAACGACGTGTGAGAGACACATTTGGGCTTTCTGCAACTGAAGCCTCAGCGGCAGCAATATTCTCGACACTACGGGTACTTCTTTACCTCACTGGCACGGGAACATTTTGTACTATGCCTGTAGATTCAATTTTTTCCACCAGACGTTCAATTGTTGATCTGCTAGGACGATTATGACGACCATAAATTGGACGTAGCGCTCTTAACGTTGAGGCCACTGACTCCGATTTTCGGTAGTAAATTTTAATTATTTCGACTCGTTGTTGGCTCATATATCTTTCTATCATAAAATGGCAACCCTTACTGAAGAGAAATGTCAAAAGAGCGGCAAGAAATATGGCGTCGTTTGCTGTCCCTGTTGCTCTAATTTTGTAGCGTCCCTGTTGAAAACCCCTTTTTCAAAGACTATGGACTTTGTAAGCAAACATTTTAAAAATATCCTTAATTTTTAAATGGATTGTTCTCTTTCTTCCTTCTTCCTTTAGTCTCATTGATTTTTTGTTAAAAAAGATCCCAAGAAGGTCAGTGAATATACCCTCCATGTGGTGAACTGTTGAGTTCCTTACAAGATATTCTTAAAGTCAAGTGCATTTAATTCGAGCATCTTTTGATACATCACCAGAAGCTAAGATTTATAAAAGCTTCGAGCTAAACAAAAAAAAAAGAAAACACGAATATCCAGCAGAAAAACCTGAAGTTCACTGATTTTAGTGTGCAGGTACAATGTACGTGTATGTAGGTATAGATTGAAAATAGAGGAAGGTATTGTAGGTATAGGTAACCTACTATATGTACAGAGAGTATAATTTCCATTCGAAACAAAACCATCCATGTATGAATTCGCATCACTATAAAAAGCATGAATTCCCTGATGTGAACCCTTGATTGAAAAGCAACGCCATGCACCAGTGATTTTCTTTCTTATGTACAACACTAATGAATTGGTTCCTTCCCTGCAGCAGAATCTAGTCCTAAACTTCATGCACAGTAAACGGAGTTTCTGCTACAGTAAACATTCCAGAATTTATACGCATAAGGAAAAGGAATTTCAAGCTGTTTTTGATTACACCACGACAAATTGCAATATGAGAATGTTGCAAATAGGAGACCCGAGATGGCTATGTTATGTACATTTACAAACATACTGTACTCAACTTATGTATGTTGGTTGAAAGATATATATGAAGTAGTTATACAGAAAAGGGCGTCAGAAGAATCACCCGACCCTGAAACCATTTAACATGATGTTTAGGACAAGCTCATACTTCTTTTTATGGCGCTACGAGTATATGTATGTATAGAGTTCTCATCATATCTACACACAGAAAAGTCCTTGCTCCTTGGTACTTGGTATCCCAAAAGCCAGTCAATATACAAATATATTTGGATTTGTAAATGTACAGTTGTTCAGTTGGAATGTACATAAATAACAACAACAACTGTAGAATCAGGAATTTTGACTGTTACTCTGTAGGTAGAGCTGTGTGTAACTGTATACGGTATAAGTTCTATACCAATTCGCAAATGTGTTTCTCGATTTTCGTATGTCAAAGAACCTGTATGGGTAGGTACTCACACAACACTATACTTGATAATGATGATGATGACTATGCAAAGCTTGGCGTGATTTACACTTTGATTAGGTAATGAAGGTAGTTTCTATCGGGTTTTGATTAACAAACGGGAAGGGATAATAGACAAACCAATCAGTCATACCAAACATAAAGGAGATACGAGTATGTATATGCGGAGGAAAAATTTTATTTTGGTCTGCTTTGATTTTAAATAAGTTATTTGCTGGTCGAAAGAGTTAATTAAGATTGATTAAGCTTAAAACTTATACATTGATATCCTTAAAACTTGACTGTATTTTACATTATTTCTAAATTTCTGAAGACTTTTAAGCCTAGTACGCAGATCGAGGAAAGAAAAAAATGTTATCTCTACATTTTTTTTTATCAAGACAAATTTTGAAGGTGTAGAGATAAAACAAAAGTCAAATGAGAACAGTAGCGTAGCTGGTAATTTAAGAAATTGTAAGATTTCCTTTAATTCACAAATTTTAAAATTTTATATACAGAAATCAGATTCTTTCAAAGCATTTGCAGAGCAAGAGTTTGGGATTGTTGGGGAACAATATAATGTGGATGGATGAAAAAACCTTTAAAAAGTCTGAAATTTTGATTTTTTTTGTTTCTCTAAAGAAAAGAAAAAGAAGGCGATTTAAAGGTAGTTGGTTGACATTTGGACCAAAATAAACTTTTCTCGTTAAAAAATAATTTGTTTTCCATCCTTCAAGCTATCAACTGTCAGATTAAATTGACAGATGGCTACGATGGCGATGGATTAAAATAAACCTCTAAAAATTACGAATTTTGATTTGAGAGCATTGAAATGAACTTTTTCCATCAAAACATAGTTTGCCCCCATCTGTCAAGCCATTGACTGTCAAATTCCATTAAAGAAGTCGTTGGTTTGAAAAACCTCTATAAGTTCAAAGAAATTTTTAGTTTTTCTTATTTCCCCGAAAAAAAGTGATTTTAGGGCAGTTGGTAGACATTTGAATCAAGATAAACTTTTTCTGTCAAATAGTTCTTTTCCCATATGTGAAGCTATCAATACAAACATTTTATGTAAGGATGAATGTGATAAATTTTAAGAGTTTTCCTGCTCCAGAAATCCACTTGATTTTTGCCAGATCAGTTTGCTGATTTGGAAATAAATTTAAATTTTGAATAGAAGAAAATATTTTCCGAATCTGTATGTGGCCCTTTTGTACCCTTTCCTATTAGCTACGCCACTGACTAATTTAAAACAGCTGTTCTATATATTCTGTTCTCTTATTTCAGCCATGCGTTCTCAAAACGTCTTAATAATGGAAAGTATGAAACAGGGAGATGATTTTAGTTTATAAAAAGTGAAATAAACATAAAACGTCCAAATTTGTCCAGAAAATTCATGCTTCGAGCATTCTTTTTTCGCGCAAAATAGAGTGGAGACTTACTTACTTTTGCCTTTTCATGTACAGAACTGATTGGAAAAAAATACGGGTTAAATTTGTCCTGGGATAAATTCTATAGGGGAGATACATTTTGTTTCGATCTGCGTACAAGGCCTTAACAACAAATCACTTGTGTATAGTATAACAACTTGAATATAGCTCAGTTGACTTCAAGACTTCTAGTTTTAAAGCATAGTTACTGATGGTTTTGTTAAAAATTGACCGATCTAATGAGGTGCTTGTGCCCGAGTGGCAGCTCCCCGGGGCGCATACAAAATTGTTAGCTAACGACACTTATTGAAATGAAATTAAAGAAAATGACATGAAATTAGATGCTGCAGTCGAATTTCAAACTCGAATCCTCAGTCTGATTCTTACAGTTTTTCTATAAGTTTGTTAACTCATTTTTGGGTCAATTTTCGACCCCAAGATTCTTTGAGTTTGGCTTTCCTTCCTCTTAAGAAATGTAACCAAGTATGTTGTTTTTTATCTCAA
Organism: Dasysyrphus albostriatus; assembly: GCA_946251815.1. Classification (NCBI taxonomy): domain Eukaryota; kingdom Metazoa; phylum Arthropoda; class Insecta; order Diptera; family Syrphidae; genus Dasysyrphus; species Dasysyrphus albostriatus. The sequence goes on from OX276338.1 coordinate 28,375,842, forward strand.
AAATTTGAAATGTGCCAATAACAAGGTTTTGCCTCGGTTGGGGAAAATCGTAGAACTGGGGCTGTCATGAGGCTATCAATGGGGGATTACATGATCTCCTTAACGGAGCCTTAGCTGCAAGTTAGGAAGAAAGAAATTGCATATGTACTTTTCTGGAGAAACTTTTGGAAACTTTGAAGAGCTAGAGATTCTTAACAGTTAATGTAACGAACAAAATTTTAGGGATAGTTTTATTGAAAAATTATTTCAGCTACTCACTTTTTTCTAGAAGAAGTTCAATACATTTTTTTTCAGATATTGTGATTTTACAAATGGTAAAATTTTAAAAATACTGGTTTTTCGGGACGTAAAATTATTTCTTTTTCCAAAAATTTGGAGCTCGGATTGTTGGACAGAAATAATTTTTTTTTGTGGAAAACCCTTATCTTCGAGATTGGACCATTTAAAAATCAAAATGACCGCGTTCGGATGTTAATTCTCAGTTATCCGGATAGATTTGTTTTGTTGTAATGCCTTGTTAAATAACAACTGATGACAAATCATCAGTGACCAACAAACAAATCCAAAGTTATCCCAAAAATTCTAGAATACTCAGCAATCCAAAGAGAAATTTCAAAACAGCTGATATTTGACAAGAAGTTTGAGTTGTTCATGTTGAGTTTTGCAGTGTCGGGTTTTTTGAAAGGAAAATTAATTAGTTAGATGCAGCTAGATAATGGTTAATTGTGACACCTTGGACTCTGCGCAGTATGTAAATATAAATGGAGTAAGACTCCGTTAAAAAAGTTAAAATTTGTTTGCAAATTAAAAACAATTTTAATTCCATTTCTTTGTCAGCTTTTTTCAGCTAACCTATCTGGTTCTGTTTGTTCACAAAAGTATCGGCTACTCAGTTATCTTGGATAACCTATCCGATAGCCGGCCGAACGCGCCTAATATCTTGGACCTGAGAATTTCATCTTTCATCTAGAAAATGATATTATCTATACACAAGAATTAATTAGGTATGTTTAAAAAGCTTATGAGGCACTTTTGAGTTTTGGTCAATTTTTGAAGTAATAATATCTTAAATGATCCTAGTAGTGATTGCTTAAAATATTTTCTTAAAAGAACTCTAAATGCTTTCGGTAAGAAGGTGACATGAATTTACAAATTTCAGTCAAAATTTTTCAAAAAAAGATACTGTCTGTTTATTGTTTACGAAAACCCTTTATTTTTTCTACGTTACCTAAAAAATAGCAATGATTGCTTTAATGGAAAAAAAATGTGTGTCACAATATTTTTTGTAGACTATACCATAACCTTTTAAGTGAAAACGTTATTTGTCATTTAAAAGTGAATCGGGTTTTTTGGCCTTTGACAAAAAATTTAAAATAATTGTGTTCTAAATTATGGTACTAATGGCCAATTTCATAAACAAAAACTAAAATTACTTTTATCTAAACTCCTTCTTAATTTTATAAAACATTTAAAATTGTTCAGTTTCGCCAATGAAGAAAAGGGATATTTTTGGGACATTTTAATTAAACTGAGTTTGCCTCACAATGCTTGGATATAAAAGAAGAGGATTTTTTACTCGCACATGTGTAGTGGGAAAAATCGAAAAAGCATTATGGATGAGAGGATAATTATTCTGACAGCAAGATATCAGTTGTTGGTGACTGGAATGGCTGAACAAAAAAGACTTTTCAAATTTAATGAAACAAAAATGAGCTTTTGTTTGGGAGAAACATGATAACTCCATGATTCTTCGATGATTATGTCAATATAATGTTTTAAGTTTGAAGAAAATTGGTTAAATCGTTAAGTCTCAAGCTAGATGTAAAGTCGACGTTAAGATGCGAATTTTAAGAGAAGTTATCATGTTTCTCCCAAACACCACAGATTTATATTCCAAAAACCAAAGTTTTCATGATTTTAACTTTTTTTAAATAGTAAATATCATTTACATGATCAGTCGTTGCACGAAAATTGTCCAAACCTTTTTTTTTAAAATTGAAAAGAAAATTGCGTTTACCGCTCAAAAGTTAAATGCGAGGAACTAACTATTTTGACTTTTGACTTTGCCTTACTTTTGCCTATGAACTATTTGGTGAATTTTTCTTTACTAAAATTAAGATAACAGCAATTCAAATTTTGTCTGCAATTAAAGTATAAACTTTTTGTGTAAGAACTCGTATACCAGAAATCACTTTTCAAAAATTCGTAAAATGTGTTTTTTTATTTGTTTCGTCTTACAATTCATGACATAGTGCGAATGAGCTTAGACACACTTAAGGAATTTTGAGTATATCGTCGGCTTTCTGTCAAAACCTCGTTAGTTAGTTTTGAAAAATTTAAGACACAAAAAAAGTAAAAAGTTTTAAAACTGGTTGATAGAACCAAAAGTAACCATAAAACATTTACGAGGCTTTGATAGCTATCTGAATTCAGTGATTTGTTTTGATCAAAAACACATTAAAATGCCATTTAAAAACTTACAAGGTTTTGACAGAAAGCTGACGATAAAATAAACTAAAGTATTCTTGGGGTTATTATATTAGATAAAGACCAAATTTTGATTAGCTTTTAGTGTTTTGTGGTCGTTGCAGCCTTTTTCAATATTTTTTCCAGGGTTTTGCTAAGATCAGGGGTAAGAAGGTGAGAAAATGAAAATGTTACCAGCGTTCGATAAAAGGGTGTCACCTGCATTGCATTTCGGAAACAAAATTGCATGAGACGGGGGTCTGTTTTCCCCCGTCTGGGAGGGACAATTTTCTAAAAAAGTAACTTAAATTGAAAAAAATATTAAAAAACAACGGCAACAATTTAAATGATGTGAAATATGTTTTATAGTTAAAAATCCATTCTTTGGTTAGCTTTTTTAATCAAGTTGTTCTAGTGATTCGAAAAAATTAGAGGAACGAGAACGAGATTTTTTCAATTGTTTAGTGCTTTTTGAGGAGCTGAATCTTTGTGATGATGAGTGGTCGTATTGAGTTAAAACTAAACATTATTCACCTTGATGTTTTTTGTTTCGATAATAAGTTGTATATATTTTTTTTTTGCGGTACGGTTATTATTTTTTTTGTATCTATATTTTTTTCTGATCAATCAAATGTAATGGTACTTGTTTATTCAGCTTCAATTAAATTTTTATTTATACATACATGGCTACTTTAGGGCAAGGTTTTGATCCGTACAAAAAAATCGAGATAACAAACATGACACCACCACGAACACGATAGAGAAAGAAAAAAAAGAAAGCCATAATTCTTGCTGTCTGTCTGTATACTTCGACCTACAGCGACGGCCTTAACCACTATCACTAAAGCGATTTTCTTCAAATTTCGAACTTAAGGTTTTGTGTAATTCTCTAGAAGGAAAAATTTGGTACTTTTGTAAGCTCCAAAAATAACGGTACATGTCATACAACCGTTAAGGAAAATCTTATTTTTCTCAAAAACGGCTCACCGATTTTGATACAAAAAATCAGTGTATTTTTCTAGGTATGGTGTAGTTTTTGGTATTTTTTAAATCAAATTTGAGTGTTTGTCAATTCAAAGAACTTAAAAAATGCTTAAAAACACTTGCTCCAACGAAAAGTCATCCGGGAGAGTAATCTCCCGTAATCTCTCACGATTTTTAAAGGAGTGTTAGTATACCTATTGGATTAGCTAATAGAAGTATAGGTAAGAGGTTCCGGTTTTTAGGCGGACTTTAGAAAGAAAAAAAAATCACATAAAAATTGTTTAAATAAAATAATTTAAAATAAAATATAGCCAGTGAAATAATTTTATTGGAATTGATCCTTCTTTAATGATGACTATATTGGTTAACGCAGTTAAAAATTCCAGAAAATATTCATCCTTTAATGTGAGCAATATCGACATTTTTAAAAAGCAGTAATATGACTTCATAATGAAGATTATTCAAAACTTTCCAAGAAACAGGGAATAACAAAATGTGCATGCAGTTTTTCAAAAACTAATCCTCACTTCTTTCAGGCTCAAGTATTGACTACATTCCCTATACAAATTTCGCATTTTGGAGAACATTTTTTAAACCACTTTTGGCGCGTTAGAATCACATCTCATCCCACTATGCGGCGGTGGACAAAGCACAATGGAATGATAAAAACAATATGTTTTTTTTTACTTTTAAAAATTTATTGTCTTTTCTTTCATAAGACTTAGAAAATTTTTGATCTTTTTACTATTTTTTTTCCAACTGAATTAAATGTAGATTATACATAAATATCTAATTTTATTTTCGTTTTTGTTTTTTAATTCAGCTTTTTAAGGAAACTAAGGTTATTTTTGGGAGGAAGGTATACCGTTATCTTCCAAATATTATGTTCCAATTTTTTTAAAACACTACTTTCGAAACATTGATATTTCAAACAAATAAAAAGAATTTTTGAAATAAGTAAGTAACTCAATACTTTTGTTGAAAATTTTAGTTAACAATACTGTTTGAACTTTTAAGAAGCTGATGCATGAAAAAATAATCAAAATAATCAATCATATTGTTTTCAAGAAAATCAAAAATTTAAGATATAGTTCTCAGGTAGGTACCATCAAAAACCATTTTGAATTGAATTGAATAAAATTATATTGAATTAAACAGAATTGAATTGAATTGAATTGAACTGAATTGAATTGAATTGAATTGAATTATGTATAATGAAAATAAAATTAAAAATTGAAAAAAAAAATTTGTATTTTAATTTATTTATATTTAAAAATTAACCATCACAACATTTTTCCTTTATTTTGCGATGCGTTTCGGTTTAAAAAACCATCTTTGATTGTAATATTTTGACTCAAGTTGTCATTAGCGAGTTGTTAAGCCGTGTATGTTTCTGTGCTGTTCCTTTTATTTTTCATTCTTGTGGTTGCTGGTGTTGTTGGTTGATGTTATTGGTTGTGGGTTGTGCTATTTAGAATCATAGAGTACTGGAAAGGTCTATTCAAACCCAATCGATGCTCAAAAGCCAATTTTTTTTTCGAGGTCTATTTAGTAAAATATTAGCATTCAAAGTGAGTTTCCCAGATTTTAACGATTTTCTGCCTCCAACTACCTACCTTACTGTCTTTGGATGGCGATATTTCCCAAACAAAGCCTTCAAAATTATTGCGGCTTTCAGTGCTGAGTAGAAAATTAACTCACCTTTCCAAAAACGTTAAAAAATATTTTTTTCAAGGTCTATTTAGTAAAATATTTGCATCCAAAAGGACTTTACCAGATTTTAACGATTTTCTGCCTCAATCCGTTAAATGCGAATATCTTAAGAACAGAGCTTTCAAAATTGTTGCGGTTTTCAGTTCTGAATAGGAAATTAATACACCTTTCCAAAATGTCTAAAAACTTGAAAATTTTTTCACATACATTTTTCGAGGATTTTGGAAAAATTCATGGGCTAACCCCTTGCCTTTTTTCAAAAAAAAAAAAACAACTTTTTTTTCAAAGTTAATGAAATTAATCGTGCCGTACCTTACTGGAAAGGTCTATTCAAACCCAATCGATGCTTAAAAGCCAATTTTTTTTTCGAGGTCTATTTAGTAAAATATTAGCATTCAAAATGAGTTTCCCAGATTTTAACGATTTTCTGCCTCCAACTACCTACCTTACTGTCTTTGGATGGCGATATTTCCCAAACAAAGCCTTCAAAATTATTGCGGCTTTCAGTGCTGAGTAGAAAATTAACTCACCTTTCCAAAAACGTTAAAAATATTTTTTTCAATATCTATTTAGTAAAATATTTGCATCCAAAAGGACTTTACCAGATTTTAACGATTTTCTGCCTCAATCCGTTAAATGCGAATATCTTAAGAACAGAGCTTTCAAAATTGTTGCGGTTTTCAGTTCTGAATAGGAAATTAATACACCTTTCCAAAATGTCTAAAAACTTGAAAATTTTGTCACATACATTTTTCGAGGATTTTGGAAAAATTCATGGGCTAACCCCTTGCCTTTTTTCAAAAAAAAAAACAACTTTTTTTTCAAAGTTAATGAAATTAATCGTGCCGTACCTTACTGGAAAGGTCTATTCAAACCCAATCGATGCTTAAAAGCCAATTTTTTTTCGATTCTCATTCTATTGAAATGAATTGAAATGTATTGAATTGAATTTAATCGAATTAAATTGAATTAAAATTAATTGTGAACAGGAACAAAAACGAGTTTGTCATCAAGAATGGAATTTCAGTGGAATATTGTAAGAGAAACGTCACGGTTCATCATCTAACTATTAAATATTGAGTCAAAAACTTTGTCCTTACAATAAATTCTTAAAGTGACATCTATGCAGAGATCAATGGAAAAATGTTTAGTAATCGCAACCGTCATTTCCTTATAGGAACAAGTTTTCCTAGAAAAATCATTTAGGGTGAATTGGAAGGTTTTGAGGTGAAACTAGAACCCAGACACAGTGAAAATCAATTAATCAAACGCACTAACCATTACATAAAAAGTTATAAATAAATTTTAATCATTCAATTTTGATTGTTTCTAGAAGTTTTTAAATTAAAAATTTAATTAAATATTTTTACATGACTAAAATATACAAAAGTAAAGAGAAATTTTCTCAAACTCAAAACATGGTACCAAGAATTTCTGCTTAAGCAAGCAAATTAAGTCCTTTAAATGTCAATAAGTTCATTTCATAATGGCTTACGTGAACCTTGAGCGAGAAGTTATGAATCTCATAATATATAATTATTCCTAACTTTGAATATTGAATCGACACTCCCTCTCTCTCTCTCTATTCAAAATGTCTAATTTCCTGGCTTAAGCGATTCACAAAAAAAAAAAAAAAACAACAACAACAAAAAACTTTATTCAACCCCTTTTTTCTCTAGTCCTCCAGAACGACAAAAGCAAAGATAAAGTTTCAGTCACCACCCACTGTCATATATACTTAGGTTAGGAACGTAGACCGACCTATACCTACCTGAGACCTGACCTGATTTGAAATGAGAGTGACGAAGAGTTCAAATAACAAAATTAGAAGAGGGTAAGCTTTTGAAAAAACACTTTCACAAACTTTATCAGTAAAACTTTCCACAATTCATCCATTAACTTCGATAAATTTTAATAATCATTCTACAATGTACATATACTTATATTGAGATAGATACATGCAGAGGGAGCTAGTGACAGCGAGCAATCGAATTTAATAACGAAATGCAAATCTTGATCAAATCAGGACGAAATAAAAAAAGTAAAGTTTCCTCCCTTTTGGCCCAAGAATTTACATACTAATGAGCAAGAATCTGGCGACTTAACTCAGAGTAACTTTTCTTTCAACGAAAAACGAGAGACCCATCCCTTTTCAACGATATTCCTTGGTGTCTCCTTTTGCTCTGAAAATTTCTTGTTGTATTTTTTTTTTGTATTTAAATAATGTTGGAGCAAAAAAGGATGGTGTTAGGTAAACAATCCTTTTTCATTCAAAATAATTTAATGACTTAATGAGAAAAAACCGTTGAAGGAAAGAAATTGAAGTTGAACGCAAAACGAAAGGCAAGAAAATGTTGATCGCAAGATATAGAAATGTTAAGCGAACGAAGAAGCCACCGACCCACGGACCGTTCATCCGACGACACGAAGCGAAGGCGTGTTTCGCTTTAAGGTCCAGCTCCAAAATCCCGCATCAGCACCCTTTGCCTCTAAGCAAATAGATTTAGGCTAATGAATTCAGTATCTGCA